>CM063506.1:72974279-72984279 GCA_032207245.1 Pardosa pseudoannulata | reverse complement strand
GTTATACTTTTGTTTTAAAAATTAGAATTGAATACCATGTGTAGTTTTCAATGTTAATTTTACTACTAAATTGATTATGTAGTTACTTCATTACTCATTTTATGCTTTTAATTTGTTCATTATATCATTTTTTATTCATTTTGATATTTTAATACCGCATTGTATTACATTTTTTTTTTAAATTTCTAATGGCAAGGCAGGTTACAATTATAAAAATAACAATTGTGGAACAACTGTACAAGTAACAAAAGTGACATTGACTGAAGTCATTGCCTCAGGCGTTCCTGGCTCTCCAATACAGGGTAGTCTCGGAGTCGGAAGAACCGCTAAGCGCCCCTCATCGTAGCAGATGACCTCTATTTAAAGGTTCTCCAAGGTCACATAAAGAACAAAGAGGGGAGTCAAAATGCCAATTCTATGGAGATGTTAATTTAGGCAGTCATGTCCTGTCACTAACCGGAACAACGCCACTGCCTCGCGTGGAGAACGATCGGGAATGTTGGCGAGGTCTTCGGCACTCCAGGTCTTCAGTTTAACACGATCTTGCATTGGGGATTCGAATTTCATATTCAAAGTTTGTTTCCAAAAGAGCTTTTTAGAGTGAAAAGACAGTCCAGAAGCATTTGTTAGCTGTGCCTTTGTTGCACCTTTACGTGCGAGAAGATCAGCCTGATCATTCCCATAACTGCCGCAATGGCTGGGGATCCATTGAAACTTGATATATTTGTCTTTTCGACTGATACAACGCATCAATTCTCGGCATTGTAGGACCTCAGCAGAGATAGGAGCTTCAGCGGAGCCAATAGACTGTATGGCTGCCAGCGAGTCCGAGAGTAGGACAACCTTTCGGAATTTTTGAAGACAGTCCAGAAGTTTCTCCAATGCGATACGGATGGCCTCTACCTCTCCATCAAAGGCCGTATTACGATACTCATTAGGGGTATACACACATAAGAAAACCTATAGTTTTACTGAAGTATCATTTACAAAAAACAATGTCTTTCCGCTTGGTCTCCCTCCGAATATAAGATTTGCGCTACGGTGCTGCTGGGTGTATATCTTGACAGCCGTTTAACTTCTTAAAAACAGCAAATCCTTCTATTGGTCATTTTTTTGAGGCGCGCAAAGATCTTTCACCCCTCTTGTACCACAGTAGAATGAGTATGGGAAATACGATACTTCAATACTAGACTGTCCTTAAGCCCTCAGATCTCAATGTTGCCCCCATGTGGGAATTGGATGCAAACACTCTTATTCAAACTTGCAAAATAAAGCACTTGGGATAATTAGCAGGGCTCACTGGATTTACACCAAGGAATTAATACACTGGGAAATCCATTAAAGTGAAAACGGATTCAACTAGAGTACTCATCAGGACTCTTGCATTGAACTTTTTTTGGAACTTGTACAAAGTAAGAAACTAAGAAATAGATTTCAACGTAAGAAATAAGATGTAGATTTCAACAATTACACAGGTCAACAGTGGTTTTGGTGCCTGGCTGATTTTATATGAATTTGATGCCCTGAATTCAAATACAGCATTAGATTTTGCATAGCAGCTCGTGTTTCTGAGATTTACCATTTCGGTGAAACATACGTTATACTATTATAAGTAGAATCCATAAATTAAATAAAATAAACTATATATGGAAGTATACTATTAATATAATATAATATTATTAATATCTTATACAACTATATTAATTATTAATATATTAGACAAATATTATTGCCTTCAAAGATAGAGGGAAAAAGTTTTGTTATTTTCTGTTCATATTTTGAGTCAGGACTTTATAACCATCCTTGCCTACGTTCCTGTTATTTCTGTGTTTTTATTTTTCAGTCTGATTCTGTCCTCCAGTGAGCAATAATAATTTTGTAAATTTAAGCAGTATAAAGCTATAGTATCCATCTTATCTGTTCTTCGAGGAGTTTCATCAAGAAAACGATAAAGGGTCCCCCAAAGTGTAAATGGTTGAATTACCCTGTAAAAGATATTGATGTCAAACATTATAAAATCCTCTTTATGTGGCTCAAAATTTTGTGTTTCTTGTTCATATTTTGGGATAAGACTTTAAAACACAGGAGCCTGGAACCCTGTATTCCTCTCGGCCTGTGATTGGCTGGTAAGTACATTGGCAGAGATTTCTAAAATTGGCGAAATATCTTGGCGATGCTTTCCACGATTGACTTCATATCCATTGATTTAGATATAGCTTCTTATTTATTTCTCTTTATTTATCCATTATTTATTCCTTTATTTAGAAGAATTTGAAACGTACAAAGAATGGAAATTGAAAGTTCTAAAAGTATTGTTCTTGTAAATATTTCAGCTCAGCGTTTTATTAGAAAAAGTATTAAACAAAGCATGTAAAAGTTCCTCATTTCGGTAAACTATAATTAATTTGATTTATAACTTTAATTAAATATCAGTAGCCTTTAATTAAATATATACTCGCCCCACCCATCCCTTTGAAAAAAAATTTTATGTACGATCCTGTCTCTTTCTGATTGTTGAAATAATATACAAATTCACGGAAAGCGTCACCAAGATATTTCGCCAATTTTAGAAATCGCTGCCAATGTATTTACCAGCCAATCACAGTCCGAGTGGAATACCAGGTTCTAGGCGCCTGTCTTTAAAACCATCCTTGCCTACGTTCCTACTAATTCTGTGTTTTTGCTTTTCAGTCGGATTCTGTCCCCCAATGAGCAACAATATTTGTATCCATCGGTGGGACCAATGCTGTTCACATAGCGACTGCTCAGCTGGGGAGCTCTGCTGCATCGAGAATTGTGGTAATACGTGCCACTCGGCTATGGCGAAAGAAACTACGGGTGTAGAAGCTGAAAATAGTCCCTACTGTGGACATCAGTAATTTGGGAGTAATTTCTCAGTTGTAACGAATGAGAGAAACACTATGAAATTTACTTTTAAACTTGGAAGAATACATTATATAACAGATCGTTTCTCTTCATGTGAATTATGTTTAAATTGCCATTTGTCTACAGTTGTTTACGTGCGTTATCTACAAATACAAGAACTGCGCACAAAAATTCGTGAATAATAAAATGTGAAGTTACAAGACGTAAGGATTAAGGTGCTGTTTGTGAACATGTCTGTAAACAGGGTGACTAAAATAAATCTAATGTAGACACCGTATGGCTTCCTTGTCCATCAATGGCCGAATGGTTAGGGTGCTGGCCTTCGGAACCGGAGTTCGTGGGTTCGAATCATACTATGGCATGGATGTTCGTAGCCATTCGGAATCGGCTTTAAGCAGTAGGTCCCGGTCTCATTAGCCCTCGTGTTGCAAAAAGTAGACCGTAGCACTCCAAACCAAACCAACCTTGTCCATCAATTAAAATTACACACGTTTTTTGCTAGACTTTATAATCTTATTTCCTTTGAATGTGAGATACGGTCCTCCAATTTAATAAAGTGTACTGTTACACAATTGCTAAAATATTAGTTTTTAACAAATTTATGTAATAATAATTCAACCACGAATATCGACCAAAGTTCAGCTCATGTACTGACATTTGGCAGAGACCAGTAGCATTAATATTCGTAAATCGAGATTTTTCGTTATATTAAGTGTAGATTTCAATCAAAAATAAAGGTATACATCTAGATGTTACAATAATCCTAAATATAAAATTTTAACATCCTACAGCTAATCGCTTTTTGAGTTATGTGAGATGCATACGTAATTAAATACAGACGTAATGTCGAAAATAGTCAAAATCAATTCAGAGATGGTGAAAGTATATATTAAAAGTTTCGAGATTTGCGTACAGACGTAAACCAAAATTAGTCAAATTTGGTTATGTATGGTCAAAATGGGTAGTTTCGTTGAAAGATGAACGCTGAAATTTTTCAATGTTACAGTACTTTTTTTTTTATTTCATACAAGGTAGTTAAAAAATAAATAAAATAAAAACGACGGTTATCTGATTTACAACATTCTTTGTAATATATCTGTCTTTACAACTGGGATTTCTAATGAAGTAGATATTGCCAGGTGAGGCGTGAAAAGTTTAAAAAAAATAATTGTACATGTTAAAAAAATCCAAACACATCTACAACGTAAATAATTGCAGCAAGGAGAGACAGAGACAGTTGAGGCTGACTTCCCCCTTTTAATTAATTTTTAAAAAATTCTACACATTCTATGTTTTTGTCCTTTTCCTTCCCCAAACACCTCGAAATAATAAAAATATGCAGCACCCGTTTGGGCTGAAAGCGGGAAGAAAGTGGTCTCGAAGTCCTGGCAAGGAAGTTTGTTACGACTTCGGTGCTCTCAATAGAGAAAGTGCATGTTTGTAAACTAATACGAGTGCTGACTACAACTCAACTTTTCGTTGGCAAAACGTTGCTTGTTTTCATTGTATTTTATGAGCTTCGATATGAATCACGTATACAATAAAACTAAATTTTATTTTGGGGAAGGGGAAAGAAACATCAGAAACTGGCCAAGTAATTAAAATAGATTTTTTTTTAGCACTTACAAAATTATATATATATATATATATATATATATATATATATATATATATATATATATATATATATATATATATATATATACTTAAACACTTTACACAGTACTATTAAGTATCATAATCAAAGTGTAACTCCTTTGATTATGTTAACAGGAACAATAAACTATTACATAAATAAGAATCTAATAAAAATATGCAAAACCTGATCATTTTAAAGACAAAAAATAATTACATTTAGAGGTACATTATTTCTCACAAAAGCATAAAAAATACATTAGAAATATGAAAAAAAAATTTAGTAATAATAAAAAAAAATCTTAGAGCATAATAATTTTATATAATCTATTACATTACAGTAAGGTTACCGTTTTATTACCATTCTGAAAATGTTTGCCGCAAATTCTCGAAGAACTTGGAAGCCAGTCTTGCGTTTTCAAAGCTTTTATCCAAAGCATCCGCAATGTAGGATCTTTAGGAAAGCAATAAAATCCAATATTTTCACCTTTTTTGAAACGCTTAGTACAGTCATACGTACAGCAACTTGTTACCATTTTCAGATAATTGACAAAATTAAAACCCAATAACAAGCACAATCCGTAGGAAATTCAAATATTTTGCCTACTAGAAAGTTGAGCTGCAATTTTTGCTGCATCTGACGTCATGCGCACATTCTGTATAACTTGTTTGGTTTGCGTAAAGACTCCTCCCCACTATGATCCACTGCATGCCATTACCACCGTCTGGAGGGGTATGGCATATCGTGGTCGGTGGTGGCAAACGATAAAATAGTCTTGGCGTACGATAGCTTCGGAGCGGTTTTTCTCCAAAGATCAAAGGCAGCCAGATACACAACTAAAGTGCGCAGTAGATCCTATGGACGAATCAACGCACTCGGCTCATTTAGTGGCCCATCGTGTGGATGCAACCCGTGAACCATCGTTCAAGGTCACCAGCAGGAAGTGGTGAAAAATGGGCCATAGTGTGGTGGCTACATAAGATTTTTATTTATCTACTTTTTTTTTTTTTAAGAAATTCCACTAGTAGAGTTATTGGTAGCTATCGGAAAGAATTTTACACCCAACTGGCATAATTAAACAGCAAAACAATGCTGAAGATTAATTCAAGAAGTTTGGATATACTTGTAGGTAATTCCATATCCCAGATGAGATCATTCATCTCTGGCTGAGCAACTAGGTGAGATAGACGAACTAAATCAACTGTATAATTTACATACCGGTAGACGTTGATTGGTGCAGGTCAGAGTCTTTCAAATCCATTTATGTCCTTAGAAATGGATTTGGAATTCTTTGTCAATCCCGGGAAGCACTGGAATTGGCAAAGATCCGTTGTGAAGAACTGGTCTTACATATGAAGAGACATTTGGATACTGAATTGTGTTTATTTTTCTAGAGAACCCGATGGTGGAAATCATATTAAGCTAACTATCTGTGAGAGTGCAGAGAGGGTCGCACCAAACTATGAGCATCGTAAATGGCATTGATTTATGGGTATTGTTTGAGTCATTGAATCGAATCACATTAACGCAGCAAAACTTTGGAGCCTAAACTTTGTCCTGCTCGTCAACTTTGTAATCAAAGTAAAATTTATAAACAACTTTAGAAAGCGGAGGAAAAGGTTTTTATTGCTTTTAAAAATTTAATTCACTGCAAACATAACAGAAGCTATCGGTATGAATTTTACACACAATTGGCATAATTAAACAGTAAAACAATGCTCAAGATTAATCGCTTTACATTAAGGCACTGTAGCAAATGATACACTGGAGAAAGATAACGGTTATAGTTATGACTGAAGGGACCCACACTCGTTGCCAACCATAAGGTTTTTTGTAGCCGAAACCAGAGGCTAGTAGGGAAAACCACATCAGTAGTAACAAATTATACCTCTGGGGGTACTGAATCAGAGATGAGTGGGTCTCTGGTTTCGATCTAAAATTCTGATTTGTGGATGGATGAATGAATGTATGAATGAGTTCGACCGGCCCCTAAAGAGGTTGTGTCGTGTGTGTTCGAGCAAAGCCGTACTTTCACCTTAACAATGTTCGCCTTAACATGCTCGCTAACAACGAAAGGCACTCACTTCTGCCTTAATTCGAACGAGCAGCGCTCATTCGGGCTTGGTATGACCAAGTGGCATTAGACCCACCTACCACCACCACCACATCAATAGTCATAACAGAAATGCAAGGTTAAACTTATCAAAGCATGAAAACTCCTTCGCAAACCAAGAATTGCGTGAGTTATTGACAACTCCACAATCATACAGTAGATCTTCAAAATTTTCTTGAGAAGACTTTGCAAACTCTCCCCCTTACCGGTTATTAACCAAAACTAGTTTTTATTATTTAGGGCTGTTTTGGAGGAGGAAGGTGGAACAGTTTGAATATGTAAAAAGTAAGAAAAAAATTGCGAAAAGAACCCCCCCAGAAAAACAAATGTTTTAAACTTTTTTTTACGATTTAAGAGAATTAGATTTAACTCAAATCTCCGTTTTTGGTACATATGGTCCATTTTTCAGAACTTTTAACCTTTTTAAACCTCACCAGTGGAAAAATGAGGTAAAATTAGTCTCCCCCCCACTCCAAATCGAATTCAGGCCACGTGATAAACATAGGGAAGATGGCGTAGATAAAAAACGGTGGCTGAGTGAAAATGGGATCATATTCGGACTCAAAAGGCCATTTTGCATAAGAATCGTGCGACAAAGGGAGCACATAGGGAGGTTCATTGCAAAACCCCGCAAAAATCTTTCAATTTCTCTAATTATTAATGTTATTAGTTTAAATCTGTCTTTATTATTTTACTGATATTAAGCCTCAAAATGTGTCAGATCTTTTATAAACGTCTTGTGGAAAAAGAGTTTTTTTCACTGTCAGTTCATAAGGAAAGGATTTCCTGTGCATTATACATACGTCAGATGATTGCTCTAATAATCTAACATTTTTCTATTAATGAAGTCTGTAAACCAGCTGGCTTTAAACATATTGAAAATGTTAAAACATTTCATAAACTATAATTACTTTTAAATAGGAAAAGCGAGGGCAAAATAATTACATTCATATTGTATTTCCGTTCACACAATGTTATTGTTTTTGTCTAGTATGGAATTTGATACCTGCCAGTTTAAGTGATACTTTTGGATATAATTTTGATTTCTATTGAAATTATTATCAGCAGATTCGAACAACATATGTTTTATCTCTCAGAATGCTATCGCTTTGCTTTCCTTCCATTCCTTGAATTGTGTAAACAGCAGGAAAGAGCTAAATCGTGTAGTTCCGCTTATAAAACAGATAAAATTCTATTAATTTTGTTCACAAGGAAGTTTGAAGTTAAGCCAGCAGTTACATTAATCAACTTAACATTTATTGCTTTAGACGCTATCAATCAAAAGTGAATATTTCCCTTTGAATACAGGTAAGAAACTTACATGTTACGTAAATAGATATTTAAGTAAAGAACACTGATTTTTATATTAAACATTTTCTTTGAACATTACTTTAAAAATAGAAGAATTTTTATGATTCTTCTCGAAGTTGAACTCAGTGATCTTTCACTTATACGACTCTCAAGGACTGAAAATAAAAGTCTATAAGTAAGAGATAACTTATTTTAACAAGCTGCTCAATACTTCCTTGAATCTCGTTAACCTTCCAGCATTTGAGTCTGCTCAAATTTTATGACAAATTCGGTTTTTAATGCACTTTTATTTCGTTTATCGCATCTGGAACATTTAAAGGTAATTTCCATTCTTTCTTTTAACCCTTCCTCACATCCTGGAGTATGCAAGCAGTCAATTCTGTTTTTAACCGAGCTTTTGTACTGTGGGGTATCTTGTCCTCAAACTTTACCACACACACATGGTTGTGAGTCAAAATTCGGAAAATGTTTTTTCTCAGTTGGTTTATAATTTTGTGTTAATAATTGAAATGCATTATTTTAATTCGTATAATGTCAAATGTATAATTTTATATCGTTTTCACGGAAAAAAATACAACATATTATTTATTTCACTACATTCTTCAAAAATTATCTGATTCGACTTAAGAAATTTCTATTACATTATTTTCTTTTTTTTCAATTATAGAATGAATAAAAACATTAAAATCAAAATTAGTTTAAAATTAGTTTTTTTGAAAGCAGCCTTTTTTCCCTTACTTCATAAAAGTAAATCTCCTCTCATAAATAATTCTAAACCTACATATTTTCCATTCAAGGTGTATTTTCCTTTAACTTGCCTTTCATAAATACTACTGAATTTTAAATATAGTTGTTAAATTATAAAATTTAAATTTTCTTTAATGAAATACATTATTGCCTTTCTTCTACTTGACCAATATAAGCATTTCAAAAAAATTTACTTTCTTTTGAATGTGACATAATTTGTATTTTGCAACAATAAGGTTAATTTTTTTTATATCTTAATCATCAATTAAGAATCAATAAATCAAATTTATCATCAATATTTATTTATTTCTGTCATTTTTCGCGCCGAAAATGGTAAAATAACAGCTGTCATAAAAAGCACGATCATGTAAAATTGCTGTGCGCATGATAGAGAGTTAAAGATACAGTAGGTTATGTGTAACGTGACCAGACGTCCCGTTTTGACCGGGACTGTCCCTTTTTATATTTACTTGTCCCGGTGTCCCCGAAATGGACTGTGGGACGCAAAATTGTCCCGTTTTCAGAAACCACGCGAAAATTTACGTGTGATTTGTAATTAAAAAAGTGTTAGTGTTTACTGTAGATATTTTCATATGACTTTTTCAGACCGATGTATTTATGTTGTGGTGATCGATATTACCGATTTTAAGACAAGAAAAATTAAAGTAATAAAACATTACAAAAAAAAAATGTCATTTTAAAACGAAATCATAGCAGGTGGCATGATCATAAATGTACCTTTCCTTTATTCAGACTGGATGTATTAATTGAAAAGCAATATATTAACTGTAATAAAGATACTGAAGTTTTTCACGAATTTTCATTAATTTCTAATTACATGACATCGCAAAAAATAACGGAATGGAATAATTTAAATGTTTCCACGGAAACCCGTTGGGTGAAAGTATTCAAACACTTTCACCCCAACAATCTTCAGCATAAAAACTTTTCTATTGTAATTGAATATATTTTATGTTTGCCTGCTACAAATGCTCCAGTAGAAAGAGTATTTTCTATTATGAACAAATTGTGGACATCTGAGAAAACCCAGTTACAAATTTCAGTTCTAAAGGCGATGTTGATAATTAAGGTGAATATAAAAAAACGTGCCAAGAGTTTCATTCTTACTTGAAATCGTCACCAGCTATATTAAAACAAATTTGTTCTTCTGATAAATATAAATATAACTAAACATTTTGGGTACCTATATTTTGTGATTCGTAACTTTTAAGCCAACTAACTTTTTCTGAATAAATAACTTTAAAAAAGTGTTGTTTTTTTCATTGACTACCTATGATTTGACCTAA
>CM063506.1:72949279-72969279 GCA_032207245.1 Pardosa pseudoannulata | reverse complement strand
CTCGTTTTATAATAGGTAAGAAAACCAAGAAACTTTTAACTTATATAATTTAATTGATACATTTTCATAAACTTATAAGTTTGAATATTTACACATTAATGTGCCCAAGTAATAGTATGATATTTGACTAATTATTTCTGTGATATTATATACATACTAGCATATAGCCGACAGACGACCTGTCATTGTCATTTAACCCTTATTCTAAATTATTGTAAATATCGTTTTAAAAATTTTCGTTTTATCACAACTTAGATATGACGTCAATAATTTTCTTTTAAAATTAAATAATTTTATAGGATAATTTTTTTATTAGATCTTATTTTTTGTTCAAAAAATTTTATGGTATTAAACCATATGTTTTTACTAGCATTTATTATTATTATTATTTTATTATATATCTTAAAAATAAAATGTTATATATTTTATACATAATAAAGTTTGCAATATCTCTACATAAATATAATCAAATAATCATATATATAACTACATAAAAAGCGATATTTGTTTCAATTATAAGTTTCATAAATTTCATCGCGTGCCAATATTGCTCACCTACTTTATTATTATAGTATTTACAATTCTTTACTATCATATTCTTCTTTATTTTATAAATATTAAATAGTTATTAATAATCATAAATATCAAATATTATTTTCTATAACAAACGATATTTGTTTCAAATTAGTTTCATAAATAGTCGATTTGCATAAGAATATATTCTTTTTATCTATTCTTAACATTTAGTTTGTTAAAACAGTTCTTAAGAGACTCTTTACATATTTCTTATATTTAAATTATTACATAATAATATCGTTCATCAAGAAATCGAAACTATCTTTAAAAGAAAAATGCAATTTTGGTATCTCCACATTTTTTTTATTTAACAAATACAGTTATATTCATGTAGATTCCAAACCCTAACTTAAACTCTTGCTTGTTCACTCAATAATCAATGAATTCTTTTTAATGGTTTTCTTTAATGGTGAACAGACAACAGCTACAAATAATATCTGTCCCCAGCCAACGCAGAATGTTTCATACAAACACAAAAAATAGAATTAATAACGACACCTTAATGCGTCTACCACTTACAACAAAGCACTGAAGTGCTTTGTTGTATGTAAACATGTTGTATGTTATCATAACCGAAACTTTTACAGCAAAATCCAAAAGAATTGAGAATATGCTCATGACGTCAGGTGCAGCAAAAATTTCAGTTCACCTTCCTCGTTGGTAAAACACTTGAATTTCCTACGGATTGTGCTTGTTATTGGGGTTTTAATTTTGTCAATTATTTGAAAATGGTAACAAGCTGTTGTACGTATGGCTGTACTAAACGTTTCAAAAAAGGTGAAAATATTGGATTTTATTCGTTCTATTATTATAAGTTCTTCGAGAATTTACGGCAAACATTTTCAGAATGGTAATAAAACATTAACCTTACTGTAATGTAATAGATTATATAAAATTATTATGCTGTAAGAATTCTTTTATGATTACTAAGTTTTTTTTCATATTTCTAATGCATTTTTTATGATTTTATGAGAAGTACTGTACCTATAAATGTAATTATTTTTTTGTCCTTAAAATGATCAGGTTTTGCACATTTTTATTAGATTCTTATTTATGTTAGTTTATTGTTCCTGTTAACATAATCAAAGTAGTTATACTTTGATTATGTTACTTAATAGTACTGTGTAAAGTGTTTAATTTTTTTTTAAATATATAAATTTGTAAGTGCTAAAAAAAATCTATCTTGTATTACTTGGCCAGTTTCTGATGTTTCCTACCCCTTCCTTTAAATAAAATTTAGTTTTATTGTATACGTGATTTATACCGAAGCACATATGATACAATGAAAACAAGCAGTGTTTTGCCAACGAAAAGGTGAGTAGTCAGCACTTGTATTTGTTTAGAAACATGCACTTTCTCTATGGAATACAAAAAAGTGGTGATGCCATCTATTGAACAAAATAGGAACCACAGCAATGAACACTACTGGTAATTATACACTAAACATATATACACTGAACAGTTTATTTCAGTTATATTCATGTGCATCAGATAAATTTGATACTATACTTAAGCTCTTTTATGTGAGATCCTTTATCAAATAAAAAATATCTCTTAAAAGCTAAAAAAATGGTAAAATATAGTAAAAAAAAGAAAGAAAATGTTATATTAAAATAAGTCTGATATTGCAAATACATAATCTACAGAAGCTAATTAATTTACTGAGAACAAGTCAATTTGGATCTTGTGACAGAATGCGGCAAAGGAAGTAGCAATTATAAATTGGCTAATAAATAAAACGTTTGAAGGGGTAATTATAGTCCGGTCTTGTCAATCCGACTAATTTTTAAAAGTAACAATCATTGGAATGATAGAAATGCGAAGATCACCTAGAAAGGCGTCTAGACTAGTGAATATTGCGGAATGTAATGATTACACTGTGCTATGAACCAATACAAAAGTTCACATGCAGCTGTAGAGAATGACGACCGGGAGAAAAAAAAATCATCTGTCTACAATTGCTTAATGTGAGTGTATAATGTTTGTTAATCATCATCTGGTTTCAGAGGTAGTTGCATCGACTGAGCAAAGAGTTTCTGGGTATACTATAAACGGAAAGGTTATCCAAGACAGGTTTGTAACCCAGTATTATATTTTTGTCACTTTTTTACTAAAATCTCTGGATTTAAAATATTTTTCTAAATGTTAGAATGCATAATTTAAAGCATGTAAAAATAATTAAAATCTCTTAAACACAAAAATGGAAATTTACTCTCAAAAAAGTGCACTTTCTACAAACAAAAGATGCATATTTCTCATAAATATTGGAAATTTATTTACTTAATTATTGTCTTTACATCAAGAATTAACTTCTGGAATCTCTATTTTTTTTAACCTATCCAATTTTTTTAGTAGTTTTTATTTCAGCAATAATCGTATGCATCCGATAAAATGAGAAATGACAATTTATAAGAAAACTAAATTTAATATCACAATTTGGTTTAGATTCTCTGAGATAATTGAGTTAATTGCAGTGTTGCAGGATGGCAACAATCAACAAAGCAATCTATTAAAGTTCACTGTGTAAATGATATCAGTTCTCTAGAGATGGTAGGACAAGCCAGGGGCTCTCCGGCTTCCAGGAAAATTACTCTGCGTACATTATAAACGTCTGTTGTTGTGGCTTATGCCCCTTGGACAAGCCAAGCGCGTGAGCTAGAGGCTACTCGAATTGAAGCAAAAGTATTCACATTTCCTTTGACGAGAACTGCTATTGGAAAAGAACGATTGTACTCGTAGCAGGGACCAAGCAGAAGACCTGCTTGGCCTGCAAACTCTTGAGGTATCGTTTGGGAACTTGTGACATTGTGATCACGAACTTATCAGCTCAGACATCATTAATGAACCCAATGGATGTTTGACCGGCATGAATTCCGGTCTCGCAACCTTCCAGCTACGAGATCGTTGCCTTTGTCGACTGTTATAAAGTCTATGACCCTTTGACAGTGTGAAGAACCCCCCCTTTTGTCCAGAACTAACGACCAGAGTCAGCTGATTTGAAGCCTCCTGTTCCGACCGGCTAAAATAGCGTGGCGACAGAGTGTCTAGGATGGTGACAGTTCAGTTGAATAGGCGTTAAGCCCTGATACGTTTCTGGTTAATGACCCCCAGAGGATTGCCTGATGAAGCCGCAATCGGGACAGCCAACGAATGAGGATTTAGCTAAAAAAACTAACTGTAACCTTAGCTGGAGTTTTCAAGTAACTGGGATCTTAACTGACCAAAACAAAAACAAAACAAAACAAAAAAAACAAAAACGGTTGGCGGGACCCCAGGTATAAAAAGCCTAGAATTTTTCTACTCGGGGCTTTTCGGGGAGATTCGTAACGTCCGCTCACATAGGGAGCGGCAGAGTCTCTGACACCGAACGGGGAATAAATTGGGTTTGCATTGCACCCTGGTAAAGCCTCCCCAATTGTGCAAGATTGTTTAATCTCTCTTCATTCGACTGTGATCGTCGTGGTGATATTATGCAGGCAACAATCCTTTGCATTTCGACTTGTTTTGGGAGATTAGAATTCTCTTGTATATAGCCAACAGCATTTACAATTAGGGCCTCACCCATATACGACTATTAAAAATATTTTTGTTAACCCTATCATAAAGAGATGGAAATGATTTGTAACTTTTGATTAAAGGTATTCACTCAGTGCAATACACAGATTCCAGGCACGGTAAAAAATTCAGTTTATTATGTCTTTCATATACTCTTCTATTTTTAAACTATGTGATATTAAGCCCTGATCCGTTGCTGGTAGTGATCCCCGGAGGATTGCCTGGAGAAACCTCAATCGGGACAACCAACGAATGAGGATTCAGTTAAAAAACTAACTGTAACCTTAGCTGGAGTTCTCAAGTAACTGGGATCTTAACTGACCAATAAACGGTTGGCCGGACCGTTACTGACCCCCAGGTATAAAAAGCCTAGAAATTTTCGACTCGGGGCTTTTCGACATTTTTCTTACGTAGGTGCTTTGACCTCGTGGAGGCTTTCGCATCTTTTGACCGGAGCCAGCTTTCTAGTGATTAAGTTTGGGAGATTCGTAAAGTCCGCTCATATAGGGAGCGACAGAGTCTCGGATACCGAACGGAGGATAAATTGGGTTTGCATTGCACCCTGGAAAAGCATCCTCATTTGTGTGAGATTATTTAATCTCTATTTTTTTTTCGACTGTGATCGTCATGGTGATATTATGCAGGCAACAATCCTTTGCATTTCGACTTGTTTTGGGAGATTAGAATTCTCTTGTATATAGCCGTATTTACTCAAGAAATAAAAGGAACGATGGCCGAATGGTTAGGGTGCTGGTCTTCAGAACCGGAGTTCGTGGGTTCGAATCCCACTATGGTATGGGTGTTCGTAGCCGTTTGGAATCGGTTCTAAGCAGTAGGTCCCAGTCTCATTAGCCCTCGTGTTGCAAAAAGTAGACCGTAGCATTCCAAAGCCAAACCAAGAAGTAAAAGTGATTTCCAATTTTATCGTGACTGTGATCCTTCTTCACGCTATCTCTTGACTCGAGAACATTGAAGTCGTCACAGCAGGATGTTCCGGGGCCATGTCTTTAACACGTTAACGCCTTAACCGATTTTTTTTTTTTTCTGTGAGGCGGGTCTCAAATTAATGCCGCGCTTCGTTTGGCGGCGCACGATTTTTGCCTGTTCCTACTTGCATACGCGTTGTATGTTTGCGTAGTAGTACAGTGAGTGATTATTATGCAAGTTGTGTAATTCGTACCGTTTTTTCATCCTGACCACAGATTTCTGTCAGTAAGTATAACTAGAAAGGTGGTTAGAATTTTTTGTAAGTGTTGCTTTTTTACAAAATAGGTAACACAGATATGGAAATAATTAATTCTGATGAATCTATAAATAGGAGAAAAGCATCAAAATTACGGATATTTTCTTCCTTTTCAGATGAGGATTTTGTTAATGTAAACGGTGAAGTAAACGAATGTTCCACGGAAGAAGATTTGGTGTCTAAATCAGAGAACGAGGATAGCGATGAGGAATGGTAGGAAGTAAAAGAAAAAACTTCAGTAATAAATGAGTTAAATACGTTTAATTTTCATTATTTTAATTTTCAGTGTCAAATAGCACAATCGAATGCGTACCACCTGTGGTACACGCCGCCTGATAAGACCATCTAGTGCGGGACACTGGTGGTCCGCGCCGGCGTGAACGTGTTAACACTTGACATGAGGGTATACTTCACCACCAACTTACGTGTGCAGTGGGCGTTTTTTCGTGAATCACGCGAAAGTTTAGTTATTCAGAAAAATCGCAGTAAATCGAAAACTACTTTGTTTTTATGAACGAAACTTTTTTTATTTTACACTTTAATATATACTGTATGATTATTTAACAACAAAAAAAAACCAATATTTTTACGAAATCACAAAAATAAACGATTTTTAAAATTAAAGTCCGATAATCTCTCAGAGCATATTTCTTCATCACTATCTTTGTCACAACGGTTCATTTTATCAAATTTGTATCCAACAATAAAAACCCAAGCTTTAAATTGACAAAATACGACTTGTACGTTCTGGAGCTAGTAATTCGATTGAAGGCTTAATAACGCAAGACCGAGTCACTCGACAATCATAACTTGTGGAAAGAAAAAATGCAAACTTTGCATAGCAACGCAAACAACACTCATGTAATGTCACATATACATATAATTATACGTATTGAGTAGATTTGGGGTGGTTAGTGGGTATCCACCACAAACCTACTCAATACGTATTTTTACGTGACCTGCGCTCCAGTGACAGACTACAAAAAACGTAAAAATACGTTGCCCGCACACGAAGTGTTAAGATCTTGTCAAGATACTTATCTAGAATTATCAGGGATAAAGACGACCACTCTGGTTGCAACACGTATTTGGAACACCAAAAAACAAAAGAAAATAATAATAATAATAATAATGATATCAATTTTTAGCTATGCTGCAGATCTGGAATACAGTGATAGAGGATTCGTGCTCTGAGTTACTGACTGGGCTAAAGAATTTTGCAAGCGACTGAAACAATTTGACAATATTCAACTGATTTATCAGTTTTGTGCAGATGTAAATATTACGAAATAAGTAAAGAGACTAATTTTTTTTTCAGGCTGCATTCCGGTTAAACATGAAGACAACTTTTTTATTAATCTGTGCTGTTTCTTTGATTTGTTTAGTTTCAGCTGGCAGGGGTAAGTAAATTCGTAATTTTGTCACGTGTTTGAGAATGACTTTTATATTAAATATGACGAGAAATAATTCATGTCTTAGTGGTAAGATTTAACTTATTATCTAAATGAAATTTCCCTTTCAAACTCTAATTATTAAAGACGTATTAACCCTCCTAGTGGAACACATCGAGGAAAAAATGTCTCAAAAATATGCTAAAGGTTTACTGTGTCAGTGGACAAAGCGTACTATGATTATTTCCTTCACCCTTTGTCGAGTAGAATGGAATACAGGAAACTCATCCTCGTTATTGTCCCTTTACTTCCGGTTATAAATAGATATATAAATAGATATTACAGATTGTTAATTTTTAATACACGTAAAGCTCGTCAAGTCTCAAAGATCATCCCATAAGAAATAATGGATTCTAAAAGTACAAATAAAAATATTCTTTGAGAGACTTATTTATATGTTTTTACACAATTCATCCAAGATATTCAAGTGGTGCAATTAGTGATACATCTGTTACCGCAAACGAAATACTTCGAAATAGAGATTTACAAAGCCATGAAAAGCTATCAGTGCCTTTGTGCGTCAGGCGGTAGGGGTGCATCCCTCAATAAATGTCAGTCAAAGAGGGGTGCATACCTACCGTAAAACTCCATTGGAGAAAAGCACTGGCAAAAAGGTACATTACATCCATTTTCGGAGCGTTTTTGGAGGTCGAAAATTGTACGTTTTGAAGATATCATCGGTTTAGTGGAATACGTGCGAATCGCTTAGAGGGTTAAGTGATCGCAAACCTTATAAAAGAAACTAGCATATAGCCCGTCATATAACAGGATAAAAGTAAAATTTTCAATTTTCCAGAATTGTACGTTACGAGGCAGAAAAAAATGGTTCGTTTTTTGGCTGAGAATTATTTGGTACAAGTTAAATAATTTGTTTATATTCATACTCCCCTAAAGTATCCCGATATTGTGAATGCAATTTAGAATCCTGTTGAATTCATTTAAAAAAAATAATTCAAAGTTTTCTTAGCTACGTCGAAATTATCGTTAAGTTCTTAACATTTTTTTTTTGCTACAGTAATTAATGGAAGTAAAGGAATGAAACTATCATTTCAACTACACCCTGGAGGTAGATAAAATTTGTTGCTAATACAGGTGATAAAATTTTCATTGCAACAAAAAATAATCGATGATTAAATTCAAAATTATCACATGTGTACCTAATATATTATTTAAGCCAAATATTATTTACATAATATCTAAGTTCAGTGATAAAACGTATGAAAATAATGCAGACGATATTTAAATAATTTAAAATAAGAAATGATTAAATGAGATGTTTAAAGGAATGACGTCATAATGCTAGAAAAAATGTTATTTTTACCTATTTATTATGTGATAAATTGAATAATTGAATCGCCTTCTCTTAACCAGGTAAAATCGGGCTTGAAATAATGGCATTAAATGCTAGAAAATGGGGGTAAGGGTTGCTAACCCTAATTCATCAAAAATTCAATATGGATGCTTCTATCCATTTCAGGTCCAACCGCTTCATAAAATCGAGGACAGACGGACAGAGGACTTAGGCTATTATTGTATAAGGGATTGGTGCATGTTGTAAACATATATGTTTTGTATATATATATATATATATATATATATATATATATATATATATATGTCATGCCTGGTCATTAAATAAGCAGTCGGGCTATTTGTTGTTTTTCCAATTCATCCTTTATTCTTCTCCAGACATTAGATATGTAAAGAAAGTACTATCGACGGCAGATCTGTACTCTAAGATGCTAGCATAAAAAAGTGAGCGTCTGCTACTGGGGCTAGAATTGCGAATGTGTCTCTTACTTTTAAAACTAAAAATCTTATCTAAGGGGGTTTCTTTGGGGCTCTGCGTGTGACCATTTAGATTCCCTGAGGGCGTGTGCCGGGCGCTATAGGATCTTCCCATTGGTCGTTGCACTTTCCCGCTCCGCTCCCAGTGTGGCGGACAGACAACGTGGGGTCGCCGCCGATGTTTTCGCCACATGTTCTGCGAACTCAAAATTATTTGACAGTCTAGTGTCAGACTGGGATTAACTTGTTTAAATGACGACTTCTGTAACGTCAAAGGGGGATTAAGATTTGCTTTTTATGGGCTACAGGTGTTTTGTGTCTCAGATTTTGTTTGCTTCTTAAACTTAGGGGTTTTCTCTATTACTTTTTATCCTCGGGGGTGTTATTCTTCGATCTGTTTTCCCTACATTACAATATTCCTCGATCTGTTTTCCCTACATTACAATATTCCTCGATCTGTTTTCCCTACATTACATATATAATGGTTACTTCGAAGTTTAGATATTTGCTTAAATTTCTAAAAAAATACTTGGTAATTCGTTCATTCACTTTGGCCATGTAGATAACATTCTTAAACTCACTCTTTCCAATGAGGTTTTGAGATTTTTAACAATTTGGGCCCTACCTATATACGAAAATGAAAAAAAAATGTTTTTGTTAGCCTATCATAAAGAACTGGAAATGATTTGTAACTTTTGAATAAAGGTATTAACTGAGTTCAATACATAGATTCAAGTCACTGTAAAAAATTCAGTTTATTATCTCTGTTGTAATGTACTTACAACCTCTACACCAGTGTTCGGTTACAAGGGGAAACAGTAAAAATATAATACTTTATACTGAGATTCAGATATTTATTATGTACATTCATTTACAAATAGATCCTTGGTTATCATAAAGCATAATCATCAATTATTTGTCTTCTATTTACACCATAATTACTACAATTCTCTTTATAATGAACTAATTATTCAATTACAAGCTTAAATCATGAATAGAGGCCTAAGTGACTGTAAATATTATTTTATCTTTACCTCCATTACAGGCACAGGGGAGCAGGCAGGGGCTTTCCTCACGCGGTGTCGGTCAGGGCGCACGGAACGAGTTGGTGATGACGAGCGGGGCTTAGGACTCTTGCCCCACTTCTCTCGAATCCCGACTTCAACTCCTCTCCTTAACTTTTTCCAAACTCCTCACCTCGGTTTTAACACCCCTTTTTCTTCCTTTCCAATCGCTTGTTTTGAGAAATTTTCCCACATCTGTGCAGGTGGGCTCATTAAATTAGCCCCTTTTGTGAAAGCTGACATTACTTTTTAGCCCCTGTTCCCATAACTCACGGTTACATCTCTGTGCAAGCTTGACCGTTACGCTGCCATTCCGTGATCTATACCTTCTCTGTGGTGGTCCCTAAACTAGACGTGCATAATTGGAGTCCTAAATTTCTCTAGGAAATCTCTCCCACGGCTTTGCATGCACGTACAGCCCACCGTGGAAAAGTACTATCTCTTTCACATACTCTTGTATTTTTAAACTATATGATATTACAATATTAATTTCTTCTGTATATTAGTTCAATAATGTGTAGAGCCAAATTACCTACATTTGTCTAAAATAGGTAGCATTAAGATTCGTTGTAAGGAAATTTATCGTTATATAGAGTGTGGATTGTAATCACAAATGAAGGTAGATAAGTAGACTTCAGGTCGAAACTAGTGAAAAGTCATTAAAAAGAGTGTGGATTGTAATCATAAATGGACGTGGATACGTATACTTCAGGTCGAAGCTAGTCAAAAGTCATTATAAAGAGTGTGGATTATAATCATAAATAGACGTGGATACGTATACTTCAGGTCGAAGCTAGTCAAAAGTCATTATAAAGGGATTATAATCATAAATAGACGTGGATACGTAGGCTTCAGGTCGAAACTAGTCAAAATTCATTCAGGGATGTTCAATACTGTTAATTAAAGTTTTCTTGGACGTGCGTAGAGCCGTAAAGGCGAAACTAGTCAAAATTCATTCAGGGATGTTCAATACTGTTATTTAAAGTTTTCTTGGACGTACGTAGAGCCGTAAAGGCGAAACTAGTCAAAATCGATTTAGGCATGTTTAAAATCGGTATTTTCATTGAATGTGAACCTTAAAAATTTTCCGATTAGAAAACTTAAAACCCTTTGACTGTTCCCATATGAGATAATAATTATATGATGTACATTAAGTATAACACTTTAAATTTTATACGTCTAACTGAGAAAATATAAGTAATTAAGGATGCTACACCCAAATGTTTTGCACTTGAAATAAAGCAATGTGTTTTGTCCTAATTCCCAGATATATCCGAACTAAACGGCTTGCCACAGGAAGATTAGACTGCATAACATTTTGTGGAAGCGTATAAAGCATTGGATGTGTATATGATATGTGATACACTGTCTACCAATAAGTATTTAGACACCTATGCAAATTACGATATCTACGGTCCTGAGGTACGTCACGGCCTCCACCGGTATACATCGTGTAGGAAACAGCATTGGCATTAGTCGCATGCAAGATGCCCCGCAGTTCGGAGCTCTCTGATTTCGAGAAAGGTATAACTATCAGGTATCACAAATGTGGCGATCCTTAAGGGACATATCTAGCGATCTGAAGTACCAAAAATCGACAGTAGCCTATGTGATTAAGAAGTGGAAGGTGAACGGTGATTCTCGGAATGTGCCCCGAGTCGGCAGACCAATGAAAATGGGAGATAGATACCGACTAGTGCCATCCAGAGAAATTCGGAAGAACCGCATACAACAGATGGCTCTCATCCTCGAGGAGTTTCAGCAGGCATCCGGGAGTATAGTTTCAACAAATACCATCCGTAATGAAGCACAGCTGCTTGGTTTTCATGGTCGTGTTGCTGCCCATAATCCTTTGATCACAAAGTCCAACCGCGCTGCTAGGTTTATGTGGTGCAAAGCACATCGAAATTGAACCTTAGATCAGTGGAAACGGGTTCTTTGGAGCGACGAATCAAGGTCCCTTTTTACTGTTGGATGGCAAGGTCTGGGTCTGGAGTCTGCCTGGAGAACGTCTCCTGCCAGAATGCATTGTGCCTACAGTCAAGTTCGGCGGAGGTGGAATTATGGTCTGGGGGTGTTTCTTCTGGTATGGACTGGGATCCTTGGTCCCCATTCATGGTAAGCTCAACGCCGATGCCTATTGCACTATTTTGGATAGCAATGTACTTCCTACGTTGTGGCAGTTTTACGGGTTGGACCCCTGTTACTTTCAGGACGACAATGCCGGTTGTCATGTTTCGAGGTTAACCAAGGCTTGGTATGGAGCCAATGAAGTTCATCAAATGGACTGACCTGCCCAGAGCCCAGACCTGAACCCTATCGAGAACCTCTAGTATCAGTTGGATCGCCGAATTAAGGGGTGCACCACCCGTCCAAAATCACTGAAGGAACTTGTATGTCTACTCCAAGCCGAGTGGAAGACCATACCACTAGCTGTAATACAAAGACTTGTGGAAAGTATGCCTCGGAGGGTTCACGCTGTAACTGCCTCTCGTGGAGGCTCTACCAACTATTGATATTGAATAAAGTTAGTTTTTCTTTTCTATAACAGGTGTCCAAATACTAATTGGTAGACAGTGTATACAGGACAGGCAAAGGTTTAATAAAGTGAAAAACGTGTGGGAAAAAAATAGAGGGTTAAACCTATATAAATATGTGAAACTCGCAGATCGGTCAATATCACGTAATATATCATTAGTATTTAAGTAAAATTTCATAACTGTGTTTTAAAATCCTTTGTTCTCTTTTTTCTTATTTTAGGCTTGTTACCTCTTCCGCGTAAACTCGCTGAGTATGCCTCAAATGTTTTCATTTGTGGTGCCTCCATGGCTGATTTTACAGACTGATTAAGTTGAGAACGCAGTATGCAAAGTTGTGCATACTGCGTCATTAAAATAAACTGTACAATAACTGTATTTTCAATTAACCAGCGACTGCCACTTTGCCTGTTTTTAAATAAGGCGATTTCAAGCAGTAGGGAACATCTCAGTTTAAGACAATTCTGGCTTTAGTTTCAAACGGAATGGCAGTTTATTGTTTGTCCATTGACTGTTGTAAATGGTTGTAAATAATGTCTATTGGCTGTTGTTGAATGGGAAGGGCATTATAGTAGTTCATGATGTTGCGACAAATTGCTCTATTGAAAGGCGATTGCATTTATCAGCGTTAGGCAGCAGACTGTCGCAGATAACTGCGATAATACACAGAAAATTCACTGATTTTAGACATGATTTCTCTAGAACGTGGAGGAATGGTGGTAGATGCCACGTTCCAGGAAGAAAATATTACTTTATTGTATTATTTATATCTTACACATGTTTAATTATTTTTATTTCATTTTACTTCTTCTTTTGGATACTATACCCTCAACGAAAAACAAAACCTACATCACAATGAAAGTTGAAATTTTTTGTGTTTAGCGGCCTATGTGAACTTAGAATTATTTCGCCTGGATTAGTTTTTGAGTTTCATATGTTTGTTATACTATAATTTCCCCAGTAGTTATTTTCCATTCATTTATTTTCTCTCTCATTTAGGCATATTTTGTCCCAACCGAGAAGAAATTTTCTGTATCCGACGTCAAGATTTATGCTGTGCTCATAACGAATGTCCCGAGGGTCAGCTGTGTTGTGAAGAGAATTGCGGTAATGTGTGCCGCCCTGCCCAGCGAAGAAGAACGTCTGGAATAGAATACACGTATAACTCAAACTGCGTTAATGAGTCGATTTAAGTTTCAAAGCTGTTTCAATGATAGCTTTCTATAAACCTTTTGTACCCCTGCAAAACCGAATTAAAAATTTTTCCTTTAATAAATACCTTATTTCGAACTTGTGAAAAGTAATTAGTTAAAACTAAAAAACGAAAATTTATTGTTGAAAAGTGTATTTTTTTTTTTAAATAAAATGCATATTTCTTTTATTGTGAATTATTTTGTATGGAAAGTATCTTTACATGAAAAATCTAAAACTATCTTTGAGAAAAAACACGGTAAAGGAACTTGTATGTCTACTCCAAACCGAGTGGAGTACAACACCACTAGCTGTAATACAATTTGACAATAAAATACAATCAACAATCTTTGACTTTGTTGAATATTAAAAATTCAACAAACTCAAAGTAAAAATCGTGTGTATGCGAAGAAACGATAAATTAAATTTAAAATGGATTCTACAAACAAGTTGTGTTAATTGCAGTGATACATGATAATTAAAGGATTGAAGTAATAAACGAAACCGTGTTTTGAAATACACTGTGTAAAGGATAGCAAATTTTATTTGTTTTATAGTTCTGTAGCACAATGACACTATCTTTTAACTCTCTCGCTGTGTATTTATTTTATCAAAATAGCTTCAAAAACTGCATATATTTTTATTACATATTTCAAATCTATATACATTTTAGAGTTAAAATATACAAAAAAATTTTTGTAAAAGAGTTTTTTTAATATAGAATTAGATCCTGATTAAAAGGTGTTCAGAAAAATGAAATTGAAGAATAATGATATCAAAGCTAAATTTTGAAAAGTAATCTTGGTTAAATTATCTTTATTTTATAAAATACAAAAGCAAAACGTATATACTAATTAAAAAATGCAAAAGACTTACAAAACATTTATTAGAAATGAAGTCTTGTATGATAAATTTCGAAACAAGGCTCGAGGCAAAGTCCTACCTCGCAATCCTTGCACCAAATTCGCGTTTCTTTTCGAATAATTTGTTCCAATTTCAGTTTTTTTTTAAAAACAGGCAGCACACTATCTACGAGGCTCTTTCTTGATGGGATTTGGGTGTATATGGTTATCAAAATGTCGACCTGTTAGTCTCATGGGTCTGTTACTCTCATGTACTGTTGGTCTCTTTTACTATTATTTGCAACATAATATCGTCAAAATAAAGTTCAAACTAGTAAAAAACAGTTGCATTATTTGACATAGTGGAATTTAGTCCGGGATTTCCAAGGAAAAGAAATGAAGCAGGAGATGGTGGAATATTTTGCATATCAATTTTGCACCACTGTCGAACATATTGAATAAAAAATGAATTTTCAGATTTATCACTATCCGCAGAGGAATCCGAGAAATTCTCATCAGTTTCGTTATAACTATCTTCAATATATTTGAAGTCAGAAGTGCTATCAGTGTCCGAAATAACGTCAGGAGTATAGGTTATATCACTCACGAAACGCTTCCTGCCAGACATCTTTCAGTTATGAGCAGCGCGCTCAAGATGCTACAAAAAATTCTTCTATATTTTTGCAGAAATGTGGACAGATAAAGCCATCTGCTAGTTTAAAACTAAATAAACAATTAAAAATCACAGTAAATCCAAAATGAAAGAATAAACGGAGAAAGAGCGGGTTGCACAATTAAATAGAAGACTAAAATGCATGCCAGCGGAAATCGTGGGTTGCGCAAATTTTGCTACATCTATGTTGCCCGTGGAAATCGCGGGATGCGCAGCTAGAGGATTAAAAATTCGATGAACCAGACCTTTACATTGTACTCACTTCCGACATGCGTTAAGACAGGCAAACAGATTTTCGCATGAATGACAGTTCCTGTGTCAACAGAAACGATCGTTAGTCACCGACTGAATAAATTGTGGAGTAATCCTAAAAATGTTGATGAAATAAGTGCACCAGATTTTGTATAATTTATTTTAAAAAAAATATTAGAGAAAAATTTGATGTGTCCAAACTAGAACTGACGCTTAAACTCTGCTTTTTGAAACTGTCATTCGAGTAAGAATTTCGGTAAAGAATCATAAGATATACTGCCCATGACAATAAGATCTGGACTAGAATGTTTAGCCCAGACAGTCCAACGCCTCACCTCAGGGCCGTAGCCAGAAATTATATTCGGAGGGGGACATTGTTTTTGGTGAAGGATACTTCAATAAAACTACAGGTTTTCTTATGTATGTATACTCCTAATGAGTATCGTAATATAATGTGATTTTAAAATATCAAAATAATTAAATAATTCAAAAAGGATGTAATGAACAAATTTATAGCCTTAAATGAGTCATGTAATAACTAATGAATTTAATTGTAAAATCAACATTAAAAATATATAAACTATACATAGTATTAAATTCTAATTCTTAAAACAGAAGTATAACTAAAGAAAAATAATAATTTTGAAAGAAAATGAAAACATTCGAATATTTACTTGTATATTATAAAATATGCTCTATTTGAAATTTTCACCAAAATATTTTCTTAGTTTCTTGCAACAATATTGTGTTCTGCAACAATATTGTGACGAGATACCAAAATAGCTATTCAGTATGTTCTTACATGTCGAATCCAATTTGCACCTATTCCTTAACTCAACGTCACTGTATCGCACGGGACATCGCACGGGAGCTCATTGTCTGACCTTCTTGGGCCAGGCTCTCTAGGTTAGAAGTTCTGTCAAGCATGAATGATAATGAGATAACAGATAATTAAACACGAAATTGAGGACAGTAAATACTATATGGAATTAGTTAAGTTGGTTAGAGAAATAAATTATTTAACAATTTAGGATAGCAATAAACGAATGTACACGAGCTCAGTGAAGGGGTACACAGTATAACAAATAGTATAAATTTGAGTTAAGATTAAGTTCATTAGACACAGTTAGGTTATTACACAATAATACTTTTTTTAACAAGTTAAGTTGAATAAGATTCACAGTTGCAAGAATCGACAACTCCGATAGCACGGATTCTGACTACTGCTAGGAGAAATTCTATTGGTTCCTGAGAGCCAATAGAATTTGAGTATGTCAGAGCTTGTTCCTGTAAGGGAGCGAAATACTTTGAGCTAAGACGTCCCTGTTCTAAGCCCATTGTTATATATGTACAGCTAGGCAGATGATACACCCACACATATGGTTCCTTTTCTTTCCACAAAACGGTCTTTAAGAATTTTGGAGAGGGGACCGGTCCCCCAAATCCCTCCCCTTGCCTCACCTTCAAACTGGGGCTAAAGCTTTTTTGCCTATGTACTCTATTCAGGGCTCTTCGAACCTAGCTCAAATTTCATTCTCAGTAACCAACCAAATTGTTCCTAGCCTTCAGTTGGATCCGTTCCTTCGCAAACGCTTGTTTGTCTGCTGTATTCAATTCTTCTCCAATTTTTATGTTAAAAAAATAATGTGTTTAAATCTTATGCCATTTGTACCTAAAGTGTTAGGATTATTACAACTTGTAACTTAATATGCCAAGTACACCTAATGTGTTGGACTTAATAATTTCTTAATTTTCTACTGATGAACTCTTAGTATTATATTTTGTGTCTTCCATTCACCAAACTCGTGAACCTTATTTCTTGTTAAACTAAATCTCAATTTAATGCTAGTATCTAGTACTCAATATCGTGTTGCAATATCTGTTAATCTTCATAACCATGCACTACAGTAGTTCTGGCTTAGAGGGCTTGGCCCAGGGAAGTCAGACAAGAGAGCTCCAGTGCAATGTCCAGTGTGATACCCTGTTCAACTGCCAGATGGGCAACGTGTTATAGTAGGTGGTTTCCGAAAGCTGCAAAGTTATGGACCCTTTGTATCAAATACTTTACCATGAACCTCCACGTGACAATAACTCCATGCAACTACATTATACCATAATTACAATTGTAACTTTGTTGCTTTTAATAGTAACATAAAAATGAAATATAAAACACACTAGCTGGGGTTGCTCGGAATATCGAGATGATGCTTCATTCCTTGGTGCAAATTATTTATTGTCATTTATTTTAACTTTTTTATGAATATGGGTTACAATCATTTTACTTTTCATGGTTTAATATAATGGCATCGCGAACCACTAAACGTTGTCCATGTTCCCGAATTAATTTTTACTCACATGGACCCTCTAAACTGTCAAGAACCCTTGTGGAGGGGGATGAAAAAACCACTGTTGTAGCTAGAAGTGGGCAAGGAAATCTATTATGCCTCCGGCAACACTTGTAAAGGGGCGCCATATAGTATATATCCTATATATTACTATGTTTTTCAAAAGGGGAGGGGGGACCTTAAAGTTATCGTGCCTCACTCGGTAGTAAAGCTTGCTACATTCCCGGTTCTAGATATTTCTGTTCTTAATGCATTTGAAAAAAAGTTTTGCAACAGTAATTTTGTTGTATTTGCCCTCTACAAAATGGCAACATTTTTTTTTTTCTGTACGTCAGACTAATTCAACAGTTTTTTAATCTTGCAGTTAACTTCCTTTGGATTTTTCTTCATTTGGCAGTTATAAATGTTTTATGAAAATTGGGTTGAATTTTTTTATATAGTATAAACAGTTTCATTGGAGTTTTCAGTGTCACGTGAAAATAGTTCACTATTAAAACCATAATAAAATATCCACATTAAATGATACGATATTGGAACAAAGATAAATTTTAAGATTCGAGTTATTGTTCACGAAATTATGAAATATTTTTCATGGAATGTGGCTTTTTTTTTTAAATGAGAGGATGACGCAGATAATGATAAGTGTTTAATTAAATATTATGAAGACAAATAATTACATAGCTTGGTTTATGAATATGATGCAGAAAGTTGACATATTTGAACAGAATCTTTGATAAACATAGTTCTCATGGCTGTAGTTATTGTGTGCGAATTATCTCTAGTAACTTTTCAACCTTATCTTTTTAGCATTCAAGAGAGGATAATTTTTTTTTTCGAAGTAGTTAATTAATCTTTTATGTATGTAATATTATTCAGCAAAGCAGGATAGAAAAGAAGGAAATAAATAGCCCTGAAAAGGAAGAAAGTGTCCGAATAGCACTGCTATTCATACACATAGGAGTTTTTAATAGATAAAATTAGTTTTGAGATTGAAAAATATGTTCTTTCTAAAGCAATTGCATTTACAGTATAGTTATGAATTTTTTCTCTTTAACTAATGCAAATTTTTAACTCTATAACTTTTTGTTACAAAATGTACGTCAATTTAACTCAAAACTGGAAATTCAATGTGAAGGTAATTAACTATGAGATGACGAAGCTATCAGAGAAAACTAAATGTGCACAAATATAGCTGAAATTGTTGACAAAACCTTGTGGGTTTTATTTTCAGCAGTAAAATAAAAGAACGTACCCTTAAAATGCATTACAAATACCATTATAGAGTTCTGAATACTGTACAATATTTCGATGTCTCCATCAATTCCGTACATGCACTTATATGTAAAACCAGCAGCTCAACCAGAATTTATATTTGAAGGGGGCTGGCATCTAAACTGTACTTTTAGAACAGAATTCTTTTACATCAAGATCACGTGATTTTTTTTTACTCAAAACTAGAATAGTATAACTAATACTTCATATAAATTATTATCGGCAAAGGTTGTAGGTTCATTTACATACAGTTGTCTGAAAGTTGCGAACAAACCGTCGAAATATTCTTTGATAAAGCTAGACTGCAAGTATCACTTCTGTAATTTTAAGTGTGTGATTTAAAGTGTTATTCGCTGAAATATGTACAAAATAAAACACTGGTAAGTATTACAGCCGAGTATCATAGTTAAGACGTAGATTAGAAAAAAACTACCGTAACTAAAAGTCACGTATTTATATCCTGTTACAGCGCCGGTCTCATCCTAGATGGTAAGAAAGGTAGGCAACTGCCTACGAAGTCAAAATGAATCTATAGACAATAACAATACTCTTAAGACTGCTACCATAATTGTTAAAACATAAACTGTTTTGAATAGCTAAACACGTAATACTATTAAAAAAATCTATAAAATATTTTTTTGATTTTCTGTCAAAATCGGATATTGGTATGTAATCTTTAAGGTTATTACTTAAAGTTATTTTGAATAAGGGATTTTCTCAGAAAAAGATTGCCTGATTGTTACTTTTTAATGGGGTTAATGAAACATAAATGATTTCATTAGGGAGCTACAGAAATTGAAGTTACAGGAATTGAAGTTAGTTTGAAGATTGCCCTAGAGTATTTAGACTTTTAGTTGTGTTAATTTACATTTCGTACTCAAATTTCATGTTTACAAATTCAAATGAGGAAGAAACTGGATGAGTTGTTAAGATCTGTTTGCAGCAGTCAATTTTTGCGTATAAAAAGAAGGTTAAGGAAAAAGATTAGGAAAGGAGCCAGAGCTAAGCACAGAGATCTACAGCCAGTTAAAACTATCATTTATTACCATTTACAGTCAACGCCATATCTTTTATCAAACTCAGTCTTTGACATCTCCGAAGTCAAGGGGTCACAAAATCGTCAGCATGCCTTGGGTACAATGTAAGGTCTCCAGAATTCACAAGCCTCCGCCCTTGGGAAATTGAGGAGACCCCTCTGTCTAGGGTTGAGT
>CM063506.1:72863187-72949179 GCA_032207245.1 Pardosa pseudoannulata | reverse complement strand
AACATTCTGCCTCTGTTGGGGAAGCAGACTTCATTGTAATAAATAAGTGTGGGCAGATAACATATATTTTCCACTGTTATCAATCATGTAGTCCAAACTAGGAAATTTTACTGCTGAACGTCCTTTATAAAATTGAAACAAGGTATAAAAAGGAAAATAAAATCTCCACATTATTTTAATTTTAATAACTTTAATTAGGAAAGTAAAAGATTATGCATAAAAATTTACCCAAAAAGTCAAACAATAGAGAAAAGAGTAAGTATGTTTATTAATCATATTTAGTTATTTTATTAAACATTTCAGTAAAAATTTGACACTCAAAAATTGTTATTTTATGAACATTTAGATAGAATAATAAATTTGTAAAAAATATTAAATTCCTCTTTTACAGAAGTAAAAGACAACAAATTTATTTTCCTTACTTAAAAACTCTGTACTTATATCCCTTACTTTCTTAACCCACTGAACGGACGCATCGATGGGGGTTCGACAGCGAATTCCTGTTCGAAAACGGACCTGTCGACCCCTTCTCGTTCGCTCTCGTATAACACACTTTTGAGGAAAAAAAAATATTGCAAAGCGATAATAAATGAAACTAATTTTGTGTAACGGAACTCCTTTACCTTGCAGGGAAAATAACTTAAAAGTAGCCTGACAACTTTTAAACTGGCAACTCTAGTATGGTACGGTAAGTTCCGTCTGGAATTTACGAAAAGGGTGACTGTTTTGAAAGGGAAAAAGGTGGGGAGGGTGGTCGGTGGATGGGTTAATTTAAAAATCCTGCACTCAAGAGTTCAAAGTTTTCATAACTTTGTGAAAGTTTAAATAGAATACTAATTTTAAAAAAAAATTAAACTCTTTTGCAGAACTAAGAAACCAAATTTGATATTTTTCCTTACTTAAAAATCCCATAGTTATAAGCCATACATTCTTAATTTAAAACTCTGCAATTTGCTCAAAGATTTTACAACTTTGTAAAAATCTAAATGGAATGAAAAAAACTGCCTTTAAATACCTACTTTGCAAAAAAATAGGAAAAAAAGGCTTTTCATTCATAGCTTTTTATAAGCCTTACTTTCTTAACGGAAAATTTGGAAAATACCAAGCTTACAATTAATCATTCCACAAATATTTCATTTCATATTATGAAAGATGTTACTATTTACTTAACATAGATATAAACCAACTTTATCATAAACCAATTATTTTTCTGTCCTCAAACTCTAGGGTTTCTTTGTGATAAAACAGCAAACACCTAAGAAAAAGGAAATTAAACAAAATGTTAAGCATCACATCAAAACAGCAAACTAAACAACTAGTGCTTATTAATATAATGATAAATGTCACTATTTATTAACTATTACAATCTCATTATATTTTATACTCTTTTAATTTTAGCAAATTGCACAATTAATTATTTAATATAAAAGAGTTTAATATTTAACAGTGTCCTTAAAAAATAAAAACCAGTTAATTAATAGTAAGTAGTTATAAATAAATATAATTCGTTATAATGTTTTTATACAAATTTCTTTAAAAGAATAATGAATAGTTGTTTGGGAGAACATTTACCCAAAACCGTTTTTGTGAGCCATGCAACTTTAAAAATTAAAATTTGTAAAAAAAATTATGTGTTTCATACAATTGAACTAAAGTATTGGATGCTTTAAGGACTGAACCAGGCCATATAAACTCATACCATATGAGAAATTTTTTCTAAAAAATGGATTGTGATTAGGTGAGAAGGGCTTAACTGACCATTAGAGTGCAGACTTTACCAAAATCTATGTTAGAGGTTTGAAACTTTTGAAATGCAAAAGGATTTTTATAAAACTGGTCATGCATGATGAGGAATTGCTCACATGAGAACTCCCTCTTACAAAGAATTTCATGTATGCTAAATTATATTGTACTTACGCTTTAGCTTCTAAAACTTTTTCAATATTAACTTGTGTTACATCCTCATCATTCATAAGAAACCATTCTTTTTTATGCCTTCTAACATAACAAGTGTAATGACCACCAACATAAACTTTGCTGTCAGTATACTACAACAGCAAATAAATAGAACCTAAAATAACATAAAATACAAATATTGAAAAAAGTTATTACACACTATTAATAAAACTGGTAGTCGTTTTATATTCTCTTGTTGGTTAGAAACATCTTAACCCTCTGACATATGATTAAATTTTAAATAAAGAAGGCATTATTATTCAAGTACAAAGGATTGATGACATGTATTTTGTACATCCTACTGAACATCTATAGTACATTTTAAAAGATACACACACATTTATTAAAATCAAAACCAGCTGAACTCATCAAAAAACTTAAAATACTTCAGGTAAAATCCCATATATATATATATAGAGAGAGAGATATCTAATAGGACGAACTTCACAATGGGTGGTTGCAGTCATGGCCCATAAAAATGACACCATTTCAGCTAAAGGGCTTTATTAACAGAACGTTCGAGGACAGGTTCTCAATTCATCATAGGAGCAGGACAAACTGGGGGTGTCAGCTAGCATGAAGTTATAAGTAAAAGGCCCTTAACACTTGGGTCAACATCTGAGTCAAAATCTGTGGGAATACCTGACTGCGATACTGTGCATCTCCTTTTTGTTTGGAAATTTCCTAAATTGTCTACTAGACCAATGATGAATTATAATTAGTTAGACAATTTCTTTGAGGGAATAAACTATAGCCACAGTGGTCAATTTAGGTTAGGGGTTAAAAAGGGGAAAGCAAAAGGATGAGGGAATTTTTGCCCTTGATTTAAGATAGACCCCCTGAGAATTTTCTCGGAGTTTCTTCAGGGTTTTATACAAAATTCCTACATTAGTTTCCTGATCTAGTTTATTTTTCCTTATATATATATATATATATATATATATATATATATATATATATATACACACACACATATATACATATGTGTGGGTGTCCAGAGTTGTGGAATTTCACATTTATTGAGAATCAAAAGTGGATCAGTCAACCGACTGTTTTTACAGTGCAACAGTTCTAAATAGAATGATTAAAGAATATGTGCATTTGTTCTCACTGTTAACCCCACGGCAAGCAAATCACAGGATCCATTCCCATGAGACTTAAGATGGATCAGCAAATTTGCCTCACAAATTTGGAGAAGCACGAATGAACCTTGATCATTTAAGCTAGCTCAAAAACACAGACAGCAATTTAATCATTGCAGAAGCAATACCATTTTTGTGGAATAGCTGAAAAATGTGGTTAATGGATAGAAAATTTGTATTTATCTTAGAATTAGCTTTGAGATGGGTAAAAAAATTTAAGTTAGGCGAACATTACATTATTTGAATTTTATAGCTGTGAAATTATGTATTAAGAAAGGAGAAGGGGCAAAAGGGAGAATTTTGGAAATATATTTTAAGGGTAATAATTTTGATGCATTACACATATATTTGCATATGTAATATTTTAAATACTACTATAATAATACCTAAACATCTTCATTAATTTAAAAAAACTAGCCCTTATTTGATTTGCCAGAACTAGACTCAATAACTTCAAGCAGTCATCAAAATCATGCACAAAATTCAAGACAGTGGTAACCAAAGTTCTTTAAAACTCTAAAATATTTTATCATCTTTAAAATATAGATGGCTCTTCCCACACATCTGCACACATCAAAATATGTTATAGGATTACCACTGGACTGCTTAGTGTTCCTAAATAGTCAGAAATACTGACTTTATCTCTAGTTATGTAATTATAGTTAAGCTTGTATAAACATATGGATATTAACCATAATTAAACTTATATAAACAAATGAATATTAACCATAATTAAACTTATATAAACATTAACGTCTCTACATAAAAATGTAAATTATAATCTTAAATAAAAAACACACAAGAAAAAATAAATATATTTAATACAAATTTCAATATAATACTAACTTATTTTTAGACACATTATTACTGAGACCATTTTCAGGATTATCATTTTGTTTTGATGATGTGGTCATAAAGGGAGTCATATCAAGAAACTCTGGAAAGTTCACATATAATTTATTGGAATGCATACCATTTTGCTGTAATAAAATAATAATATGTTAGCACAAAAAATAAGCAATAAAAAAAAAAAAAAAACAAGACATTAACAAGTAGAAAAATTCTATTAATAGATACAACAAGAAGAGTCATAGGTGTGTGATGGTTTTTCAGACTTTAATTTGTGAAATTCAAATTTTTTTTTTTAAATATAATTTTAATCTAATAATTAAATTTTAAAAGAATATTTATTATATTTCTGTGATATTTTATGCAAATAATTGCCAAAACTGTCAGTATTTCAAATAGTTAAATATAGATAATTTAAATAATATTTATTGATACATCGATCTTCACTTATTAGTCAGGTTATAATTTCTAGCTTAACTTATCAATCTACAAAATCTGAATATATATAAATTTTAATCAAACATGTATTATCTCAAAAGATAATTTTCAACCAGAATTGGTGAACAAAAAAACATTATTCATTTAAAAAAAAAAAAAAAAAAAAAAACTAGTCACTGCAATGATCTTCACTAAAATGCAACATAGCAGAAATCAAGAGAGTATAAAATATATGGAACAACTTTTGCATTTTCATTCACCTGAAGATTTTCTAATGTGATATAATGTTACAAAATGGTGCTGATATTTATATATAAAATCATTCAAAATTAAACACTATTATAAAATCAAGCTGTTGAAAGACACTACTTAGTAGAAATAGGTATATCAATACCATGTGAACTTTTTTAGATCCAGGGCAAGCTGGAGGAAAATGATACCACTGAATTAATCTAACAACTATTGTATAAAAATTTTTAAAAATTGGTCATGGAAAAATAATTAAACTTTGAAAAATATTTGAGGTTAAAATTATAAAAACTGTCTTTTAACACTGCAGGATAGAAATAGTATTAAAATCTACAACAGAAACTACATTAAATATCCGTTGCTTTTCAATCAACCTTTTTATAGCATTTTAAAAAAATAATGAAAATGACATAAAAATATTTTATTTTATTTTATAACATTATTTTAGAATACTAATTTTCAAATAAGGTACCTGCAAATAGAAAGTCAGTATAATTGGAAGTCTATTTAATGTTGTAACTTTATGATATTCTTTGATAAGATTACAACTTTCACAGGTCTTTTTTGCAACTTCTGATTGATTCCTGAAAATAAAAGTTTAAATAAATTATATAAGAATAAATATAAGCAAAAATTAAATTAATAAAATAAAAAATAATACAGATTTTTTTCTCAATAAATGAATGGTAATTTGCATGCTGACATTGATAACAATTTCCCAGGATCAATTCCAAGAGAAATTTCTCACGATTACTTTCAAGAGGATTAGGAAGAAAAATATATGCCCCAATAATATATATTATCTTAATTTATAATTTTCCTAAAATTTTCCAACGCACCACACTGACAGATCTCTCAGAAATGTGCTAAAATTTTGATCCAGTAGAAATGTGAGGTTCATCCTTTTATACATTAAAAAGTATAATTTTACGTATAAGCTGATAGAATATTTCCATGTAGATGAAGCTAATCATTTCACTACTCTTTTAATTAGAATAGTCAACGTCAACTGTACATTTGCTTTCCATGTGCAATTTCTCACCCAATTAGGAGCAAACTGGTATCCATATGAATGATGAAATTAAAGTAGTGAAGTCTTTTCTTAAACTTGAATTTGGGTAAAAAATATCTAAATAATTTAACATACATAATGAATATCTAAAAAAATTACATTAACTTAAAATAAAAATAGAAAATGACCTTAAATTAAAAGAAAAATATAACATTCTTAAAAGAAGTTTAATTAAAGGCACAACTACTTTTTAAAATTTAATCTTGATAATAAGAAGTAGAAGAAAAAGAAGGAAACTCTTGAATATTTATTGAGGCTGGGATAAAAAAATATTTTAATATACCAATGCTAGAAATAAAGGGCCTGTTAGGTTTAAAGAACTAACTTTTTTAGAAAATCAATCAGTGTCCTTTGATTGTGTTCATCTGTCACTGAAGGTACACCATCTGTATTTAAAATATAAAAAAATGAATGCATTACAGAAAAATAGCTCGAATTTTGTTAAAGTGAAATGAAGAAAAAAAATAACATTATACTCTTAATAATGTCTTATACAATTTTAAATTAATTTACGAATAGTATAGCAAAAACAATACAGATAAATGAAAATAAAATTATGAACATTTTTTTATCACTTATTCAGTTGGATATTAGTTAAACACTTGAAAATATAGCTTTTTATAATACTTATACCAGAAAGTAAAGTATTAAAATCTCTTGAATTTAAATGTTGAAGAAAGAGAAATTATTTGATTTGAAGATATTCTTTGCACAATAAAGGAAACTTTATCATACATATCACAGTATACAAAACATCCTTTAGACAAGTTTTCATTCTACCATAACTGCTTGAATTAAGTCAACATCCACAGGCAAAACGTAACTTTTCTGACCTTTAGATTTAGTCTAAAATTTCTACTATGCCACCAGTTAAATATAGAATGCACTTTTAACAAACAGATAAAAAAAAATCTGATAATTCTGTATTATACATATATATGTATGAATGAATTAATATATATATATATATATATATATATGTGTGTGTGTGTGTGTGTGTGTCTGTGTGTAATGATACTGCAATAATATTTTAACCTAACTTAATTGTATCCTAAAATAAAATTCTGAAGATTCTATACAGACAACCATTGAAATTTTCTTCAATTCTGGAAACCTTTTGGTACCCACAACAAGTTAATTTCTGCTTAGCTCAACTAATAATATGCAATTACTTTCTGTAACGTAGTTTAGGTTGTTAGCTTCTGCACATGGTAAATTCTTAACAGCTCTTGATAGATTGATTGTCTTACATCCTTATGGCACTTTATAACTGAATGTAAAAAGTTTGTGTGTAGAGCATTAAAAACATATTGATTGAATAAACTCTACAGTTTTACTTTCCAATTTTGCTGTTTTCTTTAATGGCCTAATGACTGTTTTTTATGCAGCTTGAATATAACTCTTTAAGTTTGTAGAGTGAAAAAAAAAATTACATGTACCCACAAACAAATACTGTTACAACTTCTTTTGAACAAAGAATTTAAATTTAGAGTCTTGTATGTAAAAGTTTTTAACACATATAAGGAAAATGTTATTTTAACACTTCACGTGCGGGCAACATATTTCTACATTTTTTGCAGTCTGTCACTGGAGCACGGGTGACATAAAAATACATATTTAGTAGATTTGTGGTGGATACCCACTAACCACCACAAATCTACTAAATACGTATAATTATATGTATGTGTGACATTATATGCATGTTGTTTGAATTGCTATGCAACGCTTTGCATTTTTCATTCCACAAGTTATGATTGTCGAGTTACTTGGTCTTTTGTTGCATTAGTTTGTCTTCAAACGAATTCCTAGCTCCAGAAAGAACAAGTCGTGTTTTGTAAATTTGAAACTTAATTATTTATTCTTGAATACAAAATTGATAAAATGAGCTGTTGTGACAAAGATAGTTATGAAAAAATATATGCTGACAGATTATCGGACTTTAATTTTAAAAATCGTTTATTTTTGTAATTTCATAAAAATATTGTGTTTTTTTTTGTTTGTTTGTTTCTTTCCTTTTTTTTTTTTTGTTAAATAATCATATAGTATATATTAAAGTGTGTATACCCGAATGTTAAGTGTTAAGTAAACTTCAAATATATCTTTTATAAAGGATATGTAAAAAAAAAATCTTATTTCTTCATAACACTTTAGTGACAAGAGTTTTAAAAGAAAAACAACTCCTTAAATTATACACTTTATCAATGAAGAAATGAAGATTACCATTATGTGTTGACTGGAGTTCCAAAAATATTCCTCTACATCCATTAACATGTATTGATTTGTGCCTGAAAACAGAAAACAAAAGAAATAACAAGTGTATATTCATATATGAAGAACAAAATTATATTTTACATATTTTATATCATTTTCTTTGAGAGAATTTTAAACAATAAAATTGCTGAAATAGTAAGTCCAAAATATTACAGAAAAAAAAGAGGTATCAATATTGTTTTTATTAGATATTGATAATCACAAAAAAGCTGATTGTAGAGAAATTTCAAAATTTTCTGCTCAGTGGTTACAAAATGCAATATACTACATGAACAAAAACTTTAAATACCCTCTCACACCATTACTTTTTAGTGAATAATATTTTTTTTTTAATTTTCAGACTTATCCTATATAATAAGATGTTTAAAAACATATATTTCACTCAGAATTTTTTTTTCTTTAAAGATTTTCAATTTTTACCTTCTATTTCATACATATTGCAATGACTAGATCTAAAATTTTGAATAATTCTCAACTAGTAATTAAATCTGATTAATAGTGGTTACAATGTTACCCTACAGTAGATACCAAGCTATTGTGGATTAACGGACTATGAGTTTGCAGACACAGCAAATGCTGGCTCTAATTTTCCTCAGTCTAATCCTACTGTTTGCTACTGCAGCATTAAGAGAATCATGCAAGATTTAGAGGATGAAATGAAAATCATGAAATTATCTGGAGTTATGCATCATGAAATTATCTAGAACTCTGTAGAAAAAATAATTTGGGGTTCAAAAATAGAAAATTATTTCTTGCAACCTGCCTAGATCTGTTTAAGACACTGACTTCAGAATAAAAATGGATATAACTACCTCAAAGAAGCAAGTACAAATATTTAATTTTTTAGAATCTTCAACTTGCTTACTTTGTGCTAATGAAATGGAGAACACTTGAATTTTTGTTCTGGACTTGCACTACTAAAAATTACTAACTTTCTGTGTGTTTCTGAACTGCATCGGGTCACAGACTATTAGCAGTTGTAAGATAATCTGTAGCAGTTGGATATGTAAATGTAACACTCATTACAAATTTATTTTTCAATTTTAGTATCTTTTTTCAATTAAAAACTTTTCTAAATTCCTTTTACTTTTTCTTTTTATATTTTTTCTTTGGCATTTGTCTGTTTTTTTTTTCTTTTAATTTCTGAATTATATTTGCCAATTTTTAATTTCTTTCTAATAAAGAAAAAAAATTGTTACCAAACATTACCTATACTAAAATTGTTCTGTGGATTCACAAATAAACTAACACTTCCAATTTAGCTTAAAAAGTTCCAAAAATCCTTGACTTATATACAGAAATATAGGGTACTTAATTTTGGACTATTTCATACCCCGATGTCCAGTAAAAAGAATGTAGTAAGAACTCTACTATTTTTTCTAACTAATTTTTTCCAAAGGTGAAATAAAGAGACATTATAGGAGATTTTATTTTATATATATGTATGTACATAAAACCATAATGTTCCTTATATCCTAATAAGTAGACATTTTAAGACCTCAGATTACCTTACTTTTCTGTGCTTTATCCATTCACCTAGTATACTTATTATTTAATCACCTCTCACCACATATCATCATTAAATAAATTATTATAAGATAAAATTTAGACTGTAATTAAATATATGGTGCAGAATGTTCAAAACTGTGGAGAAAAAATTCTCTTCTAAAACTGAGGATTACACACACACACACACACACACACACACACACACATATATATACATAAATTTAGATTTTATTAAATTTCTCAACTACATCATTATAAAAAGAACTCCCTTTACCGGATTGATTTAGCCTGGTTTGAAGTATCACAGATAATTTTTCATGACACAAAGGCTAGACAAGGACTTAAAATCTAATTCTATTCGGTTATATATATATATCCATGCCAACAGTAGGATTAGAACCCATAGTATCAAAATATAGCATTCTACGTGATTAAACATCATTTAACACAACCTTCACTGGAAACCAGATACAAAAGTAGAGTTATAAAATGTGTGTTTTTGTAAAAAATGAAAATTTTGAGTGATTAAAATATGATTGGTTAATTTGAAGCACTAACGTTTATTTTGCTACATGAGGGCTATTGAGACCAGGACCTATGTTTAAAATATGAACTGTTTGATTTAAAGGGGATTTTGAACAATTTTGAAATTTAACAGGATAAGAAAAAAAATTAAAGGGTTATAAACAGCATCTAAATTAGAATCCTAGACTAAATGTAAAAAATGCCTTTCACAGTAAAAAATTAATCGTGAGTGCAAAAAACATTTAAAATTTAAATATTTTTGTCACTTAACAATAAGTATAAGTTAACTTATTTAAATTATCTACATCCATCAAACTGTAAATGGAAGAAAAAAAAGTTTCAGCCAAGACTGCAAAAGTCCCCTTAAAGTTAGCAATTTATACATAAAATAAATTCACATTCTTATTCATAAAAAATGTTAATGGAAGAAAATACTGCCTTTTTAATTTAATACTGAAGTTCCTAAAATAGAAATTTATAATATACCATATAATTGAATACATTTTGGAATTTTAATTTAAATGATATTGAGTTATTCATCAAGACAATAACTTCCAAAAATAACTTAAAATATTCCAAAATAATCTAACCCTTATCATAAAGATTTTTTTTTAATTTCTGCATAGTCATTAATTAGCATTACTGATTAAAGGTAACTAATGACAGAAATGTGACCTTTGCTGAATTAAATTGGGTAAGAAGATATTAAAATTATTTATAAAGCAGTCTGCCTAACTCACAAAAATAATTTTAAAAATGAATAGAGATTTTACATCATTATTTTTAGTAAATAACAAAAGAAAATTAAGGATATCCACACAAGAACAAACCAGTAGTTCCCATTAATAATTTAATGCTTAAGATAGCATGAAGATGGAAATGTATGGAACATAATTATTTATTAAATTATAGCTGGCTTCAGGGTTGGAAAAAAAATCATGATTTAAAAAAAATAAATAAATAAATAAAAAATCATGATTTTTACCAAAACAAGAAAGCTGTCTTTCCATTCCAGCACATGAAACCATGGTTGTTGTTATTTGGGAGATAAACTTGATTTCAAGTTCTGTAATACTCTCTTTACCTCCCTTTACATAAAATGAATTCCCCCAGTCATAATCAGTCATTGTACCTATCCCTACAACATACTTTCTGATGAACAACCCCTAAATTCTTGGAGAGCACATGCTACCTATTTACTATTATTTACTAATTGGTATTTCTGTGCTGACTGATTTCCAATTCTCCTGTCTTTGGAATACAAGCTTTAAAAGAAATGAAAAAAAAATTATTTAAATTAATGATTTTTTAAAAGAAAATGAACTGATTTAAATCATACCAACCGTGGCTGGCTTCAATAACCTGCTAAGTAACTTGAAAAGAATGGTACAAGTAAAGAGAAAAACTGAGCAATATTGAAAAAAGCAAAAGGTAAAGAGCAAAGAAAAAAAAATTTCAATCTGCTGTGGCAAATTTGATGTTTTTCAAATTTAACAATAAAACAAGTCTTTTGATAAATTAAAATACATTTTTAAAAAGCCTAAAGATCTTGTTATGTTATAGTTTAATTGTACATAGCTTTATTATAGCAGCAAAATATGCATTTTTTTTTAATATCAGTAAGTTTGAAATGAAACACAAAAATTATTACTTAAAAACATCAATATAATGTACTAAAATCCTATTTATAGTTTTAGAAAGCCTTACTTGCAGTCTTTAAAGGTATATTCATGATGCAAAGAAAATGTAAATATAGTGTCAATTATACAATTGCAAGAAAGATCAATAGAGGAAATATCTTTTTCATTTAGACCTAAAGGATAAACAAAATAACAAATTAAAACAAAACAAATAAGTAAAAAGTATTATATTAAAATAATAAATATATAATGGTATACATATTTACCTTGATGATGCAAATGTAAAAAATCTACCAATGTCAAGAAAAATTCGTGAGCATCATGTTGTCCACAGTCTTTAAAACGATCTGCACGAAGCCACAGTAAATATAATACACGATCAGGAATAAATGGTTCTAATGTGCCACTGAAAAACTAGACAGAATATAAATAAACATTTAACAATAACTTAATTAAAATGACTGAACACTGTTTTTTTATACACACAGTGCATAGCTTTAAGTTATGTGACACTTTGATTTTTCCCATTTTTTCAAATATCTAAAAAAAGCAATTGTATATAATATTTTGGATTTTTTCCATGTAAAGAATTCAAGTGAAAGTATTGGGATGTCTACTAAAGGGACCATCTAGAAATTGATAAAGAGAAAATGAAATTTTGATTACCCTCTAAATTAAAGCTAGAAATTATTTCTAATTTTTGTATAAAAATTAGTTGACAATCGCCAATGTATATGGGAATTTTTAGAATCGCAGCTTGCATATTCAAGCTATAATTTTTTTAAAAAACATTTAAAACCTTTTTACAAGTTTTCCCTACTCTCAGAATTTACAACAGCTTATGATACTCAAAAAAAAAAAAAAAAAAAAGAAAGAAAAGAAACAAAGCAAATATTATGGTCCAAATTAAATTTTGAAAAGATTGATGAAAATGAGAAATGAGTATTTAAATGAAATATTTTTTTACAGCAAATGTTTTAGTACGTATATTATTTTATAATCTTGTAGCCAACAGTATGTGACAACATATTTAAAAAAATATATAAGGATGTATTATGAAAATTAAGAAGGTAGTGTGATTCACTTAGCCACATTTCAAATATGCCAAAATATGTCAAATTTTAAGTTTTATTTAAAAAAAACTTTAATTTTTTTAATTTCTAGCATATTTTTTATTTTATGATTCAACAAATCTTATGTTATGCAAACATGAAAAATAAGTTTCAATTTAGATACACAAGGTTCATGTTTACCCACTATAGGTAATTTTTTATGTAAATTTGTAATAACAAAATGAAACCTCAGCAAACCTAGGGCAAAAGGACTAGTAAAATTCTTGATCAAATGCCTTTGTTATGTAACTTAACAGCCAAAATGAGTGGAATGTTGAGCATGAAATAAAATGGATTTCAATATGAACTCAGTCTCAGCAATTTGTGTACAGGGATAGGGCCATATTACATATATATATATACATATATTGAAATGTTAAAAATTGCTAATTCTTAAGTTTTATTATAGAAGCCACATACTATAAAATAATTTTAGAGTTTTTGTTTTTTAAAATATTTAAAATAAATATAAAATTCTTCTATATACCTCTTGGACAATTACGGACATCTCACAAACAAAACAAACTGGTTTTAACTTTTCCAAGGCTGATACTTGTTCTGATACTTGAACTTGAGATTCTGGAGATATATTTTGGATTTTACATTTGTGTTTTAATGAGAAGAGATAATCTCGAAATACTGGTGCATGTGCTAATGAGAGTATTATAACACTTATGTAACATGTGTTTCCTAAATTAGTTATGCCTCTCATACCTAGAATAGAAATAAAGGCAAAAGTTTTGTTACTGAGACAAATATCCAAAATCAATATTTTAATAAATAACACTTTTTACACTATTCTTTAAAAATATATTACAAGATTAAAATATATGTAAATTAACAATTTAAAACCCATATACTCATAAACACACTTATTATAACTCTTAATAAATAACTTCAGGTAACAAATATGGCATTTTTACCATAGAAAAAAGTTATATTAAGAATATGTGTGTTAGATTTAGAGGTTACTTATACCCAGAATTCTATATCACATTATGAACAAAAATATATTCCTATAACAAGTCAACTACATAAAAATGATTAAATATATATCATCATAAAGCAGATAATTTCATGCTGAAAATTAATTGCATGTGACCAGCAAGTTTTTCTAGCCTACCTATACTACTTAACCTAAAACCATACTGAATATTTTACACAGAACTAAACAAAACACAACATAGGCTAAGGATATTTGTTCAGCAGTAAAAAAGACCTCAGTCAGACTTTCTAGGTATAAAGTTATAACTTTGACAATAATGAACAACAATGACTTTTTTTTTAGCTACATACTCTTATAAGTAATTAGGAAAAGTCAGTGCATAAACATGAAATGGAAGAATAAAGAAGTGAGATATGATGTTTTAAAATTTATTTGTGTTCAAAATACCCCTCTGGCTTTTCTAGTGGTAAAAAGGTAAAAATGCTTTATAACACAAATAATATAAATTTAAGCATAATTTTAAAATTGAAAGTCAAACATTTTTCTGAAAAAAAAAAAAAAAAAATGTATAGCATAAAATAGTTATGTAATAAAACATGTGGATGACTAATAAATCAATGCTAAAATTTTAACACTAAAACCATAGAATAAGTCAATTTGCCCTAAATTCAATTTTATTTCTGTTCTGATGAAACATTTAACAATGAAAATTAGCCAGATTCTTGATTTATGCTAATTTAATATAAATGGTAGACTATTAAAATATTAAACTGATGCTGTTAATTTTTGTGTTCTAACTTCTTATATCATATACCGCGGAATGTGTCACTTTTACCAAGACTTATATTATCAAGTCAAACAGATAGGAAATTATATTGAAAGTGAAGATATTCATATTTTATTAAGTATTTGACAGTACATTACAACAGTTTGTTGAAACATTACAGTATGGAACAGCAGTATAATAGCATTTTAGCTAAAATGCCATTTTGGAGCTTTTTGGCAATTGGAGCAGACAAAGTTAGTGATTTTACATTTTGAGAAGATGTAGTTAAGGCTTTTGGAGCAATTGGTGAAACAGAATTAATTTTTTTTAAACATTATGCAATAAATAAAATATAAATACCAATTTGGGCTAATGAAACTTCTATCTCATGAGGTTATTCTAATAAAAAAAAAAGAAAATTTTCAATTGTAATTTATTTTTCATAATATGTAAAAAATGGTATATGTAAGTAGTTTTTAGTAGTTATATAGCACTTATAAAAGATATAGTAATAATTCACCTACTTAAGTCCCAATGTCAGATTGCAAATGTTATAGTAGTCAGCATTTAAATATTTTTTTTTGTTCCTTAAAAACGTGGCATTTTAATGATTTTTCTACTAATAAAGATTTTTAAAGTATCACATTCTTATACAATTTTTAAAAGTTATATACAATGCAACACAGAAGTCAAATTTTGGGAAAAAAGAAGGAAAAAATGAGAAAAAATGCAAAAAAGAGGAAGTTAAATAATTATTAATTAATATTCTGATTTACTTAATGCGAAAACAAGTGCGTAAATATGAAATATGGAAGTATCTACATAACTTTTTATCATATAAACAAGTACTCAAGTTTCCCAGTAAAAAAAATATTTAAAATAGATTCAAATGAGATGCTTCTTCCATGTGCCTAATTAAAAAATAAATAAATTCACCAACACAGTTGAACTTTATTATAATAAATTTTGAGAAACCATATTGTTTGTTGTACTTGAACCTTTAACAAAAATTCTAGATCTCACAAAATTATAACTTGATTAAGATTTACATAAGATTACATATTTTCTTATACATAAAAATCTTTAATGATTTTAATTGACTAAAACCAAACAACTGAACGACTAAATATAGACTGACCAAAAATGTAGACAAATTCAAAAACTAGTTTTGTTTTTGTTATTGCTTACTATTTTAATACTGAATTAATTATAATCTTCTACAGACATGATCCCAGTATTAAGAATAAAAGAAATTTCTTTCTCAGTACAGCAAAAAACATTTTCTATCCTTGAGTGGCTGGACAAGATGTTATAATTTCATGCACTTTCCTTTTATTTAAATCTAAAAATATTTAAATCTGTTTTCATAACTGCAAAAAAGTTTTATAAAAAATGAATTAATAAAAACTTAGTAAATGCCTGAAAGAAAGGATCCTTCTACCTCATTCAAGATTCACTATAAATGTATAAAATGGAGATTCACCATTTATGGATAAATTAGCATTGTAAACAAAAGGAAAATCATGAGATCAAAAGTTTCATTTGTTATAAGCTGGTTTTTTAAAATAGGAGTTTCAAACAGTACATCAATAATTTAAAAGTTGTAAATAGCAAAGCTTTAAAAATTTTTAAACAGAACTTGAAAACTTTGTAACAGCAAAATTTGTTATTAACTAGTTTGTAAAATTCTACTATTTTTCTTACACTGATTTATAATTAATGTTTATAAACAGTAAGTTTAATTTTTTTAGACAATTTCAAAATTTTTTTTATAATAGTAGCAGATTCAGAAGTTAAATATTAGAGGAAAAAAAGGAGGAAAATAAGAAGGAAAACAGAAAGTAAAGAACAATTTAAAAATATTTATTTTATTTACATAATGAAAAAAACAAGTACCTAAGTATGAAATATACCAGAAGCTAAATAATTTTTACTAATATAATAATTACTCAAGTCTACTAATAAAAAAAATGTTCAAAACGCGATTCAAATCAGAGATTTCTCAAATATCCTAAATTTTTTTTTTTTAAAGTCTATATAAATGCGCATTTTAGATATAAAACTTTTAAAAGGTTTCTATAACAAATTTTTAATTTTGTGACTGTAGAATTTCTATATCTTAATAGTTTGTAAAGATACAATAATTATCATTAGATTTAATTTTAATCAATGTCTAGAAACGCATGATTTAAATAACATATACACTGTATAAGGTTTTTTTTTTTAAGTGGACGATTAAAAAATTTTTTTTTTAAATAGTAATTTTCAGGACGATGATTGAATGGATGAGCTTTCTTTAGGTATCTGAGAAAGTGGATTCGAATTTTACTTTAGACTAACAGATTTATAACCATTTAGTTTCATTTAGTTTGGTCTGAGAGCGCTAGAGTTATGTTACCCGAACTAAAGACATCGGAATTTACTACTTAATTACTGATTCTGAAGGGCTGCGAACAAAGCAGCATTCGAACCCGTGGTGCGTCCTACCAATTTCAGCTTAGGGCTGACTTTTATAGGTATTGCCGTTAAAAGTAAAGATTTTTTCATTAGCAAAATTTTGTCACCTCTTCAAACACATGCAAAACTTAACAAAAAAAGTTGCGGATTTTCAACAATAATTAACATCGTGCATATCCAAAATTCCGTAAGTTATTTGCAACAGTGTCATTTTCTCACAGACACTGTCCATGGAACAAAAACTCAGTCAATAAGATGAAGTATCATTAGAAATAATATAGGAGGGATTGAAATTTTAATACTATTACCGCGATATTAAAAAAATATCGATATATAAAACAGCATTGCGATCTGTATACACGCACGTGCTTTGGGGGTAATGTATAAAGTACGTAGGTTGTTAAAACATACTTCTAGAGAGCCCCGTACAATGATCGCAGTATTAATCCATTAAAAATGCGCATTTTCCGGAACCGAAATCCAAAAAAGGTTGTTTTTCACCAAAAACTTACAATTACGGTTTAGCTGCTGTTATAAATAGAACCACACAAGTTCTATGTTTCATTTATACCGCGTCACATTTTTGACCTTGAAGCATGTTACAGAATCAACTGAATTTTTCTCTGCTCTTTGTCAGAAATAAAATTGTGGATGCCACAAAGAGTAAAAAAATGAGACAGGAAGAAATCTTTCAGATTATCGTCAAATTTTAAATATATGTGAAATAAAAAAAATGCTCTTTATTTTTTTTTTTAATTTCCGAAAAAAATCTGTGTTTAACAATATCTGCTTTTTGAACAAACCCACAAAATTTTTCGTATTAGAATCATCCCTAAATGAGAAACTTAGTTATTTTTTGTAATTGGAGCTTTAACAAATTTTGCTCTTAATTACATTTCCAAACGATGCACTACCCCGGGGTGCAGCAGCCACAATTATCAGTTTCTATACTCGCTCAAGTCAGTTGTTGTGGACAGAAGAGCGCTCCCCCCCCTCCTACAGCTATTCTTTGATGATTAGCCTAACATCACCTTCGACTGCTCAAATCAATGTCAAATTCCCCCTCCCCCTTTCTTTCCTTTAACGGGAAAATTACATAAATTGTACGCTGACGAAAGATAACTAACTCTACTTAGCGGGATCGTTGTTACAAAAGATGGGAAAATGATGGAGAGAAAATTTTTTTTATTTTGGAGCAGTCTGGCGCAGTTTACTTTGAAAATGATAGTTTTGGAGCAGAATGGCGCAAAGATGTCGTTTTGGCGCAGTCTGGCGCAATTGGAGCAGCTGTTCCATCCCTGAACATAATGAACACAGATAAGAAATTATTGCTAAGCTTTTTACCACACACTCTCTCCTTTCCCTGTTCTCCCTGAATAACACTAATGACTAAAGGATTCCCAATCTAATGTAGAAAAAGAGTGAACATAATTGGTTCACTTCTCACAATTTGGTTCATTCAATTTTGTTTCTGTTCTGCTGAAAAATTTACCAGTGTTCACCATCACTGATTTAATTAGTTAGGAGCACTTTGGACAATATTTAGTAATCCAAAAACTACTTAGATTAAAACAGACAACTTAATTGTTTCCTACTGTTTTGATTAGAGTTGAATAATATTAGAAATTCAATACTGTGATATAATCCCACATATTGAAATTATATAAATACTGTGATACTACTTTAAACTAGGACTGAAGATATATCACTAATTTTGAAAGACTAACAGTATCTAGATATTCACCAAAAACAGCATTAGTGTCTAATACTAACAGAAGGATGCGCCCCGGATATTGACATGAAGTTATTCAGAAACGTCAATATGATCACATATCATTGGCTATGGTGATCAAGCAATTTATATCAATATCTTTAACAGATCCCAATAGATACAAGCCAGTAGCAGATGCAGAAACAGTACACTAATGAACTTCTGGTTTTTACCTAATTACAGAATGTATTGGGATATATTGGGATATGCTACCAAACACTTTCATGGAAACGTGATAAGCTTCAAAGATAAATTTTATCTTTGAAGTTTTGTATCAAAAGTGCAAATAAATATCCAAAACGGACGTCAAAGAAATGCAATAACTCGGAAAAATATCCCTTTATATTGATATATGCAGAATATTAAGGATATCTTTTAATGATCCCTGTTATAACATGCAAAGGAAAAACAGTACTGATGATGGAGATATGTAGGCATAGTAGAATTTTAAATATGGTTAACACGATATTTGAAGAACATCAATATCTGACACTATATTAATAAACAATCTAGTCTTAGTTTTCACAGAAAAATAATCAATAATTTACTGACATAATGATGATTGTGAGAAAATTTTATGATTATCTCATTTTGTCCTACAGATAGCTGTAATCACAAATGAGAAAATGACTAATGTGTTCGGATAAACCCCTGCAGAGTAGTTATCATAAAATAAAAGGGAAAATATGTAGATGTTTTGGCAATTGAATGATGAGATCTATATCTGTTTATACTACATTTAACCCTTTCGTGACGGGAGCGCAAACGCACGCATTTCTCTGCGGCCGGCAGTCACTTTCGCGAGTGTGTATCCTGGGACATAGTATTTTTTTGCTATAAGCCTAATTCATGAAATTAACGAAATAGCAGCGCGTTATTTAATAATGCTGCGTACAGTATTTAAACGGAATGAGATTTATATTATAAGTTTATAGATACTTTATTTACTTAAGCTATTTCTTATTTAAATATATATTTTACACTTTAATTTTTTTTTTATGTTTTACTTAGTTTTATTTAATGACTTTTAACATTCAAAACTGAATTCTATGTTATTTAAACTTTTTTTGTATGAAAAATTTTAAAAACAGGGATCTACAAACAATCCTACTTTACAGTTCTTGCACTCGTAGTAACTCATTTGCCGTTTTGGAGGATTTTTCCGGAATGTGAAAAAACGAAGCATCATCATCATGTTTGTAAGAAATGTTCTCCTCAACATTAAAATCAATAGATCCATTATGAACAGAAAGAACAATCCAAATATATTATAGTGTCACTATTACTAATATCCTAATCTGTTTCAGAATGAAAATCTGAAATATTTCGCTTCATTTCAGCTATTTCAAGCTTAGTTAAACGCTTTAGACACTTCGAAAATCTAACAATAAAACGAGAAAAAAAAATCACGTCTGTCAGATCTAATTCTGTACTAAAAACTGGACTGCAAACCGAAATACACAATGCTTTAGCAAAAATAAAACTCCTCTGCTTACATAAACAGACACCACGTGGGAATTTAAAGAGCTGTCATAAAACATGCCAATCGGAAACATTCATTTTCCCTCATGTTTATATGATCAAAAACCACTTGAATGTGTATCATACTACTCTCCTATTGAGTACAAGGTCAAATCTACATATATCTAAATCCATATGGACATACAATGCCATCTTGTGTCAAAATTTATAGTTTTAAAATGTTCCACAACACTGGCACACATATGTGACAGTCGGGAGTGAACGAGAAAATGCTCTGGCACGCCAGAGTGTCGGCCGGGAAGTGAGAGTGTTTCTTGCTGGCACGTATTTGTGACAGTAGGCGCGAAAGGGTTAATAGCCAAACATTTTCATATAAAATTTGGGACTTGTATCAAATAATTTCATAACTGGAACATAAAAGATAATAGGCTCCTTATATGCAATATTTAAGATTTTTGAAGTATGCTACAAATTGATAAAATAACACTAAATACATTAGGAAATCAAGACTTCAAACTTTTTATTTGTTATATGATAGATTTACTATAACATGGTTTGATTGTATATTGGAAATATGGAAAAGGCATGAAGAGAATTAGTCATTTAATTATATCCGTATTTTGAAAATAAGAAAAAATAATTTCTGGATTTTTGGTTATTCTCTAACTATTCTGATACATTACAATGTTTATTCCAAGCAATAACAAAATGTCAAAAGATTTAGTTCATATTCAATTTTAAATATGCTAACTATCATTAAAATAGAGAACATATAAAACTGAAAAAACTTGTAAAGGATCATACTAACCTTTGATATAATCTACATTAATAATAACATGCTTCTGTATCAACTTAGCTTCTACTACACTTGGTTCCCATTTAAAATTTAAATCTTCACCTGCAGAAATATACATAAAAATATAATATATAAGATATTTATACTAAAAACTCCTAATTGTATGTAATTATTAATCATTATAATATCTTATATATACCATACTACCCCTCTAAATTGTACCGATTGAAATTTGATCCCAGAAAAGCATTGAATAAAAAAATTTTGGTCAAGGAGAAAATACAAAAAAGAGTTTAGGTACAATATAATACAAAACTTACAATATATTACAAACTATTATATTTTAGCAATAAAACAATAAAAGTTTACTGAACATCTACTTCAGGATGCTTGAAAAATCTGCAATACTGTAATGTACTGTAAAATTAATTTCATTAATTGATCATGTTTTCACAAATAAAGGAAAGGGTAAAAGAAATGCTTTAATAAGATATTTGCTGGAGTTTTAAACATAATGAAAGAACCATAGAAATTGACAACCATAATTTAAATCTTAGAACATTCAACTACAGATGGGAATTTTTGAAATTTAGCTAGGTAAGATGTAAATATATATATATATATATATATATATAAGAGAACAAACTTGAATAAAAAGTTACATTTTTTACAAACTGTTATGTTTTTCATGTCACTAGTTATTTTTTCAACATGGGAAATTTATTCATGCATTTGTTTTGTTCAGGGTTCTCGCTCTTTTTCCAGAACAAAAATTAAGAACTTTCTAAGGACCACAGCAACTTTTTTATAAGGACTTACTTGAAATACACGACATAACGGCATAAACCCTATTTAATGAGGAACATATTTTAATGATTATGGACCAGACAAGTTCAATAAATGCCCTACAATATTTCAGAATTAAGTTTCTAAAAATGCTTAAAAACTAATATAAGATAAATCTATTTGATGAAAGCTAATTTTGAAAAATGTACATCTAAAGTTTTTTGAGTGATCAAACTAAAAGTAAATTGTGAATAAAAACAATATTATAAACAGTACTTTCTGAGGGCTTAAAAATGACTCATATATATATATATATATATATATATATATATATATACACACACACACATTCACATATATTGTATGTATATACTAACTCATTATACCCAATGTTGCCTGGGAAAGATGAAAGTTTTAGACTTTACTATTACATTCACTGCAAGGAAAATTAAACTTCCATAAGTAACTGAAACATCTACAAACCCTCATCCTCCATGCTTCATTAAATTAAAATCTGCATGACAGTTAGCTATTAGGAAAGGGCAGCTGACTTTATACTTTAAAACTTTTAAGTATACAAAAGATTATTTATTTGTCAAATAAGTAACTAAGAAGAAACTGTCATATAAGAAAACTTATAGGAAATTACATGACGATGGCAGATCTTGTCGATGGAGAAATTGATTGTATTTCAATTTAAAAATTAAGGAGTTCTTAAGGACTTTTAAGGACCGTGGGAACCCTGTTGTAGACCATTATGGGAGCACAATGCAGGAAGTCAGCATCACTCCCTATGAAGGGACAACATAAATGAACACTGAACCTTAGGCAGGATTTGAACCCACACCATCCAGCATGATAGGCAAATGTTCTAACCAATACATTCACTCAGCAACTCATCTGACAACATGAAAATGTTCTTTTTTTTTTTTTTTTAATATTTTAGCATTGTGATATATTCAGATTTTCTTACATATATTTTTGGTTTTATAAAAATGTCAGGAAAATGGCTGTCTTGAAACAATATTGAGTCAATAGATTAAGTAATAAGCATTTTGTGGAATTAAAAATATCAACTTAAAACAAAAATGATCAAAAATTATTATTTTTTTAAATTGCCAGTTATTTTGCATATAAGAATTTTTTTTAACCTCTAGTTTAACAAACTTGTTAAACTGAATTTATAATATTTATAAAAACCAGGGCTTTGAACCGGAATTGAACCAAAAACAGACAAAAAATATTATTTTAGTCGGAAAAAGAACTAGAACTGAACCCCAAAAATATCGGTTTACTTTGTTTGATATATCTTTAGTCATTTTGTTTCTGGAACCAAACTATCAATATCTTTTAGTTTAACATCAACCATATAATTATTATCATTACATGGAGAATGTTTCTCAATTTCCTGTTTTGATGTTCAAAAGTATTTTTCTGTTGAGTTTCGGATGAAATTACTAGCAGAAAGCAGATTTAATTCAGTTGAATGTTAAATTGTCAAATACTATTTGGACAATGGATAACAATGCCAACTTTTGCCATTTTGGGCTCACCACTTGTATCCAAAACGCTAGATAATTGTATCAATTCACATAATGTAACAATTAAAAAAAAAACCTTCTAAATTTTGATAGAATTACATTTATGATAGAACTATATATTTAGTACAAATATGAATATACATAAAATACAATTATTCATTTGGAAGTGAACCAAAAACTGTTATTTTTAGCAGAACAAAAACTGAAACTGAACTAATATATATATTTTTAGTTGAACCAGAACAGAAACTGGAACAAAAAAAAAAAAAAAAAAATTATGATTCGAAGCCCTGATAAAAAAATATTTCTATGCAGCAAAGAAAAAAGCTGAAACAAAAGAGTTTTAAAAATATTTACTCTTTCTATCTATATTATTATCCAGAAAATATTTTCAATCAAATTTTATTTAATTCAAAATGTTTTTAGATATAACAAAAAGTTTGATGTTACACCAATCCTAAATACAAAATTCCAACTTTCTAGAGTTAATCATACTTGAATTATGTCCAGTTGCATTAATATATGTTATATTGAAATATTTTGTATTATATTGTGCAGACTGATATCAAAAAGGGGGGAACATAACTAAATGTTTCAACAGTCCTAAATACAAAATTTTAACATTCTATATATAATTGTTTTTTAGTTATAGGAGAAACTTATGTATGTTTATATAAATGTCAAATAAAAACTAATCAAAATGGATATTTAAAGTTTCTAAGTTAAAGTTTCTGTGTACATATGTACAGATATTAGGGTTGGTCATTTTTCTGACAAAATGGTATTTTTGCCAGGACAGTGGTAAAATCTGGAAAAAATCCTGGTAAAAACCGTCAAAAATGGCAAAATCTGGAAAAATTGGCTGGATTTTAAAAATGTACAAAATAATTAATAATTAATAAATAACAAAATAATAAACAATTTTGTACATAGTACAATTGAGACTTAAATCAGAATATTATCTAGGTAATTCATTAGTATTAACTTGACAATTTAAACAATTTAAAATAATTTTCATTGTTAGAAATAAAAATACAATATTCTATTTTTGTAAATAAATTTATATGATGAAGGCATGGGATAAAAAATGCTTTCTTTATTTATCAATTTAATATAGTAATGTTGTCTTTAACTGTAATGTGTATATATACATATAAAAAATATATATATTATATAAGTACTAAAAACGTTTAAACTTACAGTTTGTAGGAGAAATATCCTAATAATTACATTAAAAAAAACATTGCACATAAAAATTTGCAAAATCAATCTTCATTTTACCTTTTTTTGTATCTCTAAATAGTATAACTTTAGATTTTGATTATTGTTTCAATAACGCATGGAATATTCTATGTTAAAAAACATTATATTATGTATTTTTAGATTAGAGTTAAAAATTAGTAAAAGTTAAAATAGTTACATCCCCGTAAATAAAACATATCCATTTTTGCCATTTGAGAAAAATTGGCAAAAATGTATTTTTGACTGGACGGTTTTTACCAGTTTTTTTCCACCTTTGGTAAAACCGTGCCAACCCTAACAGATATTAAGATGAAATTAGACAAAATTGTTTCACACTGTACCAAGGTACTTTCCCACAATGGTCAGCACATGCATGCAGAGCTGTGGAAGAAATTTCCAAGAAGAATTTAGGTGCAGCAATTTCAATACTTCGTTTAATTTATACAAAAGTTAAAAAAAAAAAAAAATTCAGTTAAGACAATAAAATATTTACCCTTTTTACGTGCTGCTGTTAACTTCTGTTTTCGAGCAATTCTCTCAAAGTCAGCATCATACTGATAATCTCCACATTCAAAACAAAACACATAACCAAAATTGGTGTCAATAGCTAAAAATAAGTTGCATAAAGTTACATAATATTTGATAACTTTAATGCAAACTAAGCAAATTAATTTTACTAAATAAGTTAATATTAATTAAAAACAACAATGGCTATATATTCCTATATACCAGTAGTTTTTAAAGCCTTTTTGCCATGGCACCCCTAGTATATACTCGAGGCACTCCAGTGTGCTGCAACATTCAGTTTGAGAACTTGGTAGGTAAAGAATAGGCCATACTTTGTGATATATACAAGGAAGATTCTTAGTACATTTGAACAGTGACACAGTTGTGACAGAAGACAATATAAACTTTAACATTTAAGTATCTTAATACCTTCTTTAATAATTTAACAAACTTTTTTCTTCTTATTATTATTGTCAGACAATCTTGGCTTGACATCAAAGCATTCTACAGTATCCAGTTTGAGAACAGTCATTCATACCATGCTTAATGTTACAAACTTAAGCATCATGAATTAATGGATCATTAGTGTGATATCAGCAGTAAATACATAGAAAAAGATAGAATTCCATTTGATTATTTAATTAGAATTATTTAGTTTAATTATAATTTTCATAACAAACTTCTTTTTAAAAAAAGAGATAAAAATTAATTGTATCCATCTGATTATAAATCTAAAATTTTAAAGCCTTATACTGTTAAGAGGGTTCACTTAAGAATTGGGTACACGCTGATAGGCACCAAATCTGGTGGCGATAAAGTGCCAAATCTGGTAACCCAGACTGCTTTCTCCTCTCCTAGCCATGATATTTTTTCGCTTATATACAATTTAGAGGCCGTTCTTTTTATGTAACCCTTTCGTTACGTTTCAATGCACCTAATTTCTATTGGTTCTTTGTTTAAATGCGCCTTATTTCTATTGGTTTAACGGTTAATGGCACCTTTAACGCAATATTCAAACTGGCTATACTCGTTTTCTGCTATTTTCGCCTGAGGATATTGTTTGATGCACTTCTGTTTAGTTTTTGTGTGTGTGTGAATGAGGAGCTTATCAATAATAAATATGAATGTTCGGTGTGTAAGAATGATATGAATCTGATCTAACGTAAAGATCGACCCGATGGAAGTGCAACCAACACCTAAAAAGTAAGTGCTTATGTTTTTTAATTCCAAGTGATATTTCATGTTACTTTAATTGTAAACTCTTTCGTGTGGAGTGAAGGAAGGTTTTTATGTGTTTTTTGAATGGTTGCGGATTTAAGCAATATTTTTTTAGATGCAGTTAGTGTATATTTATTTTATTTTTCATATGTATATAAAAAATATTACATTTTTAATAAATTTTTATACTATTTGTAATAATATTTACGGGGGGTCAAGGGGGCAGAGTCCCCTTGGTTTAAAAAGTTTTTGATAACTCAAAACTTTATTTAAAAAATTAGAAAGTACTAACCTTTTAATGTTCTTTGAAAATTAAAAGTAAATCTCTGCGGATGTTTTATTTATTTTTTATTTCTGGTTTATCTTTTAAAATGAAATTTTTAATTATTTTGTGTGTTTAAAATAAGGAAATATTTTAATAATAATAATAATAATAATAAATAATAATAAATTAATTTATTACATTTTTAATAAATTTTTATATTAATAACATTTACGGGGGGTTAAAAAACTTTTGATAAATCAAAAATTTATTTTAAAAATTAAAAAAGTACTAACCTTTTAATATTGTTTGAAAATTAAAAAAAATCTTTGCGCATGTTTTATTTTTTTATTTCTAATTTATCTATTTTTAATTGTTTTGTGTGCTTAAAATCAGGAAATATTTTAAGAATATTAAAAAACAAAAATAATCAATTTTTAATGGTTTAAAATTAATAACCAATTTATATTAAAAAAATAACATGAATAAACAAAATTTGTATTAATATAAATATCATTTTATGCAATTTTCAACATTTTTGCCATTAATTGCAAAATTAGTATATTATTTCACAATAGAATAAGTCAGTTAATTTAGTCGTGCCGAAAATCCGTTGCTGTTCAAAACGTCAGCCTTCCGGTAACTCCGCTTGAAGGAGTTGGCGCCAAAAAAAAATCGCCAAAAATAGCAGGAGGTACCCAATTCTTAAGTAGTTCTGTTAAGAAAATGTTAATTTCTTTAACTATATATTTTTAATATAAGCAGTAATAAAATTTATAAATTTTACCTGGGATTTAATTAAAGTAAAAGAAAACATACTCCTAGTTATAGTTATCTGCATAATCATAGCCAGACTAAGAACTTATAATACATATAGTTATACCTTATAAAAATTAAGTTTTATTGCAAAGGTTTTTATAGTTCTTTAAAACTCATTTCCAAATATAGAATTTCATTACATTCTATTAGTTTCATTGACATTACAAATTTGAGGTACTGAAACAAACAAAATTTATGACTTGAAACAGTAGATATAATACATAAATTAAAAAAAAATTACATATTAACAACAAATCCAAAAACATCATTAAATTTTAAAAGAAAAAAATGTTTGTCAGAAAAATTTTAATTAAGTTTTAGTGAGGGCTGTTATTTTATTATAAATAGAAAGATTAATCTGAATAAATGAAAACTAGTTACACACTATTTAATCATCTAAAATTGTATATTTTAATGAATAATTTTATGATTTGGTGTCATACAAATATTAAAAAATTTTAAATCTTTAACCAAAAACCAAATTGTTTCAAATAGTTAATTTTAAAAATTTAAAAGAATTAAAAGTAAATTCATTGTATACAGATTTACAAAAAAAAGGAAAAGAAAATTGCAATTTATTAATTATAAATTGAAAATTAATGTTAATCTAAATAACAAAATACATTTGATAAATCTAATTTCTGAAGCCAACAATATTAAGTTATTTGTTCTGTAATCAGTAAATCATTTCTATTATATTTTATTTAATATACAGAGGTTGAACAAAATAATATGACACTTGTGAAAGAAAATGCACTCAAACGAAAGCTCTTTTATATTCCTGCCCCCGTGAAAACCTAGCAGATGAGAAAGTATGCACATTAGTCTGCTACTAGCACTAATAAAGTCGGATATGAAATATATTTCTGTGTTAAAATTAAGTTATGGCTGATCTCTCAAATTTTGAAAGAGACTGGTAATCCTTGGGCCTATCTTGCTGGGGCCTCAGTAATGATAATGGCTACCCTTCTAGGTGTTGGGAGAAGTACAGTGTTGACTGTAATGTCAGCCTATTAGAAACAGGGGGAAATATCATCTAAAAAGCACAACAGTAGTTGAAAGTCAAAACTGAGTGACAAAGACAGAAAGGTTTTCAAGGAGATTGTGGGGAAAAAACCCCACAAAACAACAGCACCGCAGATAACATGAAATGAACACACCAGCAACTATCCACCTTGAACAGCATATGGCAAACATTCATTATAAAGCTGTTATTTCAATACCATTAATTACACCATACAATGGCTTGAAGCGATAAATATGATATAATAACAAACATGAAAATTGGACACAGCAACAATGGGAGAATGCAAGATGGTCAGACAAATCATTGTTCACATTATTCCTGACAAATAAACGTGTTAATGTCTGGAGAATGCTGCCAGAAGCCTATAAAGTTGAATGTCTGGCCTACAACAGCTAAGCATGGCAGCAATTCAGTGATGATCTGGGGTCCATTATCACAGTGGTCTTGACCCACTTGTTGTTCTGGGTAAATTCCAAGTTCCGGGGTCCTCGCCACCATGTTTTTGGCTCTATTTATGTACAAGTGATTGCCAAATTGTCACCAAGTGATGTTTACAATTTGTGTATTAAGTTTATACCCAATTTCAAAGCATATTTTGAACAAAAAAAAGGTTTTGTTAGGATGAATACAAATTTAAATTTGAGTTTTTAATGTATTTAAAGGTGCTTTTGTACTATTTATTGAACTAATCAGAGCAGAATTTTTGCAATAAGTACAAATTAAGCAAAATATAAGCAGTAGTTGGTTATATTTAGGCAATTATGCTTATAAAATATTTATTTGTAGAAGACTCCGAAAAGAAGAGCAAGGTTTGTCAGAAAATAGGGTTCTAGAATTTGGCGATATCTCCCACGCTTGACGTCCCCACTGAACTGGTTTCCGTTGGCCCCGTAAACTTAGAAATGGCCATTGTTCTGAATGGCCATGTTACAGAAGAGGATTATGTTAAAATTTTAGCTGACCATCTTCACCCAATGGTGCAAACTGTATGTCTTGATAAATGACCAGTCTTCCCAGATGAAAATGCCCCCTTTTACACCTGAGGAATTGCCCAAGACTGGTTTTATGAACATGATGATGAAATATAGCACCTCATGTGGTCCCCTGATCTCAATATAATTGAACCTTTGTGGGATATTTTAGAAAACAAGCTGTACAGTCAATTCCTTTCTCCAAGAACACTGTCTGAATTAGGGACTATTTTGCAATTTGAGTGGGAACATATCCACCTAAATGTTGTACATAACTTGTATTTGTCAGTTCCACATTGTATACCAGCTATAATTCATGCAAGAGGAGGACAAATGGCCTATTAATAATAAAAAAATTTTTCTTTTTACATGTTCACATTATTTTCCTAAACCCTGTATTTTAGTCAATAGAATCTCAACAGTCAAAATATTACCTAAGGGGTGATCCTCTTCTATGGCATGCTCATGAATATGACCTCCATTGTAACAAGCAAAATAAAACACAAAAAGACAAGCATGAATCCTTTGATATCTTGTTTGACAAGAGACTTTCATGCACAAGCAATCACATGCCTGAGAAGATAAAATTATAAGAATAACTTGGTTGATGTAAGTACATACAATATAATATATTTAACTGTATGCCACAAACTTCATCTGTCACTTTTGTGATCACTATTAAGGTAACTATTTTTCTTATAAAATCAGTACATGTAGAATTACATTAGATATCAATCAGAATTACTGTTATTAAAAAAATAAATTAAGCCAATTCAACCATATATTTTAAAAATAATAGTATTTCCAATATTTTAAACTTCTAAAAAATTTTTAATTTAAAAATCATTTTTGTGTTGTATGAATTTCTTGGATAAATCTTTAATTTTCTACTAACTACTATTTCTAACAAAATATTTTAATTCTTTCATTAAAAGTACAACTGTTGAAGAACAATCTTCTAATTTATGTTTGTCTTTTAAAAGATTATAGTTGGAACAAGTTAAGTAAAGTTACCGACTCTTCCGCAGCATAATAATAGCAAATTACAAATAATTTTTAGCTTCCACCATAAATATATTTTTAAAATATAGATAAATTTCTACTTTATTTTAATTTAGTCAAATAATTAGTTTTTTAATTTAGGAGTCCAAAGGAGTGCTTATACATATTTTAAAACGAGCACAGAACTCTGTAAAATAGATGGTTGATCATCATAAAATTGTCAGCATATAAACATGCTACCTCTTTACATTAAAAATACTGTTCTCTGTTTTAATACTTAAAAATTGTAGAACTTATGTTTGGGTTTGGGTTTTGGAGTACTACGGTCTACTTTTTGCAACACGAGGGCTAAAGAACTTATGTTTGGTTTATCGGAAAGCAATACTAAAAGAGTAATTTATCACATAAATAATACCTATGAAAGTTTAATAAACTCACATGGAAAATCATACAACTGTTAATTATTAATATTAAATACATTATAGTTACAATTAACATAATAAATACCATAAATCTCTTTCAATAAGAAAAGGTTGATTGAAATGACATGAAAAAGTAAAAAATATATAATTTTTGAGTATGAATATGTCTGAAGTATTTTATAAAACATTATACTTTAACAACAATTTAAGTATTAAAAGCATTCGTATAATATATTGCCATGATTCTTTATCTCTTACTTGATCATTATAACAATTTTTTAATAATTTCTTGTTTAAAAATTGTAAAAAATTCATTTTTTTGCATGTACACTTTTAAAAAACCCATACACTTAAAAAAATCTAGTTTCCTTTCATATACTAAATGTCTCACCCTATTCTTTTAAAATATTGTTTGTAAAATCAAATTACATTTCTTCAGAGTGGCTTCTCATAATCAAACTTAGTGGTGATGCAAACATTTAGCTAACACATTTACAGGATTTGATTAACTACCACACAATTATGGAATAACTTTTAAAAGTGCCGGTGAATTTTAAAATAATACTACGGACGTTTATTCGTGTGGACAAATTTAACATTTCAGTTTACCAACACTACATTTTGAAAGGACATCATTAAGGGTTAAAAAAATCTACATACTCCTACCGCAATTTTTTTTTATTTGTTTGTTTGTTTAATTCTAACAGCATGATAATAATTGAAAAACAAGGTTTAAACTCACCTTTCTTCTCGTGGAATCTTTGGCTAAACAACACACATAAAATCCGTGTAAGATTTCGAATGAGTTTAGTCCTACTGTACATTTGTACGAAATAATATGAGCACAAGCGGAATTTTCCATGATCTGTAGATCAGTAATTATGATTTATCAACTGAATATAAACATCAACGTTTGCACGCAAACAAAACTCTCTCCGCGTTGTTATTAAACTTTAAGGAGTAAAACACAGCTTTACCTCTAAGCCAATCAAATGAACGCGCTACATTAAACACAAGACAACCCTAAGTACGTCAGCTGTGATGTTCTGGAGAATTTTGTGGATTTGGCGAGTTTCCGGAACTAAACATTAATACAGCTTAATTCTTTCGCTTTAGACTAGTAGTAAAACTCGTCCCGGTGCAAAAAAGGTTTCGAACTTAACAATCCTTAGGTAAGCTGAGTGTTGGCTGGGAGCTTACAACGTTTGGGTATAACTTAGCGAATTTAGGAAATCTGCCAAGTTATACAAAGATAGAATTATGGCCAAAGCTGGTACCCCTTCAGTGATATCTATTATGATCCCTAAGGTCTAGACGTTGTTGACATCCAACTAAAAACACGTTATTCCGAATTCAATATCACCGCTACCAAACTGGACCACTAAAACAACTGTGAAATAGTAATAGGTACGGATTTTTCGCAGTTATGATCAAGCTATGACGACAAAGCTGTTTGGAATAACTGCCTCCGACAACTGATAAAATAGATGCAGGCAAAAATTCTCAACACATTCTAATTGGCGAATTTATTGACAACTTCGGGTATGCTAGTGCAATACGTGTATTCAGTTGGTCGTCTCAATACTTTTTTCACATGTATTTTGTAGTGGAAAATAGGGAATTAGCGACTTCAAAATACTTCAAAATTCCCATGTTTTGGAAATTTTCAAAATTCCCTTCCCAAAAAACTCATTTTTTTTCCCGATTTTAAACCGGGTATTTTCCACTGTTCACAACTCTATGCACAGTATGTGTTTAGGAAAATGAATTCGAAAATAAAATAAAAATGTTCATATAAAAGCAAAAAAATCAAAAGTCCAGGTCTATGATACCAGGCTGTGGAGGAATTTACTGTTATATTCCATATAAGTGTCTTAAAAACAAATAAAATTTGATTAAAATATTAACTGAAAATTGAATAAACTACATAGTAGCTATTCAAACAGCAGAGAAAAATGTGAAAAAAGTATTGAGACGACCAACTGAATACACGTACTGCACTAGCATACCCGAAGTTGTCAATAAATTCGCCAATTAGAATGTGTTGAGAATTTTTGCCTGCATCTATTTTATCAGTTGTCGGAGGCAGTTATTCCAAACAGCTTTGTCGTCATAGCTTGATCACAACTGCGAAAAATCCGTACCTATTACTATTTCACAGTTGTTTTAGTGGTCCAGTTTGGTAGCGGTGATATCGAATTCGGAATAACGTGTTTTTAGTTGGATGTCAACAACGTCTAGACCTTAGGGATCATAATAGATATCACTGAAGGGGTACCAGCTTTGGCCATAATTCTATCTTTGTATAACTTGGCAGATTTCCTAAATTCGCTAAGTTATACCCAAACGTTGTAAGCTCCCAGCCAACACTCAGCTTACCTAAGGATTGTTAAGTTCGAAACCTTTTTTGCACCGGGACGAGTTTTACTACTAGTCTAAAGCGAAAGAATTAAGCTGTATTAATGTTTAGTTCCGGAAACTCGCCAAATCCACAAAATTCTCCAGAACATCACAGCTGACGTACTTAGGGTTGTCTTGTGTTTAATGTAGCGCGTTCATTTGATTGGCTTAGAGATAAAGCTGTGTTTTACTCCTTAAAGTTTAATAACAACGCGGAGAGAGTTTTGTTTGCGTGCAAACGTTGATGTTTATATGCAGTTGATAAATCATAATTACTGATCATGGAAAATTCCGCTTGTGCTCATATTATTTCGTATAAATGTACAGTAGGACTAAACTCATTCGAAATCTTACACGGATTTTATGTGTGTTGTTTAGCCAAAGATTCCACGAGAAGAAAGGTGAGTTTAAACCTTGTTTTTCAATTATTATCATGCTATTAGAATTAAACAAACAAACAAATAAAAAAAAATTGCGGTAGGAGTATGTAGATTTTTTTAACCCTTAATGATGTCCTTTCAAAATGTAGTGTTGGTAAACTGAAATGTTAAATTTGTCCACACGAATAAACGTCCGTAGTATTATTTTAAAATTCACCGGCACTTTTAAAAGTTATTCCATAATTGTGTGGTAGTTAATCAAATCCTGTAAATGTGTTAGCTAAATGTTTACATCACCACTAAGTTTGAATATGAGAAGCCACTCTGAAGAAATGTAATTTGATTTTACAAACAATATTTTAAAAGAATAGGGTGAGACATTTAGTATATGAAAGGAAACTAGATTTTTTTAAGTGTATGGGGTTTTTAAAAGTGTACATGCAAAAAAAATGAATTTTTTACAATTTTTAAACAAGAAATTATTAAAAAATTGTAATAATTATCAAGTAAGAGATAAAGAATCATGGCAATATATTATACGGATGCTGTTAATACTTAAATTGTTGTTAAGGTATAATGTTTTATAAAATACTTCAGACATATTCATACTCAAAAATTATATATTTTTTACTTTTTCATGTCATTTCAATCAACCTTTTCTTATTGAAAGAGATTTATGGTATTTATTATGTTAATTGTAACTATAATGTATTTAATATTAATAATTAACAGTTGTATGATTTTTCCATGTGAGTTTATTAAACTGTCATAGGTATTATTTATGTGATAAATTACTCTTTTAGTATTGCTTTCAGATAAACCAAACATAAGTTCCTTAGCCCTCGTGTTGCAAAAAGTAGACCGTAGTACTCCAAAACCCAAACCCAAACATAAGTTCTACAATTTTTAAGTATTAAAACAGAGAACAGTATTTTTAATGTAAAGAGGTAGCATGTTTTTATGCTGACAATTTTATGATGATCAACCATCTATTTTACAGCGTTCTGTGCTCGTTTTAAAATATGTATAAGCACTCCTTTGGACTCCTAAATTAAAAAACTAATTATTTGACTAAATTAAAATAAAGTAGAAATTTATCTATATTTTAAAAATATATTTATGGTGGAAGCTAAAAATTATTGTACAATTTGCTATTATTATGCTGCGGAAGAGTCGGTAACTTTACTTAACTTGTTCCAACTATAATCTTTTAAAAGACAAACATAAATTAGAAGATTGTTCTTCAACAGTTGTACTTTTAATGAAAGAATTAAAATATTTTGTTGGAAATAGTAGTTAGTAGGAAATTAAAGATTTATCCAAGAAATTCATACAACAGAAAAATGATTTTTAAATTTAAAATTTTTTAGAAGTTTAAAATATTGGAAATACTATTATTTTTAAAATATATGGTTGAATTGGCTTAATTTATTTTTCTAATAACAGTAATTCTAATTGATATCTAATGTAATTCTACATGTACTGATTTTATAAGAAAAATAGTTACCTTAATAGTGATCACAAAAGTGACAGATGAAGTTTGTGGCATACAGTTAAATATATTATATTGTATGTACTTACATCAACCAAGTTATTCTTATAATTTTATCTTCTCAGGCATGTGATTGCTTGTGCATGAAAGTCTCTTGTCAAACAAGATATCAAAGGATTCATGCTTGTCTTTCTTGTGTTTATTTTGCTTGTTACAATGGAGGTCATATTCATGAGCATGCCATAGAAGAGGATCACCCCTTAGGTAATATTTTGACTGTTGAGATTCTATTGACTAAAATACAGGGTTTAGGAAAATAATGTGAACATGTAAAAAGAAAATTTTTTTTTATTATTATTAATAGGCCATTTGTCCTCCTCTTGCATGAATTATAGCTGGTATACAATGTGGAACTGACAAATACAAGTTATGTACAACATTTAGGTGGATATGTTCCCACTCAAATTGCAAAATAGTCCCTAATTCAGACAGTGTTCTTGGAGAAAGGAATTGACTGTACAGCTTGTTTTCTAAAATATCCCACAAAGGTTCAATTATATTGAGATCAGGGGACCACATGAGGTGCTATATTTCATCATCATGTTCATAAAACCAGTCTTGGGCAATTCCTCAGGTGTAAAAGGGGGCATTTTCATCTGGGAAGACTGGTCATTTATCAAGACATACAGTTTGCACCATTGGGTGAAGATGGTCAGCTAAAATTTTAACATAATCCTCTTCTGTAACATGGCCATTCAGAACAATGGCCATTTCTAAGTTTACGGGGCCAACGGAAACCAGTTCAGTGGGGACGTCAAGCGTGGGAGATATCGCCAAATTCTAGAACCCTATTTTCTGACAAACCTTGCTCTTCTTTTCGGAGTCTTCTACAAATAAATATTTTATAAGCATAATTGCCTAAATATAACCAACTACTGCTTATATTTTGCTTAATTTGTACTTATTGCAAAAATTCTGCTCTGATTAGTTCAATAAATAGTACAAAAGCACCTTTAAATACATTAAAAACTCAAATTTAAATTTGTATTCATCCTAACAAAACCTTTTTTTTGTTCAAAATATGCTTTGAAATTGGGTATAAACTTAATACACAAATTGTAAACATCACTTGGTGACAATTTGGCAATCACTTGTACATAAATAGAGCCAAAAACATGGTGGCGAGGCCCCCGGAATTTGGAATTTACCCAGAACAACAAGTGGGTCAAGACCGCTGTGATAATGGACCCCAGATCATCGCTGAATTGCTGACATGCTTAGCTGTTGTAGGCCAGACATTCAACTTTATAGGCTTCTGGCGGTATTCTCCAGACATTAACACGTTTATTTGTCAGGAATAATGTGAACAATGATTTGTCTGACCATCTTGCATTCTCCCATTGTTGCTGTGTCCAATTTTCATGTTTGTTATTATATCATATTTATCGCTTCAAGCCATTGTATGGTGTAATTAATGGTATTGAAATAACAGCTTTATAATGAATGTTTGCCATATGCTGTTCAAGGTGGATAGTTGCTGGTGTGTTCATTTCATGTTATCTGGGGTGCTGTTGTTTTGTGGGGTTTTTTCCCCACAATCTCCTTGAAAACCTTTCTGTCTTTGTCACTCAGTTTTGACTTTCAACCACAGTTGTGCTTTTTAGATATTTCCCCCTGTTTCTAATAGGCTGACATTACAGTCAACACTGTACTTCTCCCAACACCTAGAAGGGTAGCCATTATCATTACTGAGGCCCCAGCAAGATAGGCCCAAGGATTACCAGTCTCTTTCAAAATTTGAGAGATCAGCCATAACTTAATTTTAACACAGAAATATATTTCATATCCGACTTTATTAGTGCTAGTAGCAGAATAATGTGCATACTTTCTCATCTGCTAGGTGGCACTTTTCACTGATAGGGGGCAGGAATATAAAAGAGCTTTCGTTTGAGTGCATTATTTTTCACAAGTGTCATATTATTTTGTTCAACCTCTGTATATTAAATAAAATATAATAGAAATGATTTACTGATTACAGAACAAATAATTTAATATTGTTGGCTTCAGAAATTAGATTTATCAAATGTATTTTGTTATTTAGATTAACATTAATTTTCAATTTATAATTAATAAATTGCAATTTTCTTTTCTTTTTTTTTTGTAAATCTGTATACAATGAATTTACTTTTAATTCTTTTAAATTTTTAAAATTAACTATTTGAAACAATTTGGTTTTTGGTTAAAGATTTAAAATTTTTTAATATTTGTATGACACCAAATCATAAAATTATTCATTAAAATATACAATTTTAGATGATTAAATAGTGTGTAACTAGTTTTCATTTATTCAGATTAATCTTTCTATTTATAATAAAATAACAGCCCTCACTAAAACTTAATTAAAATTTTTCTGACATAAACATTTTTTTCTTTCGAAATTTCTTTTAAAAATTAATGATGTTTTTGGATTTGTTGTTAATATGTAATTTTTTTTTTTAATTTATGTATTATATCTACTGTTTCAAGTCATAAATTTTGTTTGTTTCAGTACCTCAAATTTGTAATGTCAATGAAACTAATAGAATGTAATGAAATTCTATATTTGGAAATGAGTTTTAAAGAACTATAAAAACCTTTGCAATAAAACTTAATTTTTATAATGTATAACTATATGTATTATTACAAGGTCTTAGTCTGGCTATGATTATGCAGATAACTATAACTAGGAGTATGTTTTGTTTTACTTTAATTAAATCCCAGATAAAATTTATAAATTTTATTACTGCTTATATTAAAAATATATAGTTAAAGAAATTAACATTTTCTTAACAGAACTACTTAAGAATTGGGTACCTCCTGCTATTTCTGGCGATTTTTTTTTTGGCGCCAACTCCTTCGAGCGGAGTTACCAGAAGTCTGACGTTTTGAACAGCAACGGATTTTCGGCACGACTAAATTAACTGACTTATTCTATTGTGAAATAATATACTAATTTTGCAATTAATGGCAAAAATGTTGAAAATTGCGTAAAATGATATTTATATTAATACAAATTTTGTTTATTCATGATATTTTTTTAATATTAATTGGTTGTTAATTTTAAACCATTAAAAATTGATTATTTTTGTTTTTTAATATTCTTAAAATATTTCCTGATTTTAAGCACACAAAACAATTAAAAATAGATAAATTAGAAATAAAAAAATAAAACATGCGCAAAGATTTTTTTTAATTTTCAAACAATATTAAAAGGTTAGTACTTTTTAATTTTTTAAATAAATTTTTGATTTATCAAAAGTTTTTTAACCAAGGGGTGCTCTGCCCCCCTTGACCCCCCATAAATGTTATTAATATAAAAATTTATTAAAAATGTAATAAATTAATTTATTATTATTATTTTTTTTTTAATATTCTTAAAATATTTCCTTATTTTAAACACACAAAATAATTAAAAATTTCATTTTAAAAGATAAACCAGAAATAAAAAATAAATAAAACATCCGCAGAGATTTACTTTTAATTTTCAAAGAACATTAAAAGTTTAGTACTTTCTAATTTTTTAAATAAAGTTTTTGAGTTATCAAAAAACTTTTTGACCAAGGGGACTCTGCCCCCCTTGACCCCCCCCCGAAATGTTATTACAAATAGTATAAAAATTTATTAAAAATGTAATATTTTTTATATACATATGAAAAATAAAATAAATATACACTAACTGCATCTAAAAAAATATTGCTTAAATCCGCAACCGTTCAAAAAAACACATAAAAACCTTCCTTCACTCCACACGAAAGAGTTTACAATTAAAGTAACATGAAATATCACTTGAAATTAAAAAACATAAGCACTTACTTTTTAGGTGTTGGATGCACTTCCATCGGGTCGATCTTTACGTTAGATCAGATTCATATCATTCTTACACACCGAACTTTCATATTTATTATTGATAAGCTCCTCATTCACACACACACAAAAACCAAACAGAAGTGCATCAAACAATATCCTCAGGCGAAAATAGCAGAAAACGAGTATAGCCAGTTTGAATATTGCGTTAAAGGTGCTGTTAACCGCTAAACCAATAGAAATTAGGCACATTTAAACAAAGAATCAGTAGAAATTAGGCGCATTGAAACGTAACGAAAGGGTTACATAAAAAGAACGGCCTCTAAATTGTACATAAGCGAAAAAATATCACGGCGAGGAGAGGAGAAAGCAGTCTGGGTTACCAGATTTGGTGCCTATCAGCGTGTACCCAATTCTTAAGTGAACCCTCTTAACAGTATAAGGCTTTAAAATTTTAGATTTATAATCAGATGGATACAATTAATTTTTATCTTTTTTTAAAAAGAAGTTTGTTATGAGAATTATAATTAAATTAAATAATTTTAATTAAATAATCAAATGGAATTCTATCTTTTTCTATGTATTTACTGCTCATATCACACTAATGATCCATTAATTCATGATGCTTAAGTTTGTAACATTAAGCATGCTATGAATGACTGTTCTCAAACTGGATACTGTAGAATGCTTTGATGTCATGAATGCAAGCCAAGATTGTCTGACAATAATAATAAGAAGAAAAAAGTTTGTTAAATTATTAAAGAAGGTATTAAGATACTTAAATGTTAAAGTTTATATTGTCTTCTGTCACAACTGTGTCACTGTTCAAATGTACTAAGAATCTTCCTTGTATATATCACAAAGTATGGCCTATTCTTTACCTACCAAGTTCTCAAACTGAATGTTGCAGCACACTGGAGTGCCTCGAGTATAATACCAGGGGTGCCATGGCAAAAAGGCTTTAAAAACTACTGGTATATAGGAATATATAGCCATTGTTGTTTTTAATTAATATTAACTTATTTAGTAAAATTAATTTGCTTAGTTTGCATTAAAGTTATCAAATATTATGTAACTTTATGCAACTTATTTTTAGCTATTGACACCAATTTTGGTTATGTGTTTTGTTTTGAATGTGGAGATTATCAGTATGATGCTGACTTTGAGAGAATTGCTCGAAAACAGAAGTTAACAGCAGCACGTAAAAAGGGTAAATATTTTATTGTCTTAACTGATTTTTTAAAAAAAAAAAAAACTTTTGTATAAATTAAACGAAGTATTGAAATTGCTGCACCTAAATTCTTCTTGGAAATTTCTTCCACAGCTGTGCATGCATGTGCTGACCATTGTGGGAAAGTACCTTGGTACAGTCTGAAACAATTTTGTCTAATTTCATCTTAATATCTGTTAGGGTTGGCACGTTTTTGTCAAAAGTGGAAAAAACTGGTAAAAACTGTCCTGGCAAAAATACATTTTTGCCACTTTTTTCCCAAGTGGCAGAAATGGATATGTTTTATTTACGGGGATGTAACTATTTTAACTTTTACTAATTTTTAACTCTAATCTAAAAATACATAATATAATGTTTTTTAACATAGAATATTCCATGCGTTATTGAAACAATAATCAAAATCTAAAGTTATACTATTTAAAGATACAAAAAAAGGTAAAATGAAGATTGATTTTGCAAATTTCTACGTGCAATGTTTTTTTTAATGTAATTATTAGGATATTTCTCCTACAAACTGTAAGTTTAAACGTTTTTAGTACTTATATAATATATATATTTTTTATATGTATATATACACATTACAGTTAAAGACAACATTACTATATTAAATTGATAAATAAAGAAAGCATTTTTTATCCCATGCCTTCATCATATAAATTTATTTACAAAAATAGAATATTGTATTTTTATTTCTAACAATGAAAATTATTTTAAATTGTTTAAATTGTCAAATTAATACTAATGAATTACCTAGTTAATATTCTGATTTCAGTCTCAATTGTACTATGTACAAAATTGTTTATTTTGTTTTTTATTAATTATTAATTATTTTGTACATTTTTAAAATCCAGCTAATTTTTCCAGATTTTGCCAATTTTGCCGGTTTTTACCAGGTTTTTTTCCAGATTTTACTACTGTCCTGGCAAAAATACCATTTTGTCAGAAAAATGACCAACCCTAATATCTGTACATATGTACACAGAAACTTTAACTTAGAAACTTTAAATATCCATTTTGATTAGTTTTTATTTGACATTTATATAAACATACATAAGTTTCTCCTATAACTAAAAAGCAATTATATATAGAATGTTAAAATTTTGTATTTAGGACTGTTGAAACATTTAGTTATGTTCCCCCCTTTTTGATTTCAGTCTGCACAATATAATACAAAATATTTCAATATAACATATATTAATGCAACTGGACATAATTCAAGTATAATTAACTCTAGAAAGTTGGAATGTTGTATTTAGGATTGGTGTAACATCAAACTTTTTGTTATATCTAAAAACATTTTGAATTAAATAAAATGTGATTGAAAATATTTCTGGATAATAATATAGATAGAAAGAGTAAATATTTTTAAAACTCTTTTGTTTTAGCTTTTTTCTTTGCTGCATAGAAATATGTGTTTTTAATCATGGCTTGGAATCATAAATTGGTTTTTTGTTCCAGTTTCTGTTCTGGTTCAACTAAAAATATATATATTAGTTCAGTTTCAGTTTTTGTTCTGCTAAAAATAACAGATTTTGGTTCACTTCCAAATGAATAATTGTATTTTATGTATATTCATATTTGTACTAAATATATAGTTCTATCATAAATGTAATTCTATCAAAATTTAGAAGGTTTTTTTTTTAATTGTTACATTATGTGAATTGATACAATTATCTAGCGTTTTGGATACAAGTGGTGAGCCCAAAATGGCAAAAGTTGGCATTGTTATCCATTGTCCAAATAGTATTTGACAATTTAACATTCAACTGAATTAAATCTGCTTTCTGCTAGTAATTTCATCCGAAACTCAACAGAAAAATACTTTTGAACATCAAAACAGGAAATTGAGAAACATTCTCCATGTAATGATAATAATTATATGGTTGATGTTAAACTAAAAGATATTGATAGTTTGGTTCCAGAAACAAAATGACTAAAGATATATCAAACAAAGTAAACCGATATTTTTGGGGTTCAGTTCTAGTTCTTTTTCCGACTAAAATATTTTTTGTCTGTTTTTGGTTCAATTCCGGTTCAAAGCCCTGGTTTTTATAAATATTATAAATTCAGTTTAACATGTTTGTTAAACTAGAGGTTAAAAAAAAATTCTTATATGCAAAATAACTGGCAATTTAAAAAAATAATAATTTTTGATCATTTTTGTTATAAGTTATAAGTTGATATTTTTTATTCCACAAAATGCTTATTACTTAATCTATTGACTCAATATTGTTTCAAGACAGCCATTTTCCTGACATTTTTATAAAACCAAAAATATATGTAAGAAAATCTGAATATATCACAATGCTAAAATATTAAAAAAAAAAAAAAAGAACATTTTCATGTTGTCAGATGAGTTGCTGAGTCAATGTATTGGTTAGAACATTTGCCTATCATGCTGGATGGTGTGGGTTCAAATCCTGCCTAAGGTTCAGTGTTCATTTATGTTGTCCCTTCATAGGGAGTGATGCTGACTTCCTGCATTGTGCTCCCATAATGGTCTACATCAGGGTTCCCACGGTCCTTAAAAGTCCTTAAGAACTCCTTAATTTTTAAATTGGAACACAATCAGTTTCTCCATCGACAAGATCTGCCATCGTCATGTAATTTCCTATAAGTTTTCTTATATGGCAGTTTCTTCTTAGTTACTTATTTGACAAATAAATAATCTTTTGTATACTTAAAAGTTTTAAAGTATAATGTCAGCTGCCCTTTCCTAATAGCTAACTGTCATGCAGATTTTAATTTAATGAAGCATAAGGATGAGGGTTTGTAGATGTTTCAGTTACCCTTCATGGGAGTTTTAAATTTTCCTTGCAGTGAATGTAATAGTAAAGTCTAAAACTTCTTCTTTCCCAGGGTTCCACGGTCCTTAAAAGTCCTAAGTATATACATACAATATAATTTTTCCAATATATATATATATATATATATATATATATATATATATGAGTCATTTTTATAAGCCCTCAGAAAGTACTGTTTATAATATTGTTTTTATTCACAATTTACTTTTAGTTTGATCACTCAAAAAACTTTAGATGTACATTTTTCAAAATTAGCTTTCATCAAATAGATTTATCTTATATTAGATTTTAAGCATTTTTAAAAACTTAATTCTGAAATATTGTAGGGCATTTATTGAACTTGTCTGGTCCATAATCATTAAAATATGTTTCTCATTAAATAGGGTTTATGCCGTTATGTTGTGTATTTCAAGTAAGTCCTTATAAAAAGTTGCTGTGGTCCTTAGAAAGTTCTTAATTTTTGTTCTGGAAAAAGAGCGAGAACCCTGAACAAAACAAATGCATGAATAAATTTCCCATGTTGAAAAAATAACTAGTTAGATGAAAAACATAACAGTTTGTAAAAAATGTAACTTTTTATTCAAGTTTGTTCTCTTATATTATTTTTTTTTTTTTTTTGTACATCTTACCTAGCTAAATTTCAAAAATTCCCATCTGTAGTTGAATGTTCTAAGATTTAAATTATGGTTGTCAATTTCTATGGTTCTTTCATTATGTTTAAAACTCCAGCAAATATCTTATTAAAGCATTTCTTTTACCGTTTCCTTTATTTGTGAAAACATGATCAATTAATGAAATTCATTTTACAGCACATTACAGTATTGCAGATTTTTCAAGCATCCTGAAGTAGATGTTCAGTAAACTTTTATTGTTTTATTGCTAAAATATAATAGTTTGTAATATATTGTAAGTTTTGTATTATATTGTACATAAACTCTTTTTTGTATTTTATCCTTGACCAAAATTTTTTTATTCAATGCTTTTCTGGGATCAAATTTCAATCGGTACAATTTAGAGGGGTAGTATGGTATATATAAGATATTATAATGATTAATAATTACATACAATTAGGAGTTTTTAGTATAAATATCTTATATATTATATTTTTATGTATATTTCTGCAGGTGAAGATTTAAATTTTAAATGGGAACCAAGTGTAGTAGAAGCTAAGTTGATACAGAAGCATGTTATTATTAATGTAGATTATATCAAAGGTTAGTATGATCCTTTACAAGTTTTTTCAGTTTTATATGTTCTCTATTTTAATGATAGTTAGCATATTTAAAATTGAATTTGAACTAAATCTTTTGACATTTTGTTATTGCTTGGAATAAACATTGTAATGTATCAGAATAGTTAGAGAATAACCAAAAATCCAGAAATTATTTTTTCTTATTTTCAAAATACGGATATAATTAAATGACTAATTCTCTTCATGCCTTTTCTATATTTCCAATATACAATCAAACCATGTTATAGTGAATCTATCATATAACAAATAAAAAGTTTGAAGTCTTGATTTCCTAATGTATTTAGTGTTATTTTATCAATTTGTAGCAAACTTCAAAAATCTTATATATTGCATATAAAGAGCCTATTATCTTTTATGTTCCAGTTATGAAATTAGTTGATACAAGTCCCAAATTTTATATGAAGATGTTTGGCTATTAACCCTTTCGCGCCTACTGTCACAAATACGTGCCAGCAAGAAACACTCTCACTTCCCGGCCAACACTCTGGCGTGCCAGAGCATTTTCTCGTTCACCCCCGACTGTCACATATGTGTGCCAGTGTTGTGGAACATTTTAAAACTATAAGTTTTGACACAAGATGGCATTGTATGTCCATATGGATTTAGATATGTAGATTTGACCTTGTACTCAATAGGAGAGTAGTATGATACACATTCAAGTGGTTTTTGATTATATAAACATGAGGGAAAATGAATGTTTCCGATTGGCATGTTTTATGACAGCTCTTTAAATATTACGTGGTGTTTGTTTATGTAAGCAGGAGAGTTTTATTTTTGCTAAAGCATTGTGTATTTCGGTTTGCAGTCCAGTTTTTAGTACAGAATTAGATCTGACGTGATTTTTTTTTCTCTTTTTATTGTTAGATTTTCGAAGTGTCTAAAGTGTTTAACTGAGCTTGAAATAGCTGAAATGAAGCGAAATATTTCAGATTCTCATTCTGAAACAGATTAGGATATTAGTAATAGTGACACTATAATATATTTGGATTGTTCTTTCTGTTCATAATGGATCTATTGATTTTAATGTTGAGGAGAACATTTCTTACAAACATGATGATGATGCTTCGTTTTTTCACATTCCGGAAAAATCCTCCAAAACGGCAAATGAGTTACTACGAGTGCAAGAACTGTAAAGTAGGATTGTTTGTAGATCCCTGTTTTTAAAATTTTTCATACAAAAAAAGTTTAAATAACATAGAATTCAGTTTTGAATGTTAAAAGTCATTAAATAAAACTAAGTAAAACATAAAAAAAAAATTAAAGTGTAAAATATATATTTAAATAAGAAATAGCTTAAGTAAATAAAGTATCTATAAACTTATAATATAAATCTCATTCTGTTTAAATACTGTATGCAGCATTATTAAATAATGCGCTGCTAATTCGTTAATTTCATGAATTAGGCTTAATAGCAAAAAACCCTCCGGCCCAGGATACACACTCGCGTAAGTGACTGCTGGCCTCAGAGAAAAGCGTGTGTTTGTGCTCCCGTTACGAAAGGGTCAAATGTAGTATAAACAGATATAGATCTCATCATTCAATTGCCAAAACATCTACATATTTTCCCTTTTATTTTATGATAACTACTCTGCAGGGGTTTATCCGAACACATTAGTCATTTTCTCATTTGTGATTACAGCTATCTGTAGGACAAAATGAGATAATCATAAAATTTTCTCACAATCATCATTATGTCAGTAAATTATTGATTATTTTTCTGTGAAAACTAAGACTAGATTGTTTATTAATATAGTGTCAGATATTGATGTTCTTCAAATATCGTGTTAACCATATTTAAAATTCTACTATGCCTACATATCTCCATCATCAGTACTGTTTTTCCTTTGCATGTTATAACAGGGATCATTAAAAGATATCCTTAATATTCTGCATATATCAATATAAAGGGATATTTTTCCGAGTTATTGCATTTCTTTGACGTCCGTTTTGGATATTTATTTGCACTTTTGATACAAAACTTCAAAGATAAAATTTATCTTTGAAGCTTATCACGTTTCCATGAAAGTGTTTGGTAGCATATCCCAATATATCCCAATACATTCTGTAATTAGGTAAAAACCAGAAGTTCATTAGTGTACTGTTTCTGCATCTGCTACTGGCTTGTATCTATTGGGATCTGTTAAAGATATTGATATAAATTGCTTGATCACCATAGCCAATGATATGTGATCATATTGACGTTTCTGAATAACTTCATGTCAATATCCGGGGCGCATCCTTCTGTTAGTATTAGACACTAATGCTGTTTTTGGTGAATATCTAGATACTGTTAGTCTTTCAAAATTAGTGATATATCTTCAGTCCTAGTTTAAAGTAGTATCACAGTATTTATATAATTTCAATATGTGGGATTATATCACAGTATTGAATTTCTAATATTATTCAACTCTAATCAAAACAGTAGGAAACAATTAAGTTGTCTGTTTTAATCTAAGTAGTTTTTGGATTACTAAATATTGTCCAAAGTGCTCCTAACTAATTAAATCAGTGATGGTGAACACTGGTAAATTTTTCAGCAGAACAGAAACAAAATTGAATGAACCAAATTGTGAGAAGTGAACCAATTATGTTCACTCTTTTTCTACATTAGATTGGGAATCCTTTAGTCATTAGTGTTATTCAGGGAGAACAGGGAAAGGAGAGAGTGTGTGGTAAAAAGCTTAGCAATAATTTCTTATCTGTGTTCATTATGTTTCAACAAACTGTTGTTAAATGTACTGTCAAATACTTAATAAAATATGAATATCTTCACTTTCAAATATAATTTCCTATCTGTTTGACTTGATAATATAAGTCTTGGGTAAAAGTGACACATTCCGCGGTATTTGATATAAGAAGTTAGAACACAAAATTAACAGCATCAGTTTAATATTTTAATAGTCTACCATTTATATTAAATTAGCATAAATCAAGAATCTGGCTAATTTTCACTGTTAAATTTTTCATCAGAACAGAAATAAAATTGAATTTAGGGCAAATTGACTTATTCTATGGTTTTAGTGTTAAAATTTTAGCATTGATTTATTAGTCATCCACGTGTTTTATTACATAACTATTTTATGCTATACATTTTTTTTTTTTTTAGAAAAATGTTTGACATTCAATTTTAAAATTATGCTTAAATTTATATTATTTGTGTTATAAAGCATTTATACCTTTTTACCACTAGAAAAGCCAGAGGGGTATTTTGAAATAAATTTTAAAACTTTATATCTCACTTCTTTATTCTTCCATTTCATGTTTATGCACTGACTTTTCCTAATTACTTATAAGAGTATGTAGCTAAAAAAAAAGTCATTGTTGTTCATTATTGTCAAAGTTATAACTTTATACCTAGAAAGTCTGACTGAGGTCTTTTTTACTGCTGAACAAATATCCTTAGCCTATGTTGTGTTTTGTTTAGTTCTGTGTAAAATATTCAGTATGGTTTTAGGTTAAGTAGTATAGGTAGGCTAGAAAAACTTGCTGGTCACATGCAATTAATTTTCAGCATGAAATTATCTGCTTTATGATGATATATATTTAATCATTTTTATGTAGTTGACTTGTTATAGGAATATATTTTTGTTCATAATGTGATATAGAATTCTGGGTATAAGTAACCTCTAAATCTAACAAACATATTCTTAATATAACTTTTTTCTATGGTAAAAATGCCATATTTGTTACCTGAAGTTATTTATTAAGAGTTATAATAAGTGTGTTTATGAGTATATGGGTTTTAAATTGTTAATTTATATATATTTTAATCTTGTAATATATATTTTTAAAGAATAGTGTGAAAAGTGTTATTTATTAAAATATTGATTTTGGATATTTGTTTCAGTAACAAATCTTTTGCCTTTATTTCTATTCTAGGTATGAGAGGCATAACTAATTTAGGAAACACATGTTACATAAGTGTTATAATACTTTCATTAGCACATGCACCAGTATTTCGAGATTATCTCTTCTCATTAAAACACAAATGTAAAATCCAAAATATATCTCCAGAATCTCAAGTTCAAGTATCAGAACAAGTATCAGCCTTGGAAAAGTTAAAACCAGTTTGTTTTGTTTGTGAGATGTCTGTAATTGTCCAAGAGGTATATAGAAGAATTTTATATTTATTTTAAATATTTTAAAAAACAAAAACTCTAAAATTATTTCATAGTATGTGGCTTCTATAATAAAACTTAAGAATTAGCAATTTTTAACATTTCAATATATATATATATATATATATATATATATATATATATATATATATGTGTGTATATATATATATATATATATATATATATATATATATGTATATATATATGTAATATGGCCCTATCCCTGTACACAAATTGCTGAGACTGAGTTCATATTGAAATCCATTTTATTTCATGCTCAACATTCCACTCATTTTGGCTGTTAAGTTACATAACAAAGGCATTTGATCAAGAATTTTACTAGTCCTTTTGCCCTAGGTTTGCTGAGGTTTCATTTTGTTATTACAAATTTACATAAAAAATTACCTATAGTGGGTAAACATGAACCTTGTGTATCTAAATTGAAACTTATTTTTCATGTTTGCATAACATAAGATTTGTTGAATCATAAAATAAAAAATATGCTAGAAATTAAAAAAATTAAAGTTTTTTTTAAATAAAACTTAAAATTTGACATATTTTGGCATATTTGAAATGTGGCTAAGTGAATCACACTACCTTCTTAATTTTCATAATACACCCTTATATATTTTTTTAAATATGTTGTCACATACTGTTGGCTACAAGATTATAAAATAAACATACGTGCTAAAACATTTGCTGTAAAAAAATATTTCATTTAAATACTCATTTCTCATTTTCATCAATCTTTTCAAAATTTAATTTGGACCATAATATTTGTTTTGTTTCTTTTCTATTTTTTTTTTTTAGTATCATAAGCTGTTGTAAATTCTGAGAGTAGGGAAAACTTGTAAAAAGGTTTTAAATGTTTTTTAAAAAAATTATAGCTTGAATATGCAAGCTGTGATTCTAAAAATTCCCATATACATTGGCGATTGTCAACTAATTTTTATACAAAAATTAGAAATAATTTCTAGCTTTAATTTACAGGGTAATCAAAATTTCATTTTCTCTCTTTCAATTTCTAGATGGTCCCTTTAGTAGACATTCCAATACTTTCACTTGAATTCTATACATGAAAAAAATCCAAAATATTATATACAATTGCTTTTTTTACAAGGTTCGTACGGTGCTTAAAAGTGCTTAAAAACTGCTTAATTTCGAAACGCGTTTTTAAGGCCTTAAAAAGTGCTTAAAGAGTGCTTAATTTTCCCCTTACCGACAGTTTTTATTTGAATATTTCGAAATCGTCTATGAAAATCATAAAAGATCGCTCGGAATTAATCATTCAGTGTGAATGAAATCAGACACTGCAGCACTCCTTTTTTTCCTCACTTTCCTTTTTTCTAGATATCTGCCCTTTATTCCTTATTTAACGGCATTCCTCCTTTTTTTTCGGCTATTCCTGCCTTTTATTCCTTTTTTCTTTGGGCGATTCACTCATTTTATTCGATTTTTCCTTCTCAACATTTACGGAGTTATGTAATGGTGGAACGGATTACACACATCGTCTTTCCCATGTTTTGATAACATCTTTGTTTTTCTAACATTTTCTTTCTGAAGGATATTCACCTCCCCCCCCTCGAAAAAAACTTAGGCTATTTATTGGCGGTACAGGTGTTTGAAAGCAAATAACAAATAACGATCAAAGTGTCAAAACCAAAGGGGGACCCGAATTTTTCGATTGTAGTGTCGAGAAATCTGTTTAACCCGTTTCTGAACTCCAAGAGGGGAAAAAAAACCGTTACTCCGAGCTTGTGTGCTTAAAAATGGACTGACATATCGAATATTGAATTCAGGATGATTCAGATACGAAAGTTTTTGTGGGTTTGTTCTAAAAAAACAGATTTTTTCGGAAAATAAGGGGAAGAAGCCATTTATTTATTTCACATATGTATAAATTTTGACGATAATCTGAAAGTTTTCTTTTTCTCATCTTTTTTCTCTTTGCCGCGTCCACAATTTTTTTTTCTGACAAAGAGTAGGAAAGTGTTATCAGTCGATACCCGCAACGCGTGCTTCAAGGTCAAAAAGCCGTGTGACGCGGTATAAATGAAACATATAGAACTTCTGTGGTTCTAGTTATAAAAGTACAACTATGCCGTAATTCTATGTTTTTGGTAAAAAACAACCGTTTTCTGGATTTCGATTCCAGAAAATGCGCATTTTTTAATGGACCATTATAGTTAATAGTGCGATTATAATATGGGGCTCTCATACGGTAGAATTATGTTTTAACAACCTGCATACTTTCTTTATAGATATCTCCCGAACTCACGTGCATATAGACCGATCGTAATACTGTTTTATATATCTGTATTTTTTTAATATCGCGGTAACAGTATTGAGATTCCAATGCCTCCTATAGTTATTTCAAACGGTTATTTATCTTATCGACTGAATTTTCTGCTATGGGCAGTGTTTGCGAGAAAATGACACTGTTGCAAAAAACTTACGAAATTTTGGATATGCACGGAAGTTTATTGTTGAAAAATCCGCACCTTTTCTTTTTGTTGTTAAGTTTTGCGTGTGCATTGAAGATGATGAAAAATCATAATGTTTAACGGCAATCTCGATAAAAATCAGCCCTATAGCTGAATCGGTAGGGCGCGGCCACGGGTTCGAATCCCGCTCTTTGTTCGTAGCCGTTCAAAATCGTAGTAATTAAGTAGTAAATTCCGATGTCTTTAGCCGTTGGGTAACATAAAATAAAATTCTAGCGCTCTCAGACCAAACTAAATGGTTACAAATCTGTTAGTCTAAAGTACAATTCGAACCCCCTGGCTCAGATACCGAAAAAAATCCCAATTCGATCATCGTCCCGAAATATTACTATTAAAAAAAAAATTTTTTTTTTAAATTTTCCACTTAAAAAAATAGCTTTTTACAGTGCATATATTATTTAAATCATGAGTTTTTACACATTGATTTAAATTAAATCTAATGATAATTATTGTATCTTTCCAAACTAATAAGGTATAGATTTTATTGCTATTTAAGAAATTCTGCAGTCACAAAATTAAAAATTTGTTTATAGAAATGCCTTCTAAAGATTTGATATCTAAAATGTGCATTTATATTATTATTTTTTTTTTTTAATTAGGATATTTGAGAAACTTTTGATTTGAATCTGTTTTCAACATTTTTTGATTAGGAGACTCGAGTGATTGTTTATATTAGTAAAAATTATTTAGCTTCTGGTATATTTGATACTTAGGTACTTGTTTTTGCATTGTGTAAATCAAATAAATATTTTAAAATTGTTTTTTAATTTCCATTTTTCCTTCTTCATTTTCCTCCTTTTTTTCCTTCTAATATTTAACATCTGGGTCTGCTACTTTTATTGAAAATTTTTTAAAATTGTCCATTTAAAAAAATTAGACTTATACTGTAGTTTTTAAACATTAATTATAAATCAATCTAAGAAAAATTAATAGAATTTTACAAACTAGTTAAAAACAAATTTTAATGTTACAAAATTTTTAAGTTTTGCTTAGAAGTGCATTTTAAAGCTTTGCTATTTGAAAAGACTTTTAAATTATTGGTGTACTGTTGAAATCCCTATTTTAACAAACCAGCTTATAACAAATGAAAATTTTGATCTCATGATTTTCCTTTTGTTTGCATGCTAATTTATCCATAAATAGTGAAGGTCCATTTTATACATTTATAGTGAATCTTAGGAATGAGGTAGAAGGATCCTTTTTTTCAGTCATTTACTAAGTTTTTTTTCTTCAATTTTTTATAAAACTTTTTTGCAGTTATGAAAAATTTATTTTATTTAAATATATGTGTCTAGGTTTAAAAACAAAGTGCATGAAATTAATAACATCTTGTTCACCTACTCAAGGAAAGAAAATGTTTTTCGTTGTGTAAGACAAAGAAATTCCTTACACTATCTTGATACTGGCATCACGTCTATAGAAGATTATAAATTAATTCAGTATTAAAATAGTAAGCAATAACTAGTTTTGAATTTGTCTACATTTTTGGTCATTCGAATAGGCAATCCATCAGTTGTTTGGTTTTAGTCAATTAAGATCTTATATATGTAAATCTTATATAATATGTAATCTTATGTAAATCTTATACAAGTTATAATTTTCTGAGATCTAACATTAAAGAGTAGAAAGGTTTTTAAAGGTTCTTTAAGAACCTTTTTTCTAAGGTTTCTTCTAAAGTTAAGTCCAACAAACAATATGGTTCCTCAAAGTTTAATATAGTAAAGTTCAACTGTATTGGTGAATTTATTTTTTTAATTAGGCAAATTGAAGAAGCATCTGATTTGAATCTGTTTTAAATTATTTTTTACTAGGAAACTTAAGTACTTGTATATATTGATAAAAAATTATTTAGATACTTTCATATTTCATATTTAGGCACTTGTTTTTTTGTATTAAAGTAAATCAGAGCATTAATTTTAAATAATTATTCAACTACCTCTTTTTTTGCATTTTTCTGCTTTTTTTCCCTCTTATCCCCAAAAAATTTTGACTTCTGTGTCTGTGAAATACAATGATTTCTCACTTATACACACTCTCTTTTGTTCATGTTTTTGTTGAACCTAATGTAATAACTGTTATTTTATCTGATATGTTTCTGATAAGAGGTGCTTAAAAAGTTTGAATGGTGCTTAATTTTTTCCATTAAAACAGTGTACGAACCATGTTTTAGATATTTGAAAAAATGGGAAAAATCAAAGTGTCACATAACTTAAAGCTATGCACTGTGTGTATAAAAAAACAGTGTTCAGTCATTTTAATTAAGTTATTGTTAAATGTTTATTTATATTCTGTCTAGTTTTTCAGTGGCACATTAGAACCATTTATTCCTGATCGTGTATTATATTTACTGTGGCTTCGTGCAGATCGTTTTAAAGACTGTGGACAACATGATGCTCACGAATTTTTCTTGACATTGGTAGATTTTTTACATTTGCATCATCAAGGTAAATATGTATACCATTATATATTTATTATTTTAATATAATACTTTTTACTTATTTGTTTTGTTTTAATTTGTTATTTTGTTTATCCTTTAGGTCTAAATGAAAAAGATATTTCCTCTATTGATCTTTCTTGCAATTGTATAATTGACACTATATTTACAATTTTCTTTGCATCATGAATATACCTTTAAAGACTGCAAGTAAGGCTTTCTAAAACTATAAATAGGATTTTAGTACATTATATTGATGTTTTTAAGTAATAATTTTTGTGTTTCATTTCAACTTACTGATATTAAAAAAAAATGCATATTTTGCTGCTATAATAAAGCTATGTACAATTAAACTATAACATAACAAGATCTTTAGGCTTTTTAAAAATGTATTTTAATTTATCAAAAGACTTGTTTTATTGTTAAATTTGAAAAACATCAAATTTGCCACAGCAGATTGAAATTTTTTTTCTTTGCTCTTTACCTTTTGCTTTTTTCAATATTGCTCAGTTTTTCTCTTTACTTGTACCATTCTTTTCAAGTTACTTAGCAGGTTATTGAAGCCAGCCACGGTTGGTATGATTTAAATCAGTTCATTTTCTTTTAAAAAATCATTAATTTAAATCATTTTTTTCACTTCTTTTAAAGCTTGTATTCCAAAGACAGGAGAATTGGAAATCAGTCAGCACAGAAATACCAATTAGTAAATAATAGTAAATAGGTAGCATGTGCTTTCCAAGAATTTAGGGGTTGTTCATCAAAAAGTATGTTGTAGGGATAGGTACAATGACTGATTATGACTGGTGGAATTCATTTTATGTAATGGGAAGTAAAGAGAGTATTACAGAACTTGAAATCAAGTTTATCTCCCAAATAACAACAACCATGGCTTCATGTGCTGGAATGGAAAGACAGTTTTCTTCTTTTGGTAAAAATCATGATTATTTATTTATTTATTTATTTTTTTTAAATGATTTTTTTTCAAACCCTGAAGCCAGCTATAATTTAATATATAATTATGTTCCATACATTTCCATCTTCAAGCTATCTTAAGCATTATATTATTAATGGGAACTACTGGTTTGTTCTTGTGTGGATATCATTAATTTTCTTTTGTTATTTACTAAAAATAATGATGTAAAATCTCTATTCATTTTTAAAATTATTTTTGTGAGTTAGGCGGACTGCTTTATAAATAATTTTAATATCTTCTTACCCAATTTAATTCAGCAAAGGTCACATTTCTGTCATTAGTTACCTTTAATCAGTAATGCTAATTAATGACTATGCAGAAATTAATAAAAAAATCTTTATGATAAGGGTTAGATTATTTTGGAATATTTTAAGTTATTTTTGGAAGTTATTGTCTTGATGAATAACTCAATATCATTTAAATTAAAATTCCAAAATGGATTCAATTATATGGTATATTATAAATTTCTATTTTAGGAACTTCAATATTAAATTAAAAAGGCAGTATTTTCTTCCATTAATATTTTTTATGAATAAGAATGTGAATTTATTTTATGTATAAATTGCTAACTTTAGGGGGACTTTTGCAGTCTTGGCTAAATTTTTTTTTCTTCCATTTACAGTTTGATGGATGTAGATAATTTAAATAAGTTAACTTATACTTATTGTTAAGTGACAAAAATATTTAAATTTTAAATGTTTTTTGCACTCACGATTAATTTTTTACTGTGAAAGGCATTTTTTACATTTAGTCTAGGATTCTAATTTAGATGCTGTTTATAACCCTTTAATTTTTTTTCTTATCCTGTTAAATTTCAAAATTGTTCAAAATCCCCTTTAAATCAAACAGTTCATATTTTAAACATAGGTCCTGGTCTCAATAGCCCTCATGTAGCAAAATAAACGTTAGTGCTTCAAATTAACCAATCATATTTTAATCACTCAAAATTTTCATTTTTTACAAAAACACACATTTTATAACTCTACTTTTGTATCTGGTTTCCAGTGAAGGTTGTGTTAAATGATGTTTAATCACGTAGAATGCTATATTTTGATACTATGGGTTCTAATCCTACTGTTGGCATGGATATATATATATAACCGAATAGAATTAGATTTTAAGTCCTTGTCTAGCCTTTGTGTCATGAAAAATTATCTGTGATACTTCAAACCAGGCTAAATCAATCCGGTAAAGGGAGTTCTTTTTATAATGATGTAGTTGTGAAATTTAATAAAATCTAAATTTATGTATATGTGTGTGTGTGTGTGTAATCCTCAGTTTTAGAAGAGAATTTTTTCTCCACAATTTTGAACATTCTGCACCATATATTTAATTACAGTCTAAATTTTATCTTATAATAATTTATTTAATGATGATATGTGGTGAGAGGTGATTAAATAATAAGTATACTAGGTGAATGGATAAAGCACAGAAAAGTAAGGTAATCTGAGGTCTTAAAATGTCTACTTATTAGGATATAAGGAACATTATGGTTTTATGTACATACATATATATAAAATAAAATCTCCTATAATGTCTCTTTATTTCACCTTTGGAAAAAATTAGTTAGAAAAAATAGTAGAGTTTTTACTACATTCTTTTTACTGGACATCAAGGTATGAAATAGTCCAAAATTAAGTACCCTATATTTCTGTATATAAGTCAAGGATTTTTGGAACTTTTTAAGCTAAATTGGAAGTGTTAGTTTATCTGTGAATCTACAGAACGATTTTAGTATAGGTAATGTTTGGTAACAATTTTTTTCTTTATTAGAAAGAAATTAAAAATTGGCAAATATAATTCAGAAATTAAAAGAAAAAAAACGGACAAATGCCAAAGAAAAAATATAAAAAGAAAAAGTAAAAGGAATTTAGAAAAGTTTTTAATTGAAAAAAAAAAATACTAAAATTGAAAAATAAATTTGTAATGAGTGTTACATTTACATATCCAACTGCTACAGATTATCTTACAACTGCTAATAGTCTGTGACCCAATGCAGTTCAGAAACACACAGAAAGTTAGTAATTTTTAGTAGTGCAAGTCCAGAACAAAAATTCAAGTGTTCTCCATTTCATTAGCACAAAGTAAGCAAGTTGAAGATTCTAAAAAATTAAATATTTGTACTTGCTTCTTTGAGGTAGTTATATCCATTTTTATTCTGAAGTCAGTGTCTTAAACAGATCTAGGCAGGTTGCAAGAAATAATTTTCTATTTTTGAACCCCAAATTATTTTTTCTACAGAGTTTCAGATAATTTCATGATGCATAACTCCAGATAATTTCATGATTTCATTTCATCCTCTAAATCTTGCATGATTCTCTTAATGCTGCAGTAACAAACAGTAGGATTAGACTGAGGAAAATTAGAGCCAGCATTTGCTGTGTCTGCAAACTCATAGTCCGTTAATCCACAATAGCTTGGTATCTACTGTAGGGTAACATTGTAACCACTATTAATCAGATTTAATTACTAGTTGAGAATTAATTCAAAATTTTAGATCTAGTCATTGCAATATGTATGAAATAGATGGTAAAAATTGAAAATCTTTAAAGAAAAAAAAAATTCTGAGAGTAATATATGTTTTTAAACATCTTATTATATAGGATAAGTCTGAAAATTAAAAAAAAAATTTATTCACTAAAAAGTAATGGTGTGAGAGGGTGTTTAAAGTTTTTGTTCAATGTAGTATATTGCATTTTGTAACCACTGAGCAGAAAATTTTGAAATTTCTCTACAATCAGCTTTTTTTGTGATTATCAATGTCTAATAAAAACAATATTGATACCTCTTTTTTTTCTGTAATATTTTGGACTTACTATTTCAGCAATTTTATTGTTTAAAATTCTCTCAAAGAAAATGATATAAAATATGTAAAATATAATTTTGTTCTTCATATATGAATATACACTTGTTATTTCTTTTGTTTTCTGTTTTCAGGCACAAATCAATAGATGTTAATGGATGTAGAGGAATATTTTTGGAACTCCAGTCAACACATAATGGTAATCTTCATTTCCTCATTGATAAAGTGAATAATTTAAGGAGTTGTTTTTCTTTTAAAACTCTTGTCACTAAAGTGTTATGAAGAAATAAGATTTTTTTTACATATCCTATAAAAGATATATTTGAAGTTTACTTAACACTTAGCATTTGGGTATACACACTTTAATATATACTATATGATTATTTAACAAAAAAAAAAAAAAAGAAAAACAAACAAAAAAAAAACAATATTTTTATGAAATCACAAAAATAAACAATTTTTAAAATTAAAGTCCGATAATCTGTCAGCATATATTTTTTCATAACTATCTTTGTCACAACAGCTCATTTTATCAATTTTGTATTCAACAATAAAAAATTAAGCTTCAAATTTACAAAACACGACTTGTTCTTTCTGGAGCTAGGAATTCAATTGAAGACAAACTAATGCAACAAAAGACCGAGTAACTCGACAATCATAACTTGTGGAATGAAAAATGCAAAGCGTTGCATAGCAATTCAAACAACATGCATATAATGTCACACATACATATAATTATACGTATTTAGTAGATTTGTGGTGGTTAGTGTGTATCCACCACAAATCTACTAAATATGTATTTTTATGTCACCCGCGCTCCAGTGACAAACTGCAAAAAATGTAGAAATATGTTGCCCGCACGTGAAGTTTTAAAATAACATTTTTCTTATATGTGTTAAAAACATTTACATACAAGACTCTAAATTTAAATTCTTAGTTCAAAAGAAGTTGTAACAGTATACTGTGATATGTATACTGTGATATGTATTGTATACTGTGATATGTATGATAAAGTTTTCTTTATTGTGCAAAGAATATCTTCAAATCAAATAATTTCTCTTTCTTCAATATTTAAATTCAAGAGATTTTAATACTTTACTTTCTGGTATAAATATTATAAAAAGCTATATTTTCAAGTGTTTAACTAATATCCAACTGAATAAGTGATAAAAAATGTTCATAATTTTATTTTCATTTATCTGTACTGTTTTTGCCATACTATTCATAAATTAATTTAAAATTATTAATTAAAATTATAATTTAGAATAAGTGAGTGATAAAAAACATTATTAAGTTTATAATGTTATTCTTTTCTTGATTTCACTTTAACAAAATTCGAGCTATTTTTCTCTAATGCATTCATTTTTTTATATTTTAAATACAGATGGTGTACCTTCAGTGACAGATGAACTCAATCAAAGGACACTGATTGATTTTCTAAAAATGTTAGTTCTTTAAACCTAACAGGCCCTTTATTTCTAGCATTGGTATATTAAAATATTTTTTATCCGAGCCTCAATATGTATTCAAGAGTTTCCTTCTTTTTCTTCTACTTCTTATTATCAAGATTAAATTTTAAAAAGTAGTTGTGCCTTTAATTAAACTTCTTTTAAGAATGTTATATTTTTCTTTTAATATAAGGTCATTTTCTATTTTCATTTTAAGTTAATGTAATTTTTTTTAGATATTCATTATGTATGTTAAATTATTTAGATATTTTTTACCCAAATTCAAGTTTAAGAAAAAGACTTCACTACTTTAATTTCATCATTTCATATGGATACCAGTTTGCTCCTAATTGGGTGAGAAATTGCACATGGAAAGCAAAAGTACAGTTTGACGTTGACTATTCTAATTAAAAGAGTAGTGAAATGATTAGCTTCATCTACATGGAAATATTCTATCAGCTTATACGTAAAATTATACTTTTTAATGTATAAAAGGATGAACCTCACATTTCTACTGGATCAAAATTTTAGCACATTTCTGAGAGATCTGTCAGTGTGGTGCGTTGGAAAATTTTAGGAAAATTATAAATTAAGATAATATATATTATTGGGGCATATATTTTTCTTCCTAATCCTCTTGAAAGTAATCGTGAGAAATTTCCCTTGGAATTAATCCTGGGAAATTGTTATCAATGTCAGCATGCAAATTACCATTCATTTATTGAGAAAAAAATCTGTATTATTTTTTATTTTATTAATTTAATTAATTTAATTTTTGCTTATATTTATTCTTATATAATTTATTTAAACTTTTATTTTCAGGAATCAATCAGAAGTTGCAAAAAAGACCTGTGAAAGTTGTAATCTTATCAAAGAATATCATAAAGTTACAACATTAAATAGACTTCCAATTATACTGACTTTCTATTTGCAGGTACCTTATTTGAAAATTAGTATTCTAAAATAATGTTATAAAATAAAATAAAATATTTTTATGTCATTTTCATTATTTTTTTAAAAAATGCTATAAAAAAGTTGATTGAAAAGCAACTGATATTTAATGTAGTTTTTGTTGTAGATTTTAATACTATTTCTATCCTGCAGTGTTAAAAGACAGTTTTTATAATTTTAACCTCAAATATTTTTCAAAGTTTAATTATTTTTCCATGACTAATTTTTTAAAATTTTTATACAATAGTTGTTAGATTAATTCAGTGGTATCATTTTCCTCCAACTTGCCCTGGATCTAAAAAAGTTCACATGGTATTGATATACCTATTTCTACTAAGTAGTATCTTTCAACAGCTTGATTTTATTCAGATTTTGTAGATTGATAAGTTAAGCTAGAAATTATAACCTGACTAATAAGTGAAGATCGATGTATCAATAAATATTTTTTGAATTATCTATATTTAACTATTTGAAATACTGACAGTTTTGGCAATTATTTGCATAAAATATCACAGAAATATAATAAATATTCTTTTAAAATTTAATTATTAGATTAAAATTATATTAGCCTTTTTTTAAAAAAAAAAATTTGAATTTCACAAATTAAAGTCTGAAAAACCATCACACACCTATGACTCTTCTTGTTGTATCTATTAATAGAATTTTTCTACTTGTTAATGTCTTGTTTTTTTTTTTTTTTATTGCTTATTTTTTGTGCTAACATATTATTATTTTATTACAGCAAAATGGTATGCATTCCAATAAATTATATGTGAACTTTCCAGAGTTTCTTGATATGACTCCCTTTATGACCACATCATCAAAACAAAATGATAATCCTGAAAATGGTCTCAGTAATAATGTGTCTAAAAATAAGTTAGTATTATATTGAAATTTGTATTAAATATATTTATTTTTTTCTTGTGTGTTTTTTATTTAAGATTATAATTTACATTTTTATGTAGAGACATTAATATTCATATGTTTATATGTTTAATTATGGTTAATATCCATATGTTTATACAAGCTTAACTATAATTACATAACTAGAGATAAAGTCAGTATTTCTGACTATTTAGGAACACTAAGCAGTCCAGTGGTAATCCTATAACATATTTTGATGTGTGCAGATGTGTGGAAGAGCCGTCTTTATTTTAAAGATGATAAAATATTTTAGAGTTTTAAAGAACTTTGGTTACCACTGTCTTGAATTTTGTGCATGATTTTGATGACTGCTTGAAGTTATTGAGTCTAGTTCTGGCAAATCAAATAAGGGCTAGTTTTTCTCTCAACATTGCAAGTCTAAACTTTACATACATACAGCAAAGTGTTCTGCCCACATTGGTAGCAAAATACAGAACACTTTCTGTTAGAGATAAGGGCTAGAATGCCGAGAGCAAAATACTTCAGAATTATTTAATTAGAGATTAGTTCACTAAGCATTTTCTGTTAAGGGCTTTTACAAAAGAAATTAATGGCATACATTAAATTAATGAAGATGTTTAGGTATTATTATAGTAGTATTTAAAATATTACATATGCAAATTAATGTGTAATGCATCAAAATTATTACCCTTAAAATATATTTCCAAAATTCTCCCTTTTGCCCCTTCTCCTTTCTTAATACATAATTTCACAGCTATAAAATTCAAATAATGTAATGTTCGCCTAACTTAAATTTTTTTACCCATCTCAAAGCTAATTCTAAGATAAATACAAATTTTCTATCCATTAACCACATTTTTCAGCTATTCCACAAAAATGGTATTGCTTCTGCAATGATTAAATTGCTGTCTGTGTTTTTGAGCTAGCTTAAATGATCAAGGTTCATTCGTGCTTCTCCAAATTTGTGAGGCAGATTTGCTGATCCATCTTAAGTTTCATGGGAATGGATCCTGTGACTTGCTTGCCGTGGGCTTAACAGTGAGAACAAATGCACATATTGTTTAATCATTCTATTTAGAACTGTTGCACTGTAAAAACAGTCAGTTGACTGATCCATTTTTGATTCTCAATAAATGTGAAATTCCACAACTCTGGACACCCACACATATGTATATATATATGTGTGTATATATATATATATATATGTATATATATATATATATCTAAGGAAAAATAAACTAGATCAGAAAACTAATGTAGGAATTTTGTATAAAACCCTGAAGACACTTCGAGAAAATTCTCAGGGGGTCTATCTTAAATCAAGGGCAAAAATTCCCTCGTCCTTTTGCTTTCCCCTTTTTAACCCCTAACCTAAATTGACCACTGTGGCTATAGTTTATTTCCTCAAAGAAATTGTCTAACTAATTATAATTCATCATTGGTCTAGCGGACAATTTAGGAAATTTCCAAACAAAAAGGAGATGCACAGTATCGGAGTCAGGTACAGGGATGGAACAGCTGCTCCAATTGCGCCAGACTGCGCCAAAACGACATCTTTGCGCCATTCTGCTCCAAAACTATCCTTTTTTAAGTAAACTGCGCCAGACTGCTCCAAAATAAAAAAAAATTTCTCTCCAAAAATCATTTTCCCATCTTTTGTAACAACGATCCCGCTAAGCAGAGTTAGTTATCTTTCGTCAGCGTACAATTTATAGTAATTTCCCGTTAAAGGAAAGAAAAGGGGAGGGGGAATTTGACATTGATTGGTGAGCAGTCGAAGGTGATGTAGGCTAATCATCAAAGAATAGCTGTAGGGGGGGGGGGAGTGCTCTTCTGTCCACAACCTTGAGCGAATATCCAGAAACTGATAAGTACCCGAAGTGGCTGCTGCACCCCGGGGGGGGGGGAGGTGCATCGGATTTGGAAATGTAATTTGGAGCAAAATTTGTTAAAGCTCCAATTACAAAAAAATAACGAACGAAGTTCCTCATTCAGGGATGATTCTAATACGAAAATTTTTGTGGGTTTGTTCAAAAAGCAGAGATTGTTAAACACAGATTTTTTTTTCGGAAATTAAAAAAAAATAAAGGAAGGAGCGATTTTTTTTTATTTCACATATATTTAAATTTTGACGATAATCTGAAAGATTTCTTCCCTTTTCTCATTTTTTTACCTCTTTACCGCGTCCACAATTTTATTCTGACAAAGAGCAGGAGAAAAGCGTTATCAGTTGATTCTCGCAACACGAGCTTAGGTCAAAAAGCCGTGTGACGCTATAAATGAAACATAGAACTTGTGTGGTTCTATTTATAACAGTACAGCTAAACCGTAATTGTAAGTTTTTGGTGAAAAACAACCTTTTTGGATTTCGGTTCCGAAAATGCGCATTTTTTAATGGATTAATACTGCGATCATTGTACGGGGCTCTCGGTAGAAGTATGTTTTAACAACCTACGTACTTTATACATTACCCCCGAAAGCACGTGCGTGTATACAGATCGCAATACTTTTATATATCGATATTTTTTTAATATCGCGGTAATAGTATTAAAATTTCAATCCCTCCTATAGTTATTTCTAACGATACTTCATCTTATTGACTGAATTTTTGTTCCATGGACAGTGTCTGTGAGAAAATGACACTGTTGCAAATAACTTACGGAATTTTGGATATGCACGGAAGTTAATTATTGTTGAAAAATCCGCAACTTTTTTTGTTAAATTTCGTATGTGTATTGAAGTTGGTGACAAAATTTGCTAATGAAAAATTTTTACTTTTAACGGCAATACCGATAAAAGTCAGCCCTACAGCTGAATCGGTAGGACGCAGCCACGGGTTCGAATCCCGCTGCTGTGTTCGCAGCCGTTCAGAATCGTAGTAATTAAGTAGTAAATTCCGATGTCTTTAGCTCTCGGGTAACATAACTCTAGCGCTCTCAGACCAAACTAAATGGTTATAAATCTGTTAGTCTAAAGTAAAATTCGAATCCACTTTCTCAGATACCGAAAGAAAGCTCGTCCTATTCGATCATCGTCCTGAAATTTTACTATTATACAGTGTATATGTTATTCAAATCATGTGTTCTAGACATTGATTAAAATTAAATCTAATGATAATTATTGTATCTTTACAAACTATTAAGATATAGAAATTCTACAGTCACAAAATTAAAAATTTGTTTATAGAAACCTTCTAAAAGTTTTATATCTAAAATGCGCATTTATATTAGACTTTTTTTTAAAAAAAAATTAGGATATTTGAGAAATTTCTGATTTGAATCGCGCTTTGAACATTTTTTTATTAGTAGGCTTGAGTAATTGTTTATATTAGTAAAAATTATTTAGCTTCTGGTATATTTCATACTTAGGTTCTTTTTTTTTTTCATTATGTAAATCAAATAAATATTTTTAAATTGTTCTTTACTTTCTGTTTTTCCTTCTTCATTTTCCTCCTTTTTTCCTCTAATATTTAACTTCTGAATCTGCTACTATTATAAAAAAATTTTTGAAATTGTCCTAAAAAAATTAAACTTATACTGTATTTATAAACATTAATTATAAATCAGTGTAAGAAAAAATAGTAGAATTTTACAAACTAGTTAATAACAAATTTTGCTGTTACAAAGTTTTCAAGTTCTGTTTAGAAGTGCATTTTTAAAGCTTTGCTATTTGATACAACTTTTAAATTATTGATGTACTGTTGAAACTCCTATTTTAAAAAACCAGCTTATAACAAATGAAACTTTTGATCTCATGATTTTCCTTTTGTTTACAATGCTAATTTATCCATAAATGGTGAATCTCCATTATATACATTTATAGTGAATCTTAGGAATGAGGTAGAAGGATCCTTTCTTTCAGGCATTTACTAAGTTTTTATTAATTCATTTTTTATAAAACTTTTTTTGCAGTTATGAAAACAGATTTAAATAAGATTTAAATAAAAGTAAAGTGCATGAAATTAATAACATCTTGTCCAGCCGCTCAAGGATAGAAAATGTTTTTTGCTGTACTTCTCTCAAAATTGCAAGTCTAAACTTTACATACATACAGCAAAGTGTTCTGCCCACATTGGTAGCAAAATACAGAACACTTTCATGCTAGACACTTTCTGTTAGAGATAAGGGCTAGAATGCCGAGAGCAAAATACTTCAGAATTATTTAATTAGAGATTAGTTCACTAAGCATTTTCTGTTAAGGGCTTTTACAAAAGAAATTAATGGCATACATTAAATTAATGAAGATGTTTAGGTATTATTATAGTAGTATTTAAAATATTACATATGCAAATTAATGTGTAATGCATCAAAATTATTACCCTTAAAATATATTTCCAAAATTCTCCCTTTTGCCCCTTCTCCTTTCTTAATACATAATTTCACAGCTATAAAATTCAGATAATGTAATGTTCGCCTAACTTAAATTTTTTTACCCATCTCAAAACTAATTCTAAGATAAATACAAATTTTCTATCCATTAACCACATTTTTCAGCTATCCCACGAAAATGGTATTGCTTCTGCAATGATTAAATTGCTGTCTGTGTTTTTGAGCTAGCTTAAATGATCAAGGTTCATCCGTGCTTCTCCAAATTTGTGAGGCAAATTTGCTGATCCATCTTAAGTCTCATGGGAATGGATCCTGTGATTTGCTTGCCGTGGGGTTAACAGTGAGAACAAATGCACATATTCTTTAATCATTCTATTTAGAACTGTTGCACTGTAAAAACAGTCGGTTGACTGATCCATTTTTGATTCTCAATAAATGTGAAATTCCACAAATCTGGACACCCACACATATGTATATATATGTGTGTGTGTGTATATATATATATATATATATATATATATATATATATATATATATATACATATATCTAAGGAAAAATAAACTAGATTAGGAAACTAATGTAGGAATTTTGTATAAAACCCTGAAGAAACTCCGAGAAAATTCTCAGGGGGTCTATCTTAAATCAAGGGCAAAAATTCCCTCATCCTTTTGCTTTCCCCTTTTTAACCCCTAACCTAAATTGACCACTGTGGCTATAGTTTATTCCCTCAAAGAAATTGTCTAACTAATTATAATTCATCATTGGTCTAGTGGACAATTTAGGAAATTTCCAAACAAAAAGGAGATGCACAGTATCGCAGTCAGGTATTCCCACAGATTTTGACTCAGATGTTGACCCAAGTGTTAAGGGCCTTTTACTTATAACTTCATGCTAGCTGACACCCCCAGTTTGTCCTGCTCCTATGATGAATTGAGAACCTGTCCTCGAATGTTCTGTTAATAAAGCCCTTTAGCTGAAATGGTGTCATTTTTATGGGCCATGACTGCAACCACCCATTGTGAAGTTTGTCTTATTAGATATCTATCTATCTATCTATCTATCTATCTATCTATATATATATATATATATGGGATTTTACCTGAAGTAATTTAAGTTTTTTGATGAGTTCAGCTGGTTTTGATTTTAATAAATGTGTGTGTATCTTTTAAAATGTACTATAGATGTTCAGTAGGATGTACAAAATACATGTCATCAATCCTTTGTACTTGAATAATAATGCCTTCTTTATTTAAAATTTAATCATATGTCAGAGGGTTAAGATGTTTCTAACCAACAAGAGAATATAAAACGACTACCAGTTTTATTAATAGTGTGTAATAACTTTTTTCAATATTTGTATTTTATGTTATTTTAGGTTCTATTTATTTGCTGTTGTAGTATATACTGACAGCAAAGTTTATGTTGGTGGTCATTACACTTGTTATGTTAGAAGGCATAAAAAAGAATGGTTTCTTATGAATGATGAGGATGTAACACAAGTTAATATTGAAAAAGTTTTAGAAGCTAAAGCGTAAGTACAATATAATTTAGCATACATGAAATTCTTTGTAAGAGGGAGTTCTCATGTGAGCAATTCCTCATCATGCATGACCAGTTTTATAAAAATCCTTTTGCATTTCAAAAGTTTCAAACCTCTAACATAGATTTTGGTAAAGTCTGCACTCTAATGGTCAGTTAAGCCCTTCTCACCTAATCACAATCCATTTTTTAGAAAAAATTTCTCATATGGTATGAGTTTATATGGCCTGGTTCAGTCCTTAAAGCATCCAATACTTTAGTTCAATTGTATGAAACGCATAATTTTTTTTACAAATTTTAATTTTTAAAGTTGCATGGCTCACAAAAACGGTTTCGGGTAAATGTTCTCCCAAACAACTATTCATTATTCTTTTAAAGAAATTTGTATAAAAACATTATAACAAATTATATTTATTTATAACTACTTACTATTAATTAACTGTTTTTTATTTTTTAAGGACACTGTTAAATATTAAACTCTTTTATATTAAATTATTAATTGTGCAATTTGCTAAAATTGAAAGAGTATAAAATATAATAAGATTGTAATAGTTATTAAATAGTGACATTTATCATTATATTAATAAGCACTAGTTGTTTAGTTTGCTGTTTTGATGTGATGCTTAACATTTTGTTTAATTTCCTTTTTCTTAGGTGTTTGCTGTTTTATCACAAAGAAACCCTAGAGTTTGAGGACAGAAAAATAATTGGTTTATGATAAAGTTGGTTTATATCTATGCTAAGTAAAAAGTCACATCTTTCATAATATGAAATGAAATATTTGTGGAATTATTAATTGTAAGTTTGGTATTTTCCAAATTTTCCGTTAAGAAAGTAAGGCTTATAAAAAGCTATGAATGAAAAGCCTTTTTTCCTATTTTTTTGCAAAGTAGGTATTTAAAGGCAGTTTTTTTCATTCTATTTAGAGTTTTACAAAGTTGTAAAATCTTTGAGCAAATTGCAGAGTTTTAAATTAAGAATGTATGGCTTATAACTATGGGATTTTTAAGTAAGGAAAAATATCAAATTTGGTTTCTTAGTTCTGCAAAAGAAGAGTTTAATTTTTTTTTTAAAATTAGGATTCTATTTAAACTTTCACAAAGTTATGAAAACTTTGAACTTTTGAGTGCAGGATTTTTAAATTAACCCATCCACCGACCACCCTCCCCACCTTTTTCCCTTTCAAAACAGTCACCCTTTTCGTAAATTCCAGACGGAACTTACTGTACCATACTAGAGTTGCCAGTTTAAAAGTTGTCAGGCTACTTTTAAGGTATTTTCCCTGCAAGGTAAAGGAGTTCCGTTACACAAAATTAGTTTCTTTCATTTATTATCACTTTGCAATATTTTTTTTTCCTCAAAAGTGTGTTATGTGAGTGCGAACGAGAAGGGGTCAACAGGTCCGTTTTCGAACAGGAATTCGCTGTCGAATCCCCGTCGATGCGTCCGTTCAGTGGGTTAAGAAAGTAAGGGATATAGGTACAGAGTTTTTAAGTAAGGAAAATAAATTTGTTGTCTTTTACTTCTGTAAAAGAGGAATTTAATTTAATATTTTTTACAAATTTATTATTCTATCTGAATGTTCATAAAATAACAATTTTTGAGTCTCAAATTTTTACTGAAATGTTTAATAAAATAACTAAATATGATTAATAAACATATTTACTCTTTTCTCTATTGTTTGACATTTTGGGTAAATTTTTATGCATAATCTTTTACTTTCCTAATTAAAGTTATTAAAATTAAAATAATGTGGAGATTTTATTTTCCTTTTTATACCTTGTTTCAATTTAATAAAGGACGTTCAGCAGTAAAATTTCCTAGTTTGGACTACATGATTGATAACAGTGGAAAATATATGGTATATGCCCACATTTATTTATTACAATGAAGTCTGCTTCCCCAACAGAGGCAGAATGTTTGGACAGTTAAGTGTCCTTTAATGTGCTTAATTTGTTCCATATTATGTGAAACTAAGAATTAATTCAAATTAGGAAATACGTTTAATGAAAATCACATTATGAGAAACTAGAAATAAGACAAACTAGATAATTTTTACCATTTTATATCGAAACTGCATCATAAGAATCAGAATTATAAATTAAATGTGTACCATGTTATTAGCATCAGTTCTTAAACTTCTTTGCCACAGCATCTTTTTAGGTATAAAAATTATTTTTCATCAGAGCCATTCTTAAAGAGGTTTGAACAAGAAAAAGAAGTAAAAACTGTACAAATATAAAGCTTATTTATTTGCACAGTTATTATCATTATTTGCATTCTATTTATTGCAAAAGAATTTTTCATTATTTTTTTATTATTTCTGTGTCTTTTCTGGCACATACTTGTGGTACACAGTTTGAGAGCTGCAATTATATGAAATTTCAGAAGCAAATAAGTTGTGCATAAATCAAACCTATATTAAAATTTTTCTCAGAGTATCAAGTTGTAAACTTGATACTTTGAGAATAATTGGGACTGTTAATAAATAAACATTAATTATAGAAATGATAATGAATATATAGATTTTTTTACATGTTTGAATTTAGGTTCATTAAATATAAGCTCATATAATGAAATTAATATCGTATAATAAACTAAAATTGTTTCTAACAAACAAAGTATTATCTATGAAAATTTTATAGAATTTTCACCATTAAACAGATGAATAGTGAAAGAAATACATTCTTTCTCCTAAGACTCCTCACCTTTCTTTCTGACTTTATACCTCAGTCAATAACATAAATAAAATTATTTCATTTATTAAATAGTGCTTTTTACAATACCTTGAGTCCTTTAGTTGAAATATTCATATAATTCATAATTTTACTAAAAAAGTTAAAGAGTACTTAAAAATATGTGTCTTATGTTATATTTGTATTTTTGTAATTGTATGTAAATCTTAGTTATGTGCTGCTGCAACATTGTGTATAAATTTCTGTGAACTGTGTTAAATTTGGAAAGTTATATTGAACTCAAAATGAGGCATCTTATCCAAAATTTATTAGCATTAATTCTTTAACATAAAGTGCATATTAAATTCTTTTCTGCATAGCTCCATCCATGTTTGTAATAATCCTCAGTTAGTCATACAGCAAGGGTGGGCAGACTTTTCCAGGGTATGGGCTATTCCTAATTTTTTCAAGGTGTTGTGCTCCCCCCAGTGGCATAGGTGTGGTGAACTTAAAAAAAAAATCAACAATGTTTATTGTAACTTGATAAAAAAAATATGTAATATATACTTACCTACATAATTACAATTAAAGATAACTTATTCTTTTAAAATTGTATTTAAAGCAAAATACAAGATACAAACATAATAATAATAATAATAACGATTCATTTATTATCAAACATTTAAAAATACATTTAAAAATAAATTATTTTCAACTAAAGTTCTTGTTTGTAGTTAAAAGACATAGTCTGCATATTGTTTCCAATCATGAATATATTGTTACTAACTGCTGATCTTCAACTGGATTCTAAGTGGTCATATGTGAAACAGGAGCAACATGTTGTTTTAATTATATTCATTGTTGAAAAAGTAGATTCACACAAGTATTTGGAGCCAAAGAAACCAATGTTAAATGAAATATCACTTTTTAAAAATTAGGATACTTTACTTCATCCATTAAATTCCATAAGGTTCAGAATTATGTGCTTTCAAAATTGTCATTTTGTGGGAGAACAACTTCATTTTTCTCAAGAGATAAAGAAAATAAATATATAATGTATATTTTCAGTTATTTCTTATATCAATATTGCCAAATGTGTAACACCTGAACATAAGAATTGGTTCTTGTCTAGTAAATTCTTGAATTTGGAGTGAAGTTTTATTATGTCATCCTCACACTTCTCTTTGTTTAATGTAACTCCATTTTTAAACAACTCATAAGAAATATGTTTGAAATTTTTTAGTTCATTAACTTTTTTAAAATTATTAATAAATCTTATCAATTCTACCATTGTTTGATATTTTCCTTGCAACTGCAAGTTCAATCCATTAAGATTTTTGTTATATCAACAACAAAACCTTAGATGCATTGGTTGTGAAAGTGGATTCTCCAGTCTAGCTGGCTTCGCTGTTCCATAAATATATTTCGTTTACTATGCACGCTTTAGTAAAGGCGGTCACCCTAAAAGGTTTTGGTGTGTCCATCAGTTGATTGTGATTGTTCTTATGCCCAACACTATATAGAACTATTAAAGAACTATTGGTATGTTCTAGAGTCTAGGACATCAATGTCTTTAATCATCAAGACAAGCAGGAAATACTTTGATTAACAAGAAAATTTTCTTTTGAGTCATATTAACATAAACTTGTTTTTTAATAAACTTTGAGATAAGTAGAAATTCAACTAAGAGTCTCCATATGATTAACTTAAACTTTTGATGAATTCGTTTTAAAATTCTCCCCTTTCTTAAGAATCTAATTGCTTGCCTTCCAGTGGGCCTCAATAAGAAATACTGGTCTAGAACATTATATATACAGTCCCTGGCCATATTAGTCAAATAATGGCTGAATGAGTTGGCTGCTGCTCTTCAATACCAAAATATAAGGTTTCAAATTCCGCTGCTGGCATGTGCGTTTGTAGCTGTTCAGAATCAGTTTTAAGCAGTGGGTTGTAGTTTCATTAACCATTGTGTAACAAAACAACAGACCATATTGCCCCCAATCAACTGGCCAATTACTAAAGTAAAAGATAAAAACAATAAATTATGTTTAAATATACCAAAACATTTTGCATTTCTTGCAAATAAACCTAATAAATTTACAAAAACTTCACATTATAATTAAATTCTCCTTTACCCATTAAAACAATAAGACCATCCTCAATACCATTGTTATCAAATAATTACAAAAGAGTTGTAAAAATGAAAATGATTGATAGGTTGAGAAGCTTAAAAGTGGCTGAAAAAAAAAAAAGCAATGAATTTTGCTGATGTTGATATCAATATGACCAGAGATGTATATATATATTAATATACTTATTTAAACATATATAAACATATGTTCATGGTGGTTGTGTTTTTTATATATTAAGTACACTGGGCATGTGGTTAGTGAGTTTGTGATGTGTAATGTAAGTGGGTTTCTACATATTAATACTCTGGATGTTTTGAAACACAAGTTTATTTATTACTGAAAATATTGTGCTACATTTTTGTATTGGAATTCTTGTATCTCAGGAATAGAAAAGGGTGTCTACTTATTGAGAATGTCATTAAAGTCTTGCAAATATCTCAGGAAAATTAGTTGCATGCAATGATTGTTTTTTAATCTTTTATGTAAGATTTCTGTAAATTGGATTTTTAAAGCTGAAAAACAAGTTAAATTTTTTTAATAATTAAAATGAAAATATTTTTAAAGTAAATATGTTTAAAAGAAAATGTGAATTTGAATACTAATAGTTTATTGCTGTAATAAGATTTTTTTTAACCCTGCTGTTCTGTTCAGGTTAATATGACCCGAAATAAAATTTATATGTCCATAAAAAAATATAATGAAGGAATATTTTCATGAGACTTCTTGACATTGTTAGCAAATAAAATAAATATGTTCTCCTAGAGAGATTTAAATTTGTTTGGATTTTGAAGGAATATTTTTCAATTTATACCTAATGTTTCGTTTCAGTTAATATGACGCATTGCAAAGAAATCATTTATTTTTACTCATTCAAGTTTCGTTTTGTTCATACAAGTTTCGTAAAATGTAAAAGAGTTGGGCTTCTGAATTCAAGAAAATGTAAAGTGCATTAGTTTCAGTCATGCTGATATAGCTAAACTACAGGGTTCCCACAGTCCTTAAGAACTCCTTAATTTTAGTTTTCATTTTTAAGTTCCCTTACTTAATTTTTGCCAAAGGTTCTTAAAAACTCCTTAATTTTTAAATTGGAATGCGATCAATTTCTTACACTTATTTGAGAAATGAATAATCTTTCGCATACTGAAAAGGTTTAAAGTATAAAGTGAGCTGCCCTTTCCTAGTAGCTAACCGTCATGCAGATTTTAATTAAACAAAACATGGGAAGGGGCTTTGTAGATATTTCAGTTAGTTATGAAAATTTAATTTTCTTTTCACTGAATGTAATAAAAGACTAAATCTTTCTTCTTTCCCAGACAACGTCAGGTGTAATCAGTTATATATACATATAGCTGATATATATATATATATATATATATATATATATATATATATATATCAGAGTCATTTTTAAACCCCCAGAAAGTACTGTTTATAATATTGTATTTTTTTCACAAATTGTTTTTAGTTTGATCACTCAAGAAACTTTAGATGTACATTTTTCAAAATTAGTTTTTGTCAAATAGATTTATCTTATATTAATTTTTAGGCATTTTTAAAAACTTAATTGTGAAATATTGTAGGACATTTATTGAACATGCTTTGTTTGGTTCATAATCCTTAAAAGATGTTCCTTAAGAAATAGGGTTTATGTCGTTATGCAGTGTATTTCAAGTAAGTCCAAGTTTCTTTGGTCTTTAAAAAGTCCTTAATTTTTGTTCGGGAAAAAGAGTGGGAACCCTGAACTAATTGAAGCTTCTGACAGCGAAGAAAAAGTATTTGAGTTTTATAATCACACTTGATGTGATGGCCCAAGTGATGAAATTCAGCAAGTTCTAACAAAGATATTGATGCCAATAAGCAATAAATGAACTATAAATAAATATTCAGTCCAAGAATTGGGAAATTGGATCTGCTGCTTCATTTTTCTCTATCAATAGCTGCTAATATCATAAAAACTATGGCAGGGTTCACAGGATATGCAACAGCAAGGATAACAGACGTATAAAGTGCATTTAAGGTTTTATTCATTTCTGTAATTGAAAACGAATTAATAAAAATTACTATTATTGAAGGAGAAAAGATTTATAGAAAAAAGTGGAAAAATAATGAAAGTGAATATTTTCAAGAATATATTGGATTATTATTGTTAGATGGTGTTTATTAATCTTATGGAGAATAGACAAAAAGCTTATGGAATAAAGAAACTAGGAGAAATATATTTCTTACGATAATGTCATTTGAAACATTTTGCACCATATTGAGAGTAATTCATCTTGATTTAAAAAAAATCCACTCTTCAAGAAAGAACAAATTTGCATAAGTTAGCTGCAGTGTGATTTATCTGGGTAAAGTGGACAGAAATTCTACCAAAATTATATAATCTGAATGAAAAAGTATTACTACAGATAAACAGTTAGTGGGATTTCTGGGCCGATATCCATTCAAAGAGTATGTACTAAGTAAAGCCATCTAAATATGGGATCAAAACATGGCCTTTATGTGACAGTAAAACTTCGTATGGCCTTAAACAGAAATTTACATTGGAAAAGATCAAAGGTGAAAGACAGAGTAAAATCAGGGAGTGTAAGTAGTGTGTGATCTGACTTATGAGTATTCAAGGCACAATATTACATGGGATAATTTTTTCATACCTTACAACTTAGGATAATTTCTTCAAAAACATAAAATGACTTTGGTTGGCATCATTAGAGAAAATAATCACAAAGACGTTAATATATCATTATTTTATTTTACAGTAAACATAACTTTTGTAAACTGCATCCCAAAAAAGAACAAGAATGTTATTCTTATGAGCACTTAGCATCATGACAAAGTTGACCTGACATGAGCAATAGACCTGACAAAAGAGCTTTAAGGCTCATAGATTATACCTCAACTAAAGGGGCTGTAGATGTTCTTGATCAGCTTTTAAACGCATTCACTTATAAAAGGAAAACAAATATCTAGCCCATGATAGTATTCTATAACATTCTTGATACTTCTGCATACAATGCATTTTTTTTATTGACTTCAATACATAGTGAATAGAACAAAAACAAATTGACTAAACAAAGATTTTTGGAAGAACTGGGAAATTCACTCATTTTCCCCTTTATTGAAGCAAGTTCAGATCTACAAAAAAGTAGGACTTAATAAAAATAGTAAAATGAATACAGAGAAAAAGGGAAAACATATCATCGGGATTTACTAAGAATACTTCATTGTATATCAAACTTGCAAGGTGCAAGCAATGACAACAATACTAATATGTTATTCTACAGTTGTGAGAATTGTATTTGCGAATCTCATGTAAGATATAATTGTTCAAATTGTTAATAAAGGTAAGTTTCAATTTTGAATATTTTTCTTTTTATAAATGCTTTATATTATTATTGTTAGTTTCAGTTTCAAATATTTTCTGTTATTTTTATAGATGTTTGTATTATTAAATCTGTTTTTAAACTTATGGGAATGTTGTTTAAACCAGGGATAGTGAAACAACGGCCCGCCGGAAGGTTTTATTCGGCCCGCGGGTGGGATTTTAAGTTGCCGGTCCAAGGCAAATTAAAAGAAATATATATTTATAGATTATATATCCATCTTCTTTTCTACTTTGCTTAAATATTATATCATAAATTTATTATCTCACGCCCAGAAGATCAGCGGTATATTTGCTTCTTATATGTGAACAAGTGTTTTCAACTTTGAACCTTAGAAAGAATAATTTCAGAAGTAGACTGACAGATGAGCATTTAGCATCGTTCCTTAAAATCAGTACATCTCACGTCGAACCTCAGTATAAGGAACTTTTAAAAATGAAATCGCAATTTCGTTCATCTCATTAACGTACTTAAGCCATTAGGTACTTGTATATTGTTTTTAAAATTTTAGAAAATTTATCTTGGCCCGCCAAATTTATTTTCTTTCGATTTTTGACCCGCGGCCGAAAAAGTTTGTCCATCATTAGTTTAAACCATTTCTTAAAAGGCACCTGCTATTTACTGCAAGAAATGTTAGTTTTCTGAATCGGGTCATATTGACCCGAACGTTACATACGTGGTGTAAATACGAACAGAACAGCAGGGTTAAATAAAATGTCATCAAATTCCATAAAGGTGTTTTCAAAATATCAAGAAAAAGTAAGAAAATAGACTTAGAGCGATTTAATAGACACCCTGTAAGAAGTTATTAAATGACTTCTGACTTTAATTGTTTATATTGTATTGTGTAAAGATATTTAACAACTATAGCGATAGCCATTTTAAGTACTTGAAACCTCTTTTAGTATTTTAAAACTTAAATTAATTTTGATCTTTAAAAATTCGTGAAGTTTTTACCTTGATATATAAACATGATCTTCAATACATTGGCCTTTTGTATTACATTTTCTTCTTAAAGATTGTAGATAATTTGAGGATAAGGAATAAATGATTTTTTATACAAATTTTGTGTTTTAATAGTCTTTTACATAATTTCATATACATTTTTCATACAGAAAAGAAAGAAAAATACTAAACACATATAAAGCGAAATTTCAAATGCTTTCTATCATTTATTGAGTTATTGATCTTAATTTACGTTTTATTACAAGCATGTAAAGTGTTTAGTACATACATGCGTAGAATTTTTTTAAAAAATCGAATAGAATCAAGTTGTAATGTCTTGAAGTGCGTTGAAATTTTCTATATCCAAGATTATGGTGAGATGACAAAAGAAAAAACTGAGAAGAACTGGAATAAGAACTAAAATTTTTACCAAGAAAAGTATTTAACACTAATTTGCTAAATGCAATTTTGAAATGAATGTTTAACTTGGAAGAAGAATGAAGAGTTATTTATTCTCAAATATATTAATATTGGTTTAAGAATTTTAATAACTTTTTCAGTTAACGTCCTATAAGGCTGAAAAAACGTTTCCGAAATTAAAATTGATAAAATATCGATCAAGAATGAGACAAAATAAGTTGAATGAATTTGCAATATCATTAGAAGTTGACTCACACAGTAAATATCAACGAACTACGTCATGAGTTTCCAAAATGCAAAGCCCTCCTTCGTATTATATAAAAGAATTCTTATCTCTCCATTTCATTTCCCGTATAAACTTTTATATATGAGGATAAATCGCGTTTTTTTTTTTGTTTTTTTTTTTAAATTTCTACACAGCTTAGCATACACAAGAAAATAACCAGGCCTCGCACCTGTTTATACACGTAGGTTACTCTGAATTTTTTGAGTTGGTGGTAAACAATATTAGCAAAATAAAAATAATTTTTAATGTAAATTTTTTTTTCAGATGATAATTTGTTGCAACAATTGTAATTTAGCTGTGGTACAATAAATTTTAGAACGAAGAAAAGTGGTATTCACGCAAAAGCAGCATTATCGCTTAATGATTTTCTGTGATTTAAAGTCTTATAAAATGTGTCGGCCATACAAAAAAATGTTAATAGATAACAATAAATGATACAGAAAGTTAACATTGGATTAGCAGCTATATATATATATATATATATATAGAGAGAGAGAGAGAGTAAAATTACCTTTTTATGCACGTTTTCTGATTTAGTTCAAGTGCAATATGGCAACACTTTTAAAAAAGCTTAAAATCTACATAAACACCGATAAAGTCTCGTGATCTGCAATATCCCGTATGCTGAGCTGAAGAAGTTCTTTATTCAAATTAAACGTTACATCCATTGGCACAATTAAGAAATTAATTCCCGTATTGATTTGCATTTGTTAACACTCTATTTTCTATTACACAGCGCCAAATATTTTCCTAGCGGTGACTTCTGAAATTAATTTGTTTTTTCGCGGAATCCTTCTTCCCCCGTCTTGTTTAATCTTCCTACAAAATGTGGCGTCATTCTCGCAAATAGATTGCGCTACAAAACACTGTGAGCACTGCCAGTTTAATTATGGCCAACCGGCATATATATATATATATATATATATATATATATATATATATATATATATATATATATATATATATATATATATATAAAATTATTTTTGAACTGCATGTGAAAAAAATAGTTTGTCTTCGAATCTCACAAAATTTAACAGAACGCCACAAAACGGAGCGTGTCGGAATCTGCAAAGAAACCCTTAACTACTTAACGACGGTGAACACCACTTTATTTCTAAAATCATTACTAGTGATAAAACGAGCATACAGCAAGCCAAGAAGTAAAGTTAGGTCTTTATAAGATTTGGACCCACGACAAATTTTTGCAACATGTGCAGTGCGCGAAGCCTTCTGCTATCTGAGATGGATCCGTTGACCTCTCTACCCCGTGTTCCTCGTGGATGGGAGCCACCTGGCTATTGGGTTCATAAAGTCTCCGGATTTGGCATTTTCGGAGACTGCTGAGAAACAAACTCTTGCAAGTGATTTATGGGAAATTCAAAGACAAAGGGATGAGAAGCGATCAGAGATAGTTTTATCTGGTGGATGATATTGTGAAAGGAAGCCAACAGTGTTTTTTAGCCTTGTTAAAGCGTTAGAGAAGAGAGTAGGAAACCTCAGAGTGTCTTGGATGGATGAATATTCCTCCCGGTATGTACGAGAGAGTTGATTCTTGTTCGACGGAAACCCCCTTCCCTCCCCCCCAAAGAAACGATACCGAACGTTTATTGTTTCTTTTATTTTTGAGACCGCTTGTCCTTCAATTTTGTTTTTAATTGTCCCGGCTCTGAGGCTTATCGAATGATGCCAATGTTTCTTTTCATTTGACATATATTTGTGGAAATAAATACTTGTGTTGTCATGTGAACGCTTTAATCCGGATTATTTTCCTCATCTTAACAACACAAAAACAACCCCTCGCACCTGTTTCAGTTAATTTGGCAGGCAGGTTACGTTTTATCTCCAACAGTCTTTATAATGGCTGATACCATATTACAGTCGACATATGTCACTGGTGACTTCTGCGTCATAATGATGTCAGAGGGGTAAATTTATGGTACCAAATTTCCATCTCTGGCGATTTTTGACGTTATTATGATGCGGTATTTATTCACTAGTGACATATGTCGACTGTAATATGGTAACAGGCTATGATGAACGCCAAACGAGCAATGGTGAAAAGACAACGAGTAAAGAAAAAAGTATTATATGCGGTTTCTTTTAGGTGTATGGGGCTGGAGAAAGCGATCAAGCTGGAGGGGCAAATGCAAAGGGACTCATGCTTCATCATGACAGTGCATCTTCTCATACAGCAAGATTGACAGTCGAATTGCTTGAAATAAAACTCATCAAAATGATAGAACCACTCTATGTCTCTTTAGGTTGCTATATGCGACTTTTACCTATTTTTTGATTTAAATAAAATTTACGTTGTCACCGTTTCCATTACGAAGATTAGATTGATAAGGCTATAAATGCATATCTTTCATTGATTCCGTGAAATAGATAGCAAAATAATAATGCTTTTAATATTTTTCTTTAAAAATTTATCAAACATATGCGAATTATATCTGAATTATTATTTGACGCAATAAAAATATCGATTTCTGCAGCTAAAGTTTAAAAAACTGGGACATTTCCGAGAAGCATTTTGCTTTCTCTCCCCCCGAAAAAAAAATCTATCTGTGTTTAACTCATTATTGCCTAGCATACCTTTTAGAGGACAGCTAGAAAACAAGTTGTAGATTTTTTAATATAATTTTTTAGAATGATTTTTATGATTTTTATTTTTAGAATGATTAGCGGTGGTAGGCCGTAATCTTATAAACAATCCCCTAAAATTAAGCATCATTTATAATTTTATTGAGATCGACATTTTATGATTTTTTGAGCCTCGCACAAGAATTTTCTTTTCAAACACATCGACTGAAATCCTGACAAATAGCTATATTTATTATAAAACTTTACAGTATTCTGTATTTACATCTAATACCAAATTAATAATTTATCATGAAGTTTTTCTTTTCTATAAATGAGAACCTACGGTATTTAAATTAATAGCTCATCTGCTTATGTGCAGACGTTTCTGTTGCCCGTAGCTCCTCTAGTGAGCGCGACTTGCAGCGCTGAGAAAGTTTTTTTTTTATCTGTTGCTTGAAATCGGTGTACGTAGTTCTCGTATTCTGTGAACACGCATGAAAAATAGCTTGAATCTTGAAGTAATAAATATCTTGAATCACAAAAAATGGTTGATTTATTTTTGCCTTGCTCTCCCGGTGACTTCTTGAAACCCTTTGATTTGAATTCCTGGTTTAAAATTTTGAACCTTTGATTTGATTATACATCATCACTATGAAAACATGCTGTAATATCCAAAATTGTTTACATTTTATACCTTTTGTCACCCCTAAGCGTATATAGTAACCTATATTTAATATATATATATATATATATATATATATATATATATATGTGTGTATATGTATATATATGTATATGTATATATATATCTGTATATATATATGTATATATATGTATATGTGTGTGTGTGTGTCAGGTCTAAATAGGGGGTAGTTGGAAATTACGTGAGTTATAAACGATTTCAAAAGGGAAGTTTTTTAAAATAATAAAATAAATGAAAAAGACCCATGCTTGCGTAACCTTTTGAGGTAATGCGGTCAAGCGCAGAGATATTTCACAGGAAGTTGATGACTAATCAAGCGAGAAGAATCAGTTAGGGCATGGACATGGAGCTGTCAACACTCCACGCTTAGTTTCGCCCCGAATAAATGAAAATGGCTCAAGCGTCGCCTGAAACGGAAATCCAAATTAATTAAAGAAGTGTTTTTACTAAGAAGAACTAATTATTCTATTCACCTTAACACTCGACCATGTCATATATATATATATATATATATATATATATATATATATATATATATATATATATATATATATATATATATATATATATATTACAGAATTGATACGGGTGTTAAGGGATTAAATCCGAAAGAAAATTCCGATAGGCATCATGATATCTTTATTCTTATATTTTGATAATGAAAACGTGCTACCATGATCTCACAGCGATAATTTCCTATTTCAACAGGAATGACTTAAGCTGATGTGAATCGATATCTTGGCATGAACATTTCATTTTTTACCCTTAAGCGTCTATAGTAACTTAGTGTTGTAATGTATTTACAACACAAAAACCAGTGTTCTCAAAAAGAAAACACAGTAAAATACACACTATGAAATTAAAGGTAAATGCCTTACATTTAAACTAAAACATTTATTACATACATTATTTACAGATTAATACACGACTTAATTAATGTATGACATGACCTCCAATTATTTGGTTTTTATATTTATCAATATTCTTAAAATGGTATTCCTTATCAAAATGTTATGGGAGCCAGGTAACAATCATGAATATTAAGTCGGTTTACCTCTAATTTCAAACTACAGACTCTAGGAACGATTATGCACAGATAAGCAATTTGGAAAACTTGCCAACCCACCCTCTCTTCTAGGTGTAGTCACTTTTTATGCATTTTCTATGTGAAAAGCCCTCTAGCGGCCAACAAGAATTTTGTAGCAGCGCCACCTATCGGTGTTAAGAAAATACATTTCTCGTAAAATGACTTCTAGATGGTAGCGTCAGCTAAAGAGTTCCCAACTCGCCCCTCCCTTCTAAGTGTAGTCACTTTTATACATTTTCTATGTGAAAAGAACTCTTTCAGCCAACAAAAATGTTTTATAATAGCGCCACCTATCGGTGCTATGAAAATACATTTGGTTGAAGTGTCTTGTAAAATGACTTCTAGATGGTAGCGTTAGCTAAAGAAAGAAGAAAGAAGTGTGGGGCGTTAGGTCGGCTGCACGTCGGTGCTGGCGTAAAGATCGTTACTTTGCTGGACGTTGGTGCTGGCGTGACGGCCCTATCGGGAAAATATTGCTGACCCGGGCTCCCTAGCTTGCTCACTGGATCTGGATGCACCCGTTCTCTCTGCACCTCCGACCACGACACCTTTTCCAACTTTTTTTCCACAACTTTTCACCTCACTTCAACGCCCCTTTTTTTTTCTATTTTCCAATCACTTGTTGGTGAAAATTTTCCACCTGCAGGTGGACTCATTAAATCGGCCCCTTTGGTAAAATTGACATTATTGCCCCTGCCCCCATATCTCACTACTGCATATCTGCCGTTACACTTGTGCCACTCCATCAGCTATAACTCCCCATTAAAACTCCAACTCAACAGCTGCATCTAAATTCTTCTTAGAAATTTAGTTCACAGCTGTGTGTGCACGTACTGACCTTCGTGGGAAAGTACATCGGTACACTTAGATTTAATATAATAATCAATATATATTACAGAATTGATACGGGTGTTAAGGGGTTAAATCCGAGAGAAAATTCCGATATGCATCATATCTTTATTCTTATATTTTGATAATGAAAGCGCGCAACCATGATCTCACAGCGATAATTTCCCATTTCAACCCGATTGACTTAAGCTGATGTGAATCACTTGCTATCTTGGCTTGAACATATTTGATTTCCCAGTTGTCAAATTCTTATATGTGATTGGGACACGTAAATATGTTCGTGGTCACAATATTCTCCATGTTCTCAAACGATACCTCTGAAGGTGGCAGGTCAAGCCTGGGGGGTCTTCTATTGGTCTCTGCTTCTAAATTACGAAGTTCCTGAGGGAGTAATGTTACTCGCGTCTGTAGTAAACCTTAAGCTACACGTGCTCTTCGGGAGGTACTAAATGGATAACAGCTTCGCAGCCATGTGTTGGCATAAATGTATATGTACCTGTATTGCCAGCTGCTTTGAAAAAAATATGTCAAACTCTTTTGATAAGAAAAAGCTTTTGTTTTTGTGAACATAAACATATTAGCTAGTAATTTGATTAGAAATAGCCGAGATATGTGCTATTAAGCATTATATCAGCCCCATTTTAATTTTAGGAATAGACATTGTTTTTGTGTAAGTTCTTAACACGTCATAATTCAGTTAAGATGCTATTAAATATTTATGAAACATAAGTTATAATTCTCAAAAAAAAAATTAATACGTCTTATTAACAAAACAATTATTAGCATCCATGAAATACAATAAGAGCATCAGATACAGTGAAACCTCTCTGAGCAGCCACCCCTCCGTACCAAGAATATTTGGCAGATCTGAAGGGTTTTATTTACTATTATAAGATAATTGCTATAATGCGTAATATAAACAAGTCTGATATATATTCCTTATTAAAAATGAAATTTAAAACTTATCTAAAGAGAAAATAGTACTTTATTTCATGCTTCTTTTTTTTAAAAAAAGGCTACAATTTGTTTCTGTTTGTTCTGTAGTCTTCGTACTCCTTCAAAATCAAATTCTTTTCTTTAATGACTTTGTGGATTTGCATTCTTCTGCAGTTAAATAATTCATCTAACTTTCTTGTCGATTTGCCATTTTCATATTCATGCAGAACTTCAATGCTCTGCTCGAGATTTAGAAAAATGCTTTTCAACATCTTTGCAACTCAGAACACTGACCAACTAATGGAATGACACTGGCGTGAATGACATTTTTGCTGACAGAGGTGCAATTCTTCCTTAACTTTACCGATTGGAATTCCAAACAAAGGCCCTAGGACACCTTCAACACGTGATTGTCCAGTTCCTCCCTCAGTTTCTATGGATGGTGCAATAGGGATTCCCTATCTGAAAGGTGTGGGGAGAATACAAAAGAGATAACAGATTTAATCTTTCTTAGAATGGGAGGGGGACCGCGGGAATGGACTTCTCAAGTTATTCCTTTGTCTTATATCCGACCATAAACCTGACCTTGAGTTTTTTCGCTCAAAATTAAAGCATGGAGTGAGTAGAATTTCCCGAAAAATGAAAGGGGCAATCCCACTTGGTGGCCGTTTAGAGAGGGTCGGGTGGCCGCTGATACAGGTTATTTTACCATTAGGTCTATGAGTCGAAAAATCCGTGCCATGAAAAATTGGCCGTTTAGAAGGGTGGCCGCTATACAGGGGTGGCCGCTCGGAGAAGTTTCACTGTATATCTGTATTGTGCACTCTTGAACGTGGGAATACAGATGCCAGCTTTTTAAACTTGATAATCAAATGGTTTTATTTTCAAACCTCAGATTTTCTTATCTTTATTTTCTTTTATTCATCTTGACTTAAAGGACTTTTTATTATTATTACAAGGTCCGGTTATTAATTACCAGGACTCTTGGAATAACTTAGAAGAAAAGAAGGTTAAACACATAGCTATTTAATGTGATTAGAAGAAATCCCCATCAACCGTAATGCAGTGCATCGGCTGTACAAATTTCGGAAAGAAGTATCAAAGTCCTCTTTTGGAATGCTCTTTAATACTGACGTTACAGTTTACAGTTGCTTGGCGTGCGAACGGACTGTGGCCGACCTGTCTGTGGATCATCTTCGACGCTTTCTCGCCGTAAACTTGTTTTAATATTTCGCAGGTTTCCGCAGCTGTCTTGCCCAATTTAAAGAAAAATTGAATGTTAATTTTTTGCATCATTTTCACTTCGACAACAGGAATTTAAGAGCTACGTTTTAATGCGCCTTTCCACGAGAACCACTTACTTCAGAATGGCGCCGATTGCACTGCACATGCGCAAGAAAACGCTCTTCAATATGCAATCATTAGCGCCATCTTCCGGCTTTTCGTTCTCCTACAGTTACGTCAGTCCTGGAAATTAATAGCCGGACCTTGTATATATAAAATGATGTTTTTTTGTTATTAATTATGTTTAACTTACAGTAGTTCCTTCTTAACCGGCCTTACTATAACCGGTTAAGCGAAATTCCGGTTAAAGCGGGGAATGGAAAAATAAGTGATGAAAATGTACATTTTATAGTTAAAATAAGTATACTTCAAATGTGTCAATTTATTGCATAACTTTTACATATCATCAGTAGGAATGTTCAAAATATTCAGTCATTTTTTTTTTCTGCTTAAGGCTGGAAATTTAGCAACTCGCTGTATAGTTTCACCATTTTTTATTTCAAAACATCACATCACAGAAGAAAACCGATGATACGTCCCATAAAGATATTTCAATTGTTTTTAAAATACATAATTACTAAATTTTCATTTTTTTTGTAATTTCTTTTATTTTTTTATTTTTTTGGTTTTCATACTTAAATTATTAGAGTCTACTGTATAAGGCAGCTTCATGCAGCATAATACATCTAAACTATTGACAAATATAGCTTTCATTTCAAATGGAAGGGCAACATTATGATTGCCTATTGGCTGTTGTAAACATGGAAATGAACGGGAAGGGCATTATAGTGTTTCGTGACGTTGCATGAAATTGCCTTATATATGAACATTAAAAACATATAGCTTCTAAATGATATTGCAATTTTTTATTTTTCATACTTAAATTAATTAGAGTCTACTGCATAAGGAGCTTTATGCAGCATAGTACATCTCAAATCTTGAATAATATAGCTTTCATTTTAAAAAAGAAGGGAAACATTTTGATTGCCTATTGGCTGTTGTAAACATGGAAATGAACGGGAAGGGCATTATAGTGTTTCGTGACGTTGCATGAAATTGCCTTATATATGAACATTAAAAACATATAGCTTCTAAATGATATTGCAATTTTTTATTTTTCATACTTAAATTAATTAGAGTCTACTGCATAAGGAGCTTTATGCAGCATAGTACATCTCAAATCTTGAATAATATAGCTTTCATTTTAAAAAAGAAGGGAAACATTTTGATTGCCTATTGGCTGTCGTAAACATGGAAATAAACGGGAAGGGCATTATAGTGTTTCGTGACGTTGCATGAAATTGCCTTATATATGAACATTAAAAACATATAGCTTCTAAATGATATTGCAATTTTTTATTTTTCATACTTAAATTAATTAGAGTCTACTGCATAAGGAGCTTTATGCAGCATAGTACATCTCAAATCTTGAATAATATAGCTTTCATTTTAAAAAAGAAGGGAAACATTTTGATTGCCTATTGGCTGTCGTAAACATGGAAATAAACGGGAAGGGCATTATAGTGTTTCGTGACGTTGCATGAAATTGCCTTATATATGAACATTACAAAAAATTGCTTCCAAATGATATTGCAATTTTTCAGTTTTCATACTTAAATTAATTAGAGTCTACTGTATAAGGCAGTTTCATGCAGCATAGCACATCTCAACTCTTGACATATCTAGCTTTCATTTCAAACGGTAGGACAACATTTTGATTGCCTATTGGCTATCGTAAACATGGAAATGAACGGGAAGGGCATTATAGTGTTTCGTGACGTTGCATGAAATTACCTTATATACGTACATTATTTTTAAAAATCTGTTTCCAAATGACACTGCAGTTTAATTTACACGATTATATAATTGCTTTTCTAACTTTTCTTCCTCAGACTACTAATGGAAAAGTAATATTGCATGTGTAACATTGTAACTAAAAGAAGCTGTTGTGCAGCTAGTGTATTTCGTGTGTTTTTAAAAGAAATTATAGTGCACTTGCTGTAGTGTTATATAATTAAAATAAAGGATAACTTTCGCGTTCGCGTCAATTCTACTTCTATCGAATTACTACTTTAGTCAGTTGCAGGACTCAAAGACTGAGGAAATGCTAGACGTATCATGCATTTTCCATTTGTTTGTGGTTCATTGGCCCTGAATAGCGTGACGGAGAACTCGCTATCTACCATTTCAATTGGATCATAGGCGAGCCGTATCAGCTTATAAACATTGGAAATTCTGATAGGCTACAGAGAATTATTCACCTGAGGACAAAAATTGAGCACTAGTGGAAATAAGCACAAGAGATATAAGCCTCTTTAGAGACATTAGTACGTTTGGTAATTCCGTATTTGGTTTTTTTTATCAAACATTTAAAACTATACAACAATTTTATTATATTTTGCTGCTAGATTTTTAGTGAGTCAAAATGAAGTGGGCTGTTTATATTATTTTCATATTTGCATTGGTTTACGTGACGCCCGCTCGGAAAAGTAAGTGGTTACAAAGTTCTTAGTCAAATAATTAATTATATTTTATTTCGCAAAAC
>CM063506.1:72778187-72858187 GCA_032207245.1 Pardosa pseudoannulata | reverse complement strand
GAAGTATACTATTAATATAATATAATATTATTAATATCTTATACAACTATAGTAATTATTAATATATTAGACAAATATTATTGAGTTCAAAGATAGAGGGAAAAAGTTTTGTTATTTTCTGTTCATATTTTGAGTCAGGACTTTATAACCATCCTTGCCTACGTTCCTGTTATTTCTGTGTTTTTATTTTTCAGTCTGATTCTGTCCTCCAGTGAGCAATAATAATTTTGTAAATTTAAGCAGTATAAAGCTATAGTATCCATCTTATCTGTTCATTGAGGAGTTTCATCAAGAAAACGATAAAGGGTCCCCCAAAGTGTAAATGGTTGAATTACCCTGTAAAAGATATTGATGTCAAACATTATAAAATCCTCTTTATGTGGCTCAAAATTTTGTGTTTCTTGTTCATATTTTGGGATAAGACTTTAAAACACAGGAGCCTGGAACCCTGTATTCCTCTCGGCCTGTGATTGGCTGGTAAGTACATTGGCAGAGATTTCTAAAATTGGCGAAATATCTTGGCGATGCTTTCCACGATTGGCTTCTTATCCATTGATTTAGACTGTCTTCTTATCTACTTATTTCTCTTTATTTATCCATTATTTATTTCTTTATTAAGAAGAATTTGAAACGTACAAAGAATGGAAATTGAAAGTTCTAAAAGTATTGTTCTTGTAAATATTGCAGCTCTGTGTTTTATCAGAAAAAAGTATTAAACAAAGCATCCAAAAGTTCCTCATTTCGGTAAACTATAATTAATTTAATTTGTAACTTAACTTTAATTAAATATCAATAGCCTTTAATTAAATATATACTCGCCCAACCTCTCCCTTTGAAAAAAAATTCTATGTACGATCCTGTCTCTTTCTGATTGTTGAAATAATATACAAATTCACGGAAAGCGTCGCCAAGATATTTCGCCAATTTTAGAAATCGCTGCCAATGTACTTACCAGCCAATCACAGTCCGAGTGGAATACCAGGTTCTAGGCGCCTGTCTTTAAAACCATCCTTGCCTACGTTCCTACTAATTCTGTGTTTTTGCTTTTCAGTCGGATTCTGTCCCCCAATGAGCAACAATATTTGTATCCATCGGTGGGACCAATGCTGTTCACATAGCGACTGCTCAGCTGGGGAGCTCTGCTGCATCGAGAATTGTGGTAATACGTGCCACTCGGCTATGGCGAAAGAAACTACGGGTGTAGAAGCTGAAAATAGTCCCTACTGTGGACATCAGTAATTTGGGAGTAATTTCTCAGTTGTAACGAATGAGAGACACACTATGAAATTTACTTTTAAACTTGGAAGAATACATTATATAACAGATCTTTTCTCTTCATTGGAATTATGTTTAAATTGCCATTTGTCTGCAGTTGTTTACGTGCGTTATCTACAAATAGAAGAACTGCGAGCAAAAATTCGTGAATAATAAAATGTGAAGATACAAGACGTAAGGATTGAGGTGCTGTTTGTGAACATGTCTGTAAACAGGGTGACTAAAATAAATCTAATGTAGACACCGTATGGCTTCCTTGTCCATCAATGGCCGAATGGTTAGGGTGTTAGCCTTCGGAACCGGAGTTCGTGGGTTCGAATCATACTATGGCATGGATGTTTGTAGCCGTTCGGAATCGGCTTCAAGCAGTAGGTCCCGGTCTCATTAGCCCTTGTGTTGCAGAAAGTAGACCGTAGCACTCCAAAACCAAACCAACCTTGTCCATCAATTAAATTACACACGTTTTTTGCTAGACTTTATAATCTTATTTCCTTTGAATGTGAGATACGGTCCTCCAATTTAATAAAGTGTACTGTTACACAATTGCTAAAATATTAGTTTTTAACAAATTTATGTAATAGTAATTCAACCACGAATATCGACCAAAGTTCAGCTCATGTACTGACATTTGGCAGAGACCAGTAGCATTAATATTCGTAAATCGAGATTTTTCGTTATATTAAGTGTAGATTTCAATCAAAAATGAAGGTATACAACTAGATGTTACAACAATCCTAAATATAAAATTTCGACATCCTACAGCTAATCGTTTTTTGAGTTATGTGAGATGCATACGTAATTAAATACAGACGTAATGTCGAAAATAGTCAAAATCAATTCAGGGATGGTGAAAGTATATATTAAAAGTTTCGAGATTTGCGCACATACGTAAACCTAAATTAGTCAAATTTGGTTATGTATGGTCAAAATGGGTAGTTTCGTTGAAAGATGAACGCTGAAATTTTTCAATGTTACAGTACTTTTTTTTTTATTTCATACAAGGTAGTTAAAAAATAAATAAAATAAAAACGACGGTTATCTGATTTACAACATTCTTTGTAATATATCTGTCTTTACAACTGGGATTTCTAATGAAGTAGTTATTGCCAGGTGAGGCTTGAAAAGGTTAAAAAAATAATTGTGCATGTTAAAAAAATCCAAACACATCTATAACGTAAATAATTGCAGCAAGGAGAGACAGAGACAGTTGAGGCTGACTTTCCCCCTTTAATTAATTTTTAAAAAATTCTACATATTCTATTTTTTTCCCCTCTTCTTCCCCAAACACCTCGAAATAATAAAAATATGCAGCACACGTTTGTGCTGAAAGTGGGAAGAAAGTGGTCTCGAAGTCCTGGCAAGGAAGTTTGTTACGACTTCGGTGCTCTCAATAGAGAAAGTGCATGTTTGTAAACTAATACGAGTGCTGACTACAACTCAACTTTTCGTTGGCAAAACATTGCTTGTTTTCATTGTATTTTATGAGCTTCAATATGAATCACGTATACAATAAAACTAAATTTTATTTAAGGGGAGGGGAAAGAAACATCAGAAACTGGCCAAGTAATTTAAAATAGATTTTTTTTAGCACTTCCAAAATTATATATATATATATTATATATATATATATATATATATATATGTATATATATGTATATATATGTATATATATGTATATATATATATTATATATATATAAATAGTATATATATATATATATATATATATATATATATATAATATATATATATATATATATATATATATATATATATATATATTATATATATATATATATATATATATATATATATACTTAAATACTTTACACAGTACTATTAAGTATCATGATCAAAGTATTACTTCTTTGATTAAGTTTACAGTAACAATAAAGTATTACATAAATAAGAATCTAATAAAAATATGCAAAACCTGATCAATTTAAAGACATAAAGTAATTACATTTATAATTACAGTACTTCTCATATAAGCATGGAAAATACATTTGAAATATGAAAAAAACTTATTAATAATAAAATAAATTCTTAGAGCATAATAATTTTATATAATCTATTACATTACAGTAAGGTTAACGTTTTATTACCATTCTGAAAATGTTTGCCGCAAATTCTCGAAGAACTTGGAGTCCAGTCTTGCCTTTTCAAAGCTTTTATCCAAAGCATTCGCAATGTAGGATCTTTAGGAAAGCAATAAAATCTAATATTTTCACCTTTTTTGAAACGCTTAGTACAGCCATACGTACAACAGATTGTTACCATTTTCAGATAATTGACAAAATTAAAACCCCAATAACAAGCACAATCCGTAGGAAATTCAAATATTTTGCCTACTAGAAAGTTGAGCTGCAATTTTTGCTGCATCTGACGTCATGCGCACATTCTGTATAACTTGTTTGGTTTGCGTAAAGGCTCCTCCACACTATGGTCCACTGCATGCCATTACCACCGTCTGGAGGGGTATGGCTTATCGTGGTCGATGGTGGCAAACGATAAAATAGCCTTGGCGGACGATGTTTTCGGAGGCGGTTTTAAAGATCAAAGGCAGCCAGATACATAACTAAAGTGTGCAGTAGACCCTATGGATGAATCAACGCGCTCGGCTCATTTAGTGGCCCAGCGTGTGGATGCAACCCGTGAACCATCGTTGTTCAAGGTCACCAGCAGGAAGTGGTGAAAAATTGGCCATAGTGTGGAGGCTACATAAGACTTTTATTTATCTACTTTTTTTAAGAAATTCCACTAGTGAAGTTATTGGTAGCTATCGGTATGAATTTTACACCCATCTGGCATAATTAAACAGTAAAACAATGCTCAAGATTAATCCAAGAAGTTTAGATATACTTTTAGGTAATTCCATATCCCATACGAGATCATTCATCTCTGGTTGAGCAACTAGGTGAGATAGACGAACTAAATCAACTGTATAATTTACATACCGGTAGACGTTGATTGGTGCAGGCTGTGACTCAGAATCTTTCAAATCCATTTATGTCCTTAGAAACGAATTTGGAATTCTTTGTCAATCCCGGGCAGCACTGGAATTGGCAAAGATCCGTTGTGAAGAACTGGTCTTACAGATGAAGAGACATTTGGATACTGAATTGTGTTTATTTTTCTAGAGAACCAGATGGTGGAAATCATATTAAGCTAACTATCTGTGAGAGTGCAGAGAGGTTCGTATCAAACTATGGGCATTGTAAATGGCATTGATTTATGGGTATTGTTTGAGTCATTGAATCGAATCCCATTAACGCAGCAAAACTTTGGAGCCTAAACTTTGTCCTGCTCGTCAACTTTATAATCAAAGTAATATTTATAAACAACTTTAGAGAGCGGAGGAAAAGGTTTTTATTGCTTTTAAAAATTTAATTTACTGCAAACATAGCAGAAGCTATCGGTATGAATTTTGCACCCAACTGGCATAATTAAACAGTAAAACAATGCTCAAGATTAATCGCTTTACATTAAGGCACTGTAGCAAATGATACACTGGAGAAAGATAACGGTTATAGTTATGACTGAAGGGACCCACACTCGTTGCCAACCATAAGGTTTTTAGTAGCCGAAACCAGAGGCTAGTAGGGAAAACCACATCAGTAGTAACAAATTATACCTCTGGGGGTACTGAATCAGAGATGAGTGGGTCTCTGGTTTCGATCTAAAATTCTGATTTGGGGATGGATGAATGAATGTATGAATGAGTTCGACCGGCCCCTAAAGAGGTTGTGTCGTGTGTGTTCGAGCAAAGCCGTACTTTCACCTTAACAATGTTCGCCTTAACATGCTCGCTAACAACGAAAGGCACTCACTTCTGCCTTAATTCGGACGAGCAGCGCTCATGAGGGCTTGATATGACCAAGTGGCATTAGATCCACCCACCACCACCACCACATCAATAGTCATAACAGAAATGCAAGGTTAAACTTATCAAAGCATGAAAACTCCTTCGCAAACCAAGAATTGCGTGAGTTATTGACAACTCCACAATCATACAGTAGATCTTCAAAATTTTCTTGAGAAGACTTTGAAAACTCTCCCCCTTACCGGCTATTAACCAAAACTAGTTCTTATTATTTAGGGCTGTTTTGGGGGAGGAAGTTGGAACAGTTTGAATATGTAAAAAGTAATAAAAAAATTGCTAAAAGAACCCCCAGAAAAACAAATGTTTTTTTTACGATTTAAGAGAATTAGATTTAACTCAAATCTCCGTTTTTGGTACATATGGTCCATTTTTTAGAACTTTTAACCTCTTTAAACCTCACCAGTGGAAAAAATAAGGTAAAATTAGTCTCCCCCCCCCACTCCAAATCGTATTCAGAGCCATGTGATAAACATAGGGAATATGGCGTCCATAGCAAACGGTGGCTGAGTGAAAATGGGGTCATATTCGGACTCAAAAGGCCATCTTGCATAAGAATCGAGCGACAAACAGAGCACATAGGGAAGTTCATTGTCAAAACCCTCAAAAATCTTTCAATTTTTCTAATTATTAATGTTATTAGTTTAAATCTGTCTTTATTATTTTACTGATATTAAGCCTCAAAATGTGTCAGATCTTTTATAAACGTCTTGTGGAAAAAGAGTTTTTCTCACTGTCAGTTCCTAAGGAAAGGATTTCCTGTGCATTATACATAAGTCAGATGATTGCTGCAATAATCTAACATTTTTCTATTAATGAAGTCTGTAAACCAGCTGGCTTTAAACATATTGAAAATGTTAAAACATTTCATAAACTATAATTACTTTTAAATAGGAAAAGCGAGGGCAAAATAATTACATTCATATTGTATTTCCGTTCACACAATGTTATTGTTTTTGTCTAGTATGGAATTTGATACCTGCCAGTTTAAGTGATACTTTTGGATATAATTTTGATTTCTATTGAAATTATTATCAGCAGATTCGAACAACATATGTTTTATCTCTCAGAATGCTATCGCTTTGCTTTCCTTCCATTCCTTGAATTGTGTAAACAGCAGGAAAGAGCTAAATCGTGTAGTTCCGCTTATAAAACAGATAAAATTCTATTAATTTTGTTCACAAGGAAGTTTGAAGTTAAGCCAGCAGTTACATTAATCAACTTAATATTTATTTCTTTAGACGCTATAATTCAAAAGTGAATATTTCCCTTTGAATACAGGTAAGAAACTTACATGTTACGTAAATAGATATTTAAGTAAAGAACACTGATTTTTATATTAAACATTTTCTTTGAACATTACTTTAAAAATAGAAGAATTTTTATGATTCTTCTCGAAGTTGAACTCAGTGATCTTTCACTTATACGACTCTCAAGGACTGAAAATAAAAGTCTATAAGTAAGAGATAACTTATTTTAACAAGCTGCTCAATACTTCCTTGAATCTCGTTAACCTTCCAGCATTTGAGTCTGCTCAAATTTTATGACAAATTCGGTTTTTAATGCACTTTTATTTCGTTTATCGCATCTGGAACATTTAAAGGTAATTTCCATTCTTTCTTTTAACCCTTCCTCACATCCTGGAGTATGCAAGCAGTCAATTCTGTTTTTAACCGAGCTTTTGTACTGTGGGGTATCTTGTCCTCAAACTTTACCACACACACATGGTTGTGAGTCAAAATTCGGAAAATATTTTTTCTCAGTTGGTTTATAATTTTGTGTTAATAATTGACATGCATTATTTTAAGTCATATAATGTTGAACCTATAATTTTTATATCGTTTTTCATGGCAAAAAAATACATATTTTTTCACCACATTCTTTAAAAATTATCTGAAGAAGGAAAAATTTGGATTTGTGAGCGATAGTGATCTGACTTAAGAAAATTTCTATTATATTATTTTTTGTTATATTATTTTCTTTTGTTTCAATTATTTAAGAATGAATAAAAACATTAAAATCAAAATTAGTTTAAAATTAGTTTTTTGAAACCAGTCTTTTTTTTTCTTACTTCATAAAAGTAAATCTGCTCTCATAAATAATTCTATTATATTATTTCTATTATATTTCTATTATATTATTTTCTATTATATTATTTTCTTTTGTTTCAATTATTTAAGAATGAATAAAGCCATTAAAATCAAAATTAGTTTAAAATTAGTTTTTTTGAAACCAGTCTTTTTTTTCTTACTTCATAAAAGTAAATCTGCTCTCATAAATAATTCTATTATATTATTTCTATTATATTTCTATTATATTATTTTCTTTTGTTTCAATTATATAAGAATAAATAAAAACATTAAAATTAAAATTAGTTTAAAATTAGTTTTTTTGAAACCAGTCTTTTTTTTCTTACTTCATAAAAGTAAATCTGCTCTCATAAATAATTCTAAACCTACATATTTTCCATTCAAGGTGTATTTTCCTTTAACTTGCCTTTCATAAATGCTACTGAATTTTAAATGTAGTTGTTAAATTATAAAATTTAAATTTTCTTTAATGAAATACATTATTGCCTTTCTACTTGACCAATATAAGCTTTTGTAAATAATTTACTTTCTTTTGAATGTGACATAATTTGTACTTTGTAACAATAAGGTTAATTTTTTTATATTTTAATCATCAATTAAGAATCAATAAATCAAATTTATCATCAATATTTATTTATTTCTGCAATTTTTCGCGCCGAAAATGGTAAAATAACAGCTGTCATAAAAAGTACGATCATGCAAAATTGCTGTGCGCATGCCAGAGAGTTAAAGATACAGTAGGTTATGTGTAACGTGACCAGACGTCCCGTTTTGAACGGGACTGTCTCTTTTTACAATTACTTGTTCCTTTGTCCTCGAAATGAACTGTGGGAAACAAAATTGTCCCGTTTTCAGAAACCACGCGAAAATTTATGTGTGATTTCTAATTAAAAAAGTGTTAATGTTTACTGTAGATATTTTCATATGGCTTTTTCAGACAGATGTATTTATGTTGTCGTGATTGATATTACCGATTTTTAGACAAGAAAAATTAAAGTAATAAAACTTTACAAAAAAATGTCATTTTAAAACGAACTCATAGCAGGTGGTATGATCATAAATGTACCGGCTTTGTTTTCAGACTGGATATATTAATTGAAAAGCAATATATTAACTGTAATAAAGATACTGAAGTTTTCAACGAATGTTCATTAATTTCTAATTATATCACATCGCAAAAAATAACGGAATGGAATAATTTAAATGTTTCCACAGAAACCTGTTGGGTGGAAGTATTCAAACACTTTCATGCCAACAATCTTCAGCATAAAAACTTTTCTATTACAATTGAATGTATTTTATGTTTGCCTGTTACAAATGCTCCAGTAGAAAGAGTATTTTCAGTTATGAACAAATTGTGGACATCTGAGAAAACCAATTACAAATTTCAGTTCTAAAGGCGATGTGGATAATTAAGGTGAATTTAAAAAAACGTGCCAAGAGTTTCATTCTTACTTGAAATCGTCACCAGCTATATTAAAACAAATTTGTTCTGATAAATATAAATATAACTAAACATTTTGGGTACCTATATTTTGTGATTCGTAACTTTTAAGCCAACTAACTTTTTCTGAATAAATAACTTTAAAAAAGTTTCATTGACTACCTATGATTTGACCTAAATAAACCAATGTCCCGTTTTGAGTAAAAAAATAAATGGTCCCGTTATTTATGTGCTATATCAATATACGTTTAACTGGCAGACTTTTTAAAAATTAATGTGAAGTTAAGAAAAACGTAATATACTATCAATAAAAATGCAAAATATTCTTACGCACACATTTAAGCATATATATCATTAATGAAAATAAAAAAGGGAACTGAAAAAGATGAAATTGAGATTGTCTTTCCTTCCATTTTCATTTCTTAATGCTCACCAATATGTCTTTAAATTAGCCCATTTATTCTCAGCAGTTAAGGCTGAATTTACAGAATTTCTGCCCTCAACTTTAAATTTCAGCGCTTCTCTATAAATTAACAGTCACTACCTTGAGAAAGTTAATGATTTTAAATACTTTGGTTCAATTGTTAATGACAAAAACAAGCCCAGAGCAGAAATTGACAACAGGAATAAAATGGAATAAGCTGGTAAATTCCTCTTTGGAGTGAGAAAACAATTAAGATCATATCTAATCAATCGATAAACGGAATCGAGAATCTATGAACTAAGATAGCTCAATCGACAAAGACAGCGATTTGGTAGTTTATAAGGTTGCTGTTTCGGGGCTCAAGTTGGCATAATATCCCTCCTGATTGTCAAAGGTGACTGGAGCATGTAAAGTATGTTCGTGATCGTAATGTCCTTAAAGTTCTCAAACGATACTTCTGAGTCTCCAAGTAGTAAGTTGTTTCGGGGCTCCTTGACTGACAGTCGTATCCCCAGTGATGAGCAAATTAAACAATCTTTACAGGTGTGCTTCGTTAAAATGCAGATACATAATAAAGTGAGGTTACATTAAAATTAGGTTAAATATAAGGAAGAATTAAAGGAAATAAAGTCCTGTCCTCAATAATAATAATAATAAAATAAAAATAATAAGAGATTATAATTAAAAGTTAAAGCGAAAAAAGGGAGAGAAAGGATAGAGAGTATTTTTGCGGATGCTGATATCCATTTTTAAAATTTTAATAATTTTTTTGGTTTAATTTATATATATATATATATATATATATATATATATATATATATATATATATATATATATATATATATATATATATATAATATATATATATATATATATATATATATATATATATATATATATATATATATATATTATATATATATATATATATATATATATATATATATATATATATATATATATATATATATATATATATATATATATATACATATATATATATATATATACATATATATATATATATATATACTTATATATATATACATATATATATATATACATACATATATATATAGATATATATATATATATATATATATATATATATATATATAACTTATAATGTATTAATATATAACTTATTAAAACTTATTGTTATCAGCTTCGGTAGCTCAGTCGGCAAAAGCAACACTCTCGTAACTAGAGGGTTCTAGGTTCAGAGCCCGAGCCGACCTAAGATCCACCGTGTTCTTTAAAGGTGACTGGGGCACGTAAAATAGGTTCATGGTCACAATGTCCTCCAAGTTCTCAATCAATACCTCTGGGGGCGACAGGCCAAGCCTATGAGTCTCCTGCTTGGTCCCTGTTTCTAAATTACGAGAACCCACTGTGAGCAAAGTCGTTCTCTCCCTAGCAGTTCTCTTCATAAAAAGCAAAACAAAACAAAAACAACGAGAAAAAAAAAAAAAAAAAAAAAAAAAAAAAAAAAAAAAAAAAAAAGGAAAGTCGCACTCCTTGCTTTTATTTGAGTAGCATATAGCTCACGTCCTTTGCTTGTCCAAGGTGCATAAGTAACAACAACAAGAATCTATGACACTCAATCTATCTCACCCACTCTATGCAAGTGAAAGTTGGACTCTTAAGACATTCTATGTGAGACACGTACTAGTGCGTTTTCTGATGATTGATACTTGAGCGCAGTCACTTACTAGTACCTGTTAATGTAACAACATGGTTTGTTTGTGGGTACAAAAATAACGGTATATACAGGAAAACGAAACCGAATGTTCTTGTCTACCACATAGATTCTGAAAAAAATTAGACAAATAAAAACTAGTTTTTACATCAGTCGATGCGGAACCACAGTACGGGAAGGTCGATTAAAAATATCAATTTAGATTTAAAATTAACTTTTTATTTATCCTTGCAAAAATGATATTATATATGACATGTCGTGGTGCAGAGTTAAGGCGAATGGACAACAGTCTTCTGGATATTAATAAGTTTATTAAACAATCGTTAAAGTAAAACTTGCACCATTTTCACTTTTCTGTCGAAGACACGCGTAGGGTGTTGTTGACAGCTCCATGTTCACGCGTTGATTGAAACTTATCATTTTGCAGGCTGATCAAATAGTTCAAAAATGCTTCCGCCTCGCCGGATGATCCTAAAAGCTTACGCAAGCGTGGGTCTTTTTCATTTATTTTATTATTATAATAGAGTTCCCTTTTTTAAAATCGCTTTTAACTCAATTTCCAACTACCCCTTTTTTAGACCTGACATATATATATATATATATATATATATATATATATATATATATATATATATATATATATATATATATATATATATATATGTAGAGAAAGACAACGGCCAGATGCCTTTAAATATATTTATTAGGGACAAACATTTACACAGGACAGAGACAAAGTTAAGAATAAAACATAAAAACATATAGAGCCATCATATGAGCGTCATGCCGTCATGCATGCCGCGTCGCTTCTCCCGACTCCCACGCTTGCAGGTGGCGTCGTCTCCGTCAGCTTAGGTTACCCGGAGGGTCCATTATAGTGGGGGGAGGCTAGAGCGCAAATCCAACCCCACATATATATATATATATATATATATATATATATATATTATATATATCGATGTATTTATACATATATTTATTTATTTGTCTATTTATATATTTGTTTATATATTTCAAGATAAAATACAAAAAGTTGGTTAAAAAATTAAATAATTTTCGATCTTTTGAGATTTAAATGAATAACAAATTTACCCGCAAAACGCTCGCTCCCGGTACAATTCCACTGTGAAATGTACCCGCACACTATGTGTTAATATAGACACTCAGCGCATCTGAACATAATCACGAAAAAAGTTCTTAGAGTTACCTTTGGCTCAGTACAAGAGAGAGGAATCTGGAGAAGTTGATAAAACTTTCAGTTATGCAGGCCCTTTAGGCAGCCACAAATGACACAAGCAATAAGCTAAGATAGCTCTGCCATGTCTGAAGAATCCGGGAAAACCAGGACATTAAAAAATCTCATTATTTAAAAATCCAATGGGATTTCGAGCCAGGGGTAACCCTTCAACTAGATGGCTTTACGACACTGGAAAAGACCTAAGTGTTTTAAAGATAGGAAGCCCAGTGGCGTTGGGATAGCGCTTCGCGTTCACACTCTACAGGTCCGAGGTTTGATCCCCGGGCTGAGCAAGGTTGACTCAACCTTTCATTCCTTCAGTGGGTAGAGAAACTGAGGACCAAGCATGTTTGGGGACTAAACACTGAGGGTTCTACGTAAGGCTGACCACCTAACCGGAACATAGGCTTCGCACCCCAGAGCCTTTGGTTTGGGAAACGGAGATTGGCACCGTAGGCCCTGGCCTCCTAGGGCTGTTGCGCAGAGGAGGAGTTTTAAAGATAAAAGAAATTGGAGAATAGTTGGCATGAACAGAAAACGCTGGGAAAAGAGCGTTGTTGAGGCACTCAAGGCTTGCGAGGGGTTGTGCTTGTAAAGAAGAAGAAATGTATTAAAAGAAAGAATAAGTTTGAAATGACCAAAAATAATTTTAGATATAAAAAGAAATAGATTACTATGAAAAGTTTGTTAAATAAAAAATGCACTTCGCTTATTTGATGGTAATATTACGGAAAAATTCACAAAATGCTTTTGGTTCCAAGAAAAAATTCGCAAGATCTCCGACTGTATTTGGAACCCTTTTATATTCCTTAGGGGAGAAGTTAAAAAGAGCGAGCGGATTAAAGTGCATAGAAAATTAGATGATATTGAATGACTTTTGAGAAATATTTATGATTAATTCTTTATGTTGTGATTAATTCTTTATTTTTGGAATTAATTTTTTAAGTTTATATCTGTAATCCCCTCGAGATATGTTTCGTGACATTTCAGAACGTAAAAGAGAAAGAACGCTGTGCTTAAACAGTGATGAAATTTTACTCAGCATTTATTTCTCAACATGAAAAGAGCGTTGTTTGAGCCACCCAAGACCTGCGAGGGGTTGTGCTTGTAAAGAAGAAGAAATGCATTAAAAGAAAGAATAAGTTTGAAACAACCAAAAATAATTTCAGATATAAGGAGAAAGAAATAGATTGCTATGAAAAGTTCGTTAAATAAAAAATGTGCATTGCAATTTGGTGATTATATTACAGAAAAATTCACAAAATGATTTTGGTTCCCAGATAAAAATCGCAAGATCGCCTGTATTTGGAACACTTTTATATTTCTTAGGGGAGAAGTTAAAAAGAGCGAGCGGATTAAAGTGCATAGAAAATTAGATGATATTGAATGACTTTTGAGAAATATTTGTGATTAATTCTTTATGTTGTGATGAATTCTTTATTTTTGGAATTAATTCTTTAAGTTTATATCTTTAATCCCCTCGACAAATGTTTCGTGACATTTCAGAACGGAAAAGAGAAAGAACGCTGTGTGTGTGTAAACAGTGATGAAATTTTACTCTGCATTTATTTCCCAACATGATGTAAGTAGAGGATCATCGTTACACGTTTCACAATTAGGATATTAAAACACCGATCAGTTTTAAGGAATTCCTTCGTCTTTCATAACGTGAACGTTTCGCTCGCTCGTTTTATAATAGGTAAGAAAACCAAGAAACTTTTAACTTATAACTTAATTGATACATTTTCATAAACTTATAAGTTTGAATATTTACACATTAATGTGCCCAAGTAATAGTATGATATTTGACTAATTATTTCTGTGATATTATATACATATACTAGGTGGCCCGACAGACGTTGTCTTGTTTTAACCCTGTAAATCTAAAAATTGTAAAATTTGTTTTAAAGAAATTATAAGTTTCTTTAACACAAGGGCCTTTTAAAACAAGAAATTATAAATTTCTTTAAAGGAACTTATTTTTTATTAGATCTTATTTTCAGGGAAACATTTATTGTGGTGAAAATTAAACACAATATGTTATTATTACATTTATTATTATTATTATTATTATTAAATTAACAATAAAACAGTTATATATTTATAAATATACATAAATATTTATAATAATAATCAATAAATAAATCAAATATTATTTTAACTATAACAAATGCGATATTTGTTTCAATTATAAGTTTCATAAATTTCATCGCGTGCCACAATTTGCTCACCTACTTTATTATTATTTATAGTATTTACTTCTTTCTACTTTTTCTTAACATTTAGTTTATTAAAAACAGTTCTTAAGAGACTCATTTTACATATTTCTTATAGATATTGTAAATTATTTTACATAATAATAGTCGTTGCATCAAGAAATCGAAACTATCTTTAAAAGAAAAATGCAATTTTGGTATCGCCACATTTTTTTTTATTTAACAAATACAGTTTATATTCATGTAGATTTCCAAACCCTAACTTAAACTCTTGCTTGTTCACTCAATAATTTTCAATGAATTCTTTTTAATGGTTTTCTTTAATGGTGAACAGACAACAGCTACAAATAATATCTGTCCCCAGCCAACGCAGAATGTTTCATACAAACACAAAAAATAGAATTAATAACGACACCTTAATGCGTCTACCACTTACAACAAAGCACTGAAGTGCTTTGTTGTATGTAAACATGTTGTATGTTATCATAACCGAAACTTTTACAGCAAAATCAAAAAGAATAGAGAATATGCACATGACGTCAGGTGCAGCAAAAATGGCAGTTCACCTTCCTCGTTGGTAAAACACTTGAATTTCCTACGGATTGTGCTTGTTATTGGGGTTTTAATTTTGTCAATTATTTGAAAATGGTAACAAGCTGTTGTACGTATGGCTGTACTAAACGTTTCAAAAAAGGTGAAAATATTGGATTTTATTCGTTCTATTATTATAAGTTCTTCGAGAATTTACGGCAAACATTTTCAGAATGGTAATAAAACATTAACCTTACCGTAATGTGATAGATTATATAAAAATATTATAGTCTAAGAATTTTTTTTATTACTAAGTTTTTTTTCATATTTCTAATGCATTTTTTATGATTTTATGAGAAGTACTGTACCTATAAATGTAATTATTTTTTTGTCCTTAAAATGATCAGGTTTTGCACATTTTTATTAGATTCTTATTTATGTAATAGTTTATTGTTCCTGTTAACATAATCAAAGTAGTTATACTTTGATTATGTTACTTAATAGTACTGTGTAAAGTGTTTAATTTTTTTTTAAATATATAAATTTGTAAGTGCTAAAAAAAATCTATCTTGTATTACTTGGCCAGTTTCTGATGTTTCCTACCCCTTCCTTTAAATAAAATTTAGTTTTATTGTATACGTGATTTATATCGAAGCGCATAAGATACAATGAAAACAAGCAATGTTTTGCCAACGAAAAGGTGAGTTGTTGTCAGCAGTCGTATTAATTTTAGAAACATGCACTTTCTCTATGGAATACAGAAAAAAAAGTGGTGATGCCATCTATTGAACAAAATACGAACCACAGCAATGAACAAACACTACTGGTAATTATACACTAAACATATATACACTGAACAGTTTATTTCAGTAATATTCATTTGCATCAGATAAATTTGATACTAAACTTAAGTCCTTTTATGTGAGATCTTTTATCAAATAAAAATAATTTTTAAAAAGCTAAAAAGAGGTAAAATATAGTAAAAAAAGAAAGAAAATGTTATATTAAAATAAGTCTGATATCACAAATACATAATCTACAGAAGCTAACTAATTTACTGAGCACAAGTCAATTTGGATTTTGTGACAGAATACGGCAATAGAAGCTGCAATTAGAAATTGGCTAATAAATGAAACTTTTGAAGGGGGTGATTTTAGTCCAGACTTGTCAGTCCGACTAGTTCTTAAAAGGAACAATCATTTTTTCTTATTTAACAAATACAGTTTATTTCAGTAATATTCATGTACATCAGATAAAATGATGAACGGCAATTTGATACTAAACTTAAGTTCTTTTATGTAAGATCCTTTATAAAAAAAAATATCTTTAAAAAACTAAAAAAAAGGTAAAATATAGTAAAAAAATTTATATTAAAATAAGTCTGAAATCGCAAATACATAATCTACAGAAGCTAACTAATTTACTGAGCACAAGTCAATTTGGATTTTGTGACAGAATACGGCAATAGAAGCTGCAATTAGAAATTGGCTAATAAATGAAACTTTTGAAGGGGGTGATTTTAGTCCAGACTTGTCAGTCCGACTAGTTCTTAAAAGGAACAATCATTTTTTTTATTTAACAAATACAGTTTATTTCAGTAATATTCATGTGCATCAGATAAAACGATGAACGGCAATTTGATATTAAACTTAAGTCCATTTATGTGAGATTCTTTATCAAATAAAAATCATCTTAAAAAAACTAAAAAAAAGGTAAAATATAGTAAAAAAATTTATATTAAAATAAGTCTGAAATCGCAAATACATAATCTACCGAAGCTAATTAATTTACTGAGCAAGTCAATGTGGATATTGTGACAGAATGCGGTAATGGAAGCAGCAATTAGAAATTGGCAAATAAATGAAACTTTTGAAGGGGGTGATTATAGTCAAGACTTGTCAGTCCGACTAATTCTTAAAAGGAACAATCATTTTTTTTATTTAACAAATACAGTTTATTTCAGTAATATTCATGTGCATCAGATAAAACGATGAACGGCAATTTGATATTAAACTTAAGTCCATTTATGTGAGATTCTTTATCAAATAAAAATCATCTTAAAAAAACTAAAAAAAGGTAAAATATAGTAAAAAAAATTATATTAAAATAAGTCTGAAATCGCAAATACATAATCTACCGAAGCTAATTAATTTACTGAGCACAAGTCAATGTGGATATTGTGACAGAATGCGGTAATGGAAGCAGCAATTAGAAATTGGCAAATAAATGAAACTTTTGAAGGGGGTGATTATAGTCAAGACTTGTCAGTCCGACTAATTCTTAAAAGGAACAATCTTTTTTTTTTATTTAACAAATACAGTTTATTTCAGTAATATTCATGTGCATCAGATAAAACGATGAACGGCAATTTGATACTAGACTTAATTTTTTTTATCTGAGATCCCTTATCAAATAAAAATTGTCTTAAAAAAACTAAAAAAAGTAAAATATAGTAAAAAAAAATGTTATATTAAAATAAGTCTGAAATCGCAAATACATAATCTACCGAAGCTAATTAATTTACTGAGCACAAGTCAATTTGGATATTGTGACAGAATGCGGCAATGGAAGCAGCAATTAGAAATTGGTTAATAAATGAAACTTTTGAAGGGGGTGATTATAGTCCAGACTTGTCAGTCCGACTAATATTTTTAAAAGGAACAATCTTTGGAGTGATAGAAATTCAAGGATCACCGTCTAGACTAGTGAATATTGCGGAATGTAATGATTACACTGTGCTATGAACCAATACAAAAGTTCACATGCAGCTGTAGAGAAAGACGATAGGCAGGAAAAAAAATCATCCGTCTACAATTGATTGATGTGAGTGTATAATGTTTGTTAAACATCATCTGGTTTCAGAGGTAGTTGCATCGACTGAGCTAACAGTTTCTGGGTATACTATTAACGGAAAGGTTATCCAAGACAGGTTTGTAATCCAGTATTATATTTTTGTCACTTTTTTACTAAAACCTCTGGATTTAAAATATTTTTCTAAATGTTAGAATGCATAATTTCAAGCGTGTAAAAATAATTAAAATCTCTTAAACACAAAAATGGAAAGTTACTGTCAAAAAAGTGTACTTTCTACAAACAAAAGATGAATATTTCCCATTAATATTGGAAATTGTTTTACATAATAGTCTTTATATCAAGAATAAACTTCTGGAATGTACATTTTTTTTAACAAATCCAATTTTTTAGTAGTTTTTATTTTAATAATCGTGTGCATCCGATAAAACGAGAAATGACAATTTATAAGAAAACTAAATTTAATACCACAATTTGATTTAGGTTCTCTAAGATAATTGAGTTAATTTGAGTGTTGCAGGATGGCAACAATCTACAAAGCAATGTACTAAAGTTCACTGTGTACAGTGATTCCTCATTTTTCGTGGTTAATGGGGACCAGAACCTTCCGCGAAAGCTGAAAAACCGCGAAGTAGGATTTGCTCCTAGGAATTTTAATGTATGTGGGTACAGGAATGTTTTAAATATGTAAACAGTATTTATACTTTATACATTTAAAAATTACAAAAGTAAACGTATTTACTTAAACGTGTTAGTGCTAATTGATAAATTAATTACAAAACCTTGTAGAGTAATAAACATTAATTAATATTGCTTTCTGAGAGAAGCGAAGAGTCTTGTGTTGGTGGCGGAGGAGAGGCTCTCACTTGACTCGTAAAAGTTTTAGGCTCACTCGGAGACTCTTCTGCTTGAGGCGCTGATGGTAGAGCGAAAGGGCTTTACCTTGGAGAGAAACATGGTGATGGTTAGTTGTTGTCTTTGTTTTTCCTTTTCCTTCAAAATTCCCCTGTACAAGGACATAACCCCGTCAACGCGCTGAACTCGACAGCTCGAACCATATTGTCGTCAATGTCTTGTACAAATTCTTGCCATGTTGCACTATTGTTGTAGATTCTCCAAGGTAAGGCCATGCTTTTCAGTTTGTTCTTCGTCTTCCTCTTCATTTTCTTCCTCACTGGCAGACTTTGTCATCTTAAGAGCCCGTGGTATGTACTCTGAGTCAACTCATTTCTTTGTTTGACATGCAGGGATCCTTCTCTCTCACATATGAACATGAAACAACGCTCCTTTCCCCAATGTGGCTGCCGATATGGTTGTATTTTTTCACTTTTATTTTTTTGGTGAATATTTTGGAAAAACCCGCGAAGCACTGAAGCCTCAAAACATGAAGCTCGAAGTGGCGAGGGAACACTGTAAATGATATGAGTCCTCTGGAGATGGCAGGACAAGCCAGGGGCTCCTCGGCTTCCAGGACAATTACTGTGGGTACATTATAAACGTATGTTGTTGTGTCTTATGCCCCTTGGACGAGCCAAGCGCGTGAGCTAGAGCTAGAGGCTACTCGAATTGAAGCAAAAGTATTCGCATTTTCTTTGAAGAGCACTGCTATTGGAAAAGAACGACTGTGCTCGTAGCAGGTACCAAGCAGAACACCTGCTTGGCCTGCAAACTCTTGAGTTATCGTTTGGGAACTTGTGACATTGTGATCACGAACCTATCAGCTCCAGACATCATTAATGAACCCAATGGATGTTTGACCGGCATGAACTCCGATCTCGCAGCCTTCCAGCTACGAGATCGTTGCCTTTGTCGACTGTTATAAAGTCTATGACCATTTGGCAGTATGAAGACCCTTCCTCTTTGTCCAGAACTAACGACCGGAGTCAGCTGATTTGAAGCCTCCTGTTTCTACCGCCTACAATAGCGCGGCGACAGAGTGTCTGGGATGGTGACAGTTCAGTTGAATAGGCGTTACGCCCTGATCCGTTTCTGGTTCATGACCTCCGGAGGATTGCCTGGAAAATCCGCAATTGGGACAGCCAATGAATGAGGATTCAGCTAAAAAACTAACTGTAGCCTTACCTGGAGTTCTCAAGTAACTGGGATCTTAACTGACCAAAAAATGGTTGACGAGACCGTAACCGACCCCCAGGTATAAAAAGCCTAGAATTTTTCTACTCGGGGCTTTTCGACATTTTTTTTTACGTAGGTGCTTTGACCTCCTGGAGGCATTCGCGTCTTTTGACCAGAGCCAGCTTTCTAGTCATTAAGTTCGGGAGATTCGTAAAGTCCGCTCATATAGGGAGCGGCAGAGTCTCGGATACCGAACGGGGGATAAATTGAGTTTGCATTGCACCCTGGAAAGCCTCCCCAATTGAGCGAGATTGTTTAATCTCTCTTCTTTCCACTGTGATCGTCGTGGTGATGTTATGCAGGTGACAATCCTTTGCATTTCGATTTGTTTTGGGAGATTAGAATTCCCTTGTGTATAGCAGTATTTACTCACGAAATAAAAGGAACGATGGCCGAATGGTTAGGGTGCTGGCCTTCAGAACCGGAGTTCCACTATGGCATGGGTGTTCGTAGCCTTTCGGAATCGGCTCTAAGCCGGTCCCGGTCTCATTAGCTCTCGTGTTGCAAAAAGTAGACCGCAGCACTCCAAAACCAAACCAAACCAAGAAATAAATGTGATTTCCAATTTTATCGTGACTGTGATCCTTCGTCACGCTACCTCTTCACTCGAGAACATCGAAGTCGTCACAGCAGGATGTTCCGGGGCATGTGTTTAACACGTTCACGCCGGGGCCGATTTTCATTTGTTTTGCTGTGAGGCGGCTCTCAAATTAATGCCGCGCTTCATTTGGCGGCGCACGATTTTTGCCTGTTCCGACCTGCATACACGTTGTATGTTTGCTCAGTAGTGTAGTGAGTGCTTATTGTGCAAGTTGTGTAATTCGTGCCGTTTTTTCATTGACCACAGATTTCTGCCAGTAAGTATAACTAGAAACGTGGTTAGAATTTTTTTAAGTGTTGCTCTTATAAAAAATAGGTAACATAGATATTTAAATAAGTGATTCTGATGAATCAATAAATAGAAGCAGGAGAAAGGCATTGTAAAAAGGCGTCTCGCTCTTTCACGGCTGTCCTTTCCGATGATCGCATGCCTCGTTTCTGTACCTGCTCGCCTATTGTTACTGGAGCAGGTATCGTGGATTCGATGAAAACCTATACTCCCGACAATTAAGTACAGTAGTGACAAAATCCTTGACTAAACATTTATTATTTTACAAATTCTGTTAAAACATACGTAACTCCTAAACATGGCTGAAATAAGACCGAGAAAAAAAAAACAAATTGTGTCGAGCGGAAAGCACCTATCTCGATCTCAGTTCTTCCCACAAGAATGTCCGTTCTCCGTCGTTCCTACCGGGCATCTCCTCCACTGCTGTTCGCGAGAGCCGGGGTGGAATCCCCCCCCTCTTGGACAAGCTTTCGCCTCTCTGGGAAAAAATGTCCTTCTCCGCAGCTGGCGCGGGCGAAGGTGGCATCCCTCCCCCCTCCTGTTGAACTTTCACCTCCCTGGAACAGGGCTTGTCCACCCTCTCTCGATGTGTCCGTCTTCGGTCGTCGTAAAAAAAAACAAAACAAAAACAGATGCTCATGTAACCAACTCGAGTCTTGAGTCTAGTATTACAGGCATCAAGATTACGGATACTTTCTTCCTCTCCAGACGAGGATTTTGTTAATGTAAACAGTGAAGTGCACGAATATTCCACGTAAGAAGAAGATTTGGTGTCTAAATCAGAGAACAAAGATAACGATGAGGAATGGCAGGAAGTAAAAGAAAGAACTTCAGTAATAAATGAGTTAGACACGTTAAATTTTCATTATTTTAATCTTCAGCTTCTAATAGCATAATCGAATGCGTACCACCGGTGCGCCGCCTGATAAGACAATCAAGTGGGGGAAACACAGGTGGTACGCGTCGCCTGATGAGACAGTCTAGAGTGGGCCACTGGTGGTCTTCGCCGGCGTAAACGTGTTAGCACTTGACATGCGCGTATACTTCACCACCAACTTACGTGTGCAGTGGGCGTTTCTTCGTGAAATCACGCGAAAGTTTAGTCATTCAGGAAAATCGCAGTAAATCGAAAACTACTTTGTTTCTATGAACGAAACTTTTTTTTATTTTATACTTTAATATATACTGTATGATTGTTTAACAACAACAACAACAACAAAAAAACAATATTTTTTGCGAAATCACAAAAATAAACGATTTTTAAACTTAAAGTCCTATAATCTGTCAACGCATATTTCTGCATCAGTATCTTTATCACAACGGCTCATTTCATCAATTTTGTATTCAACAATAAAAAACCAAGCTTCAAATTGACAAAACACGACCTGTACGTTCTGGAGCTAGGAATTCGATTGAATGAAATAATCCGAAATAACGCAACAAAAGACCGAGTAACTCGACAATCATAACTTGTGGAAAGAAAAAATGCAAAGCTTTGCATAGCAACGCAAACAACACGCATATAATGTTACATATACATATAATTATACGTATTTAGTAGATTTGTGGTGGTTAGTGGGTATCCACCACAAATCTACTAAATGCGTATTTTTACGTGACCCGTGTTCCAGTAACAGACTGCAAAACATGTAAAAATACGTTGCCCGCACTCGAAGTGTTAACCCTTTAAAAGTCACCAAAATAAATTCATGGGAATTTAATGTAATTTGTTTATAAATGTTATCTATAAGCCTTGTATATGTAAAATATATAAAAATTTTTTACATTCCTTAGAAGGGTTTGCCTTAGCGGATACCAAATTAGGGTTTGAGAAGTGGTTTAACTGACTAACCTCTACCTTTGTACAGCTTGAACATTATGCCTTTTTAAAAGTTTAACTATACTGGAAGAACAATAAATGATAATCCTTAAACTGGTATAATAAATAAATAGCTTAACAACTAAAAAGTGTTGTTTGTACAGATACTTTTATTTGAGGTCATAAGTAAGATAAATTGAATCTGACTTCTCAAGTACAGAAAGTTTAAATACATATATTTCAATAGAAAAAAAATCAATAAGTCAAACGTAGAACTATCATCTGTTATATATTTAAAATATCAAAAATATAATATGTATAAAATGTATAATATGTATATATAAAATGTATAAAATATGTAAAATATATAAAATATATAATGTATTTTTAATATATAAATGTATAATATGTATATATATATATACACATATACATATACATATATGTACATATATATACATATATATATATATATATATATATATATATATATATATATATATAATCAGAAACTCATCCATGTCTCCAAAAAGTTTTTTTTAATTGCAAAACCTCTTGATTCTACATCATTGGTTTCCATATATCACAGATGTATGAGATTGGAGCCGTAAATAATTACAAAAAGATAAAATAAAGTACTCCAAGAAGTAAAGTTTAAAAAAAAGATGTTTAATAGGTGGTTTTGCTACAAAAGCACTGTTAAGATCTTGTCAAGATACTTATCTAGAATTATCAGTGATAAAGACGACCACTTTGGTTGCAACAAGTATTCGGAACACCCAAAAAACGAAAGAAAATAATAATAATAATAATAATAATATCAATTTTTAGCTATGCTGCAGATCTGGAATACAGTGATAGAGGATTCGTGCTCTGAGTTATTGACTGGGCTAAAGAATTTTGCAAGCGACTGAAACAATTTGACAATATTCAACTGATTTATCAGTTTTGTGCAGATGCAAATATTACGAAATAAGTAAAGAGACTAATTTTTTTTTCAGGCTGCATTCCGGTTAAACATGAAGACAACTTTTTTATTAATCTGTGCTGTTTCTTTGATTTGTTTAGTTTCAGCTGGCAGGGGTAAGTAAATTCGTAATTTTGTCACGTGTTTGAGAATGACTTTTATATTAAATATGACAAGAAATAATTCATGTCTTAGTGGTAAGATTTAACTTATTATCTAAATGAAATTTCCCTTTCAAACTCTAATTATTAAAGACGTATTAACCTTCCTAGTGGAACAAACACATCGAGGAAAAAATGTCTCAAAAATATGCTAAAGGTTTACTGTGTCAGTGGACAAAGCGTACTATGATTTTTTCCTTCACCCTTTGTCGAGTAGAATGGAATATAGGAAACTCATCCTCGTTACTGTCCCTTTACTTCCGGTTATAAATAGATATATAAATAGATATTACAGATTGTTAATTTTTAATACACGTAAAGCTCGTCAAGTCTCGAAGATCATCCCATAAGAAATAATGGATTCTAAAAGTACAAATAAAAATATTCTTCTAGAGACTTCTTTATATGTTTTTACACAATTCATCCAAGATATTTAAGTGGTGCAATTAGAGATACATCTGTTACCGCAAACGAAATACTTCGAAATAGAGATTTACAAAGCCATGAAAAGCTATTAGTGCCTTTGTGCGTCAGGCGGTAGGGGTGCATCCCTCAATAAATGTTAGTCAAAGAGGGGTGCATACCTACCGTAAAACTCCATTGGAGAAAGCACTGGCAAAAAGGTACATTACATCCATTTTCGGAGCGTTTTTGGAGGTCGAAAATTGTACGTTTTGAAGACATCATCGTTTTAGTGGAATACGTGCGAATCGTTTAGAGGGTTAAGTGATCGCAAACCTTATAAAAGAAACTAGCATATAGCCCGTCATATAACAGGATAAAAGTAAAATTTTCAATTTTCCAGAATTGTACGTTACGAGGCAGAAAAAAATGGTTTGTTTTTTTGGCTGAAAATTATCTGGTACACGCTAAATAATTTGTTTATATTCATACTCCTCTAAAGTCTCCCGATACTGTGAATACAGTTTAGAATCATGTTGAATTCATTTAGAAAAATAATTCAAAGTTTTCTTAGCTACGCCAAAATTATCGTTAAGTTCTTAACAATTTTTTTTTTGCTACAGTAATTAATGGAAGTAAAGGAATGAAACTATCATTTCCACTATACCCTGAAGGTAGATAGAATTTGTTGTTAATACCGGTGATGAAATTTTCATTGCAACAAAAAATAATCGATCATTAAATTTAAAACTATCCCATGTGTACCTAATCTATTATTTAAGCCAAATATTATTTACATAATATCTAAGTTCAGTGATAAAACATATGAAAATAATGCCGACGATATTTAAATAATTTAAAATAAGAAATGATTAAATGAGATAATTGAAGGAATGACGTCATAATGCTAGAAAAAAAATGTTATTTTTACCTATTTATTATGTCCTAAATTGATGTTTAATCGCCTGCTCTCAACCAGGGAAAATAGTGTTTGAAATAATGGCATTAAATGCTAGAAAATGGGGGAAGGGGTTGCTAACCCTAACTCATTAAAAATCTAATATGGATGCCTCTATCCATTCCAGGTCCCGCTTCATAAATTCGAGGACAGACGGACAGATGACTTAGGCTATTATTATATAGGGGATTGGTGCATGTTGTAAACATATATGTTTTGTGTGTGTATGTATATACCGGGTGGCCATAATTAAACTGACAGTGCTCACAGTGTTCTGTAGAGCGATCTATTTGCGAGAATGACACCACATTTTGTAGGAAGATTAAACAAGACGGGGGACGAAGGATTCCGCGAAAAAACAAATTAGTTCCAAAAGTCACCGCTAGGGGAATATTTGGTGCTGTGTAATAGAAAATAGAGTGTTAACAAATGCAAATCAATACGGAAATTAATTTCTTAAGTGTGCCAATGGATGTAAGAGAAATTTAAATAAAGAACTTCTTCTTCTGCTCAGCGTACGTGATATTGCAGATCACGAGACTTTATAGGCGTTTATGCAGATTTTACGCTTTTTTAAAGATGTTTCCATATTGCACTTGAACTAAATCAGAAAAAGTGCATAATAAAAGGTAATTTTATTCCGTATTAATTTGCATTTGTTAACACTCCATTTTCTATAACACAGCGCCAAATATTCCTCTAGCGGTGACTTTTGGAACTAATTTGTTTTTTCGTGGAATCCTTCGTTCCCCGTCTTGTTTAATATTCCTACAAAATGTGGCGTCATTCTCGCAAATAGATCGCACTACAGAACACTGTGAGCACTGTCAGTTTAATTATGGCCACCCGGTATATATAATGATTACTTCGGAGTTTAGATATTTGCTTAAATTTTTAAAAAAATATTTGGTAATTCGTTCATTCACTTCGGCCATGTATATAACATTCTTAAACTCACTCTTTCCAATGAGGTTTTGGGATTTTTTTACAATTAGGGCCCCACCCATATACGAAAATGAAAAAAATTATTTTTGTTAACCCTATCATAAAGAGCTGGAAATGATTTGCAACTTTTGATTAAAGGTATTAACTCAGTTCAATACACAGATTCAAGTCACTGTAAAAAATTCAGTTTATTATCTCTTTCACATACTCTTGTATTTTTAAACTACATGATATTACAATATTAATTTCTTATGTATATTAATTTAATAATGAGTAGAGTCGAATTACCTACATTTGTCAAAATAGGTAGCATTAAGATTCGTTGTAAGGAAATTTATCGTTATATAGAGTGTGGATTGTAACCACAAATGGAGGTAGATAAGTAGACTTCAGATCGAAGCTAGTCAAAAGTCATTATAAAGAGTGTGGATTGTAATCATAAATAGACATGGATACGTAGACTTCAGGTCGAAGCTAGTGAAAAGTCATTATAAAGAGTGCGGATTGTAATCATAAATGGACATGGATACGTAGACTTCAGGTCGAAGCTCGTCAAAAGTCATTAAAAAGAGTGCGGATTGTAATCATAAATGGACATGGATACGTAGACTTCAGGTCGAAGCTAGTCAAAAGTCATTATAAAGAGTGTGGATTGTAATCATAAATAGACATGGATACGTAGACTTCAGGTCGAAGCTAGTGAAAAGTCATTAAAAAGAGTGCGGATTGTAATCATAAATGGACATGGATACGTAGACTTCAGGTCGAAGCTAGTCAAAAGTCATTATAAAGAGTGTGGATTGTAATCATAAATAGACATGGATACGTAGACTTCAGGTCGAAGCTAGTGAAAAGTCATTAAAAAGAGTGCGGATTGTAATCATAAATGGACATGGATACGTAGACTTCAGGTCGAAGCTCGTCAAAAGTCATTATAAAGAGTGTGGATTGTAATCATAAATAGATGTGGATACGTAGACTTCAGGTCGAAACTAGTCAAAAGTCATTATAAAGAGTGGGGATTGTAATAATAAATGGACTTGAATACGTAGACTTCCGGTCGAAACTAGTCAAAATTCATTCAGTGATGTTCAATACTGTTATTTAAAGTTTTCTTGGACGTAAGTAGAGACATAAAGGCGAAACTAGTCAAAATCGATTTAGGTATGTTTAAAATCGGTAGTTTCATTGAATGTGAACCTCAAAAATTTTCGGATTAGAAAACTTAAAATCCTTCGACTGTTCCCATATGAGATAATAATTATATGATGTACATTAAGTATAACACTTTAAATTTTATACGTCTAACTGAGAAAATATAAGTAATTAAGGATGCTACACCCAAATGTTTTGCACTTGAAATAAAGCAATGTGTTTTGTCCTAATTCCCAGATATATCCGAACTAAACGGCTTGCCACAGGAAGATTAGACTGCATAACATTTTGTGGAAGCGTATAAAGCATTGGATGTGTATATGATATGTGATACACTGTCTACCAATAAGTATTTAGACACCTATGCAAATTACGATATCTACGGTCCTGAGGTACGTCACGGCCTCCACCGGTATACATCGTGTAGGAAACAGCATTGGCATTAGTCGCATGCAAGATGCCCCGCAGTTCGGAGCTCTCTGATTTCGAGAAAGGTATAACTATCAGGTATCACAAATGTGGCGATCCTTAAGGGACATATCTAGCGATCTGAAGTACCAAAAATCGACAGTAGCCTATGTGATTAAGAAGTGGAAGGTGAACGGTGATTCTCGGAATGTGCCCCGAGTCGGCAGACCAATGAAAATGGGAGATAGATACCGACTAGTGCCATCCAGAGAAATTCGGAAGAACCGCATACAACAGATGGCTCTCATCCTCGAGGAGTTTCAACAGGCGTCCGGGAGTATTGTTTCAATGAATACCATCCGTAAGGAAGCACACCTGCTTGGTTTTCATGGTCGTGCTGATGCCCAGAAGCCTTTGATCACAAAGTCCAACCGCGCTGCTAGGTTTATGTGGTGCAAAGCACATCGAAATTGAACCTTAGATCAGTGGAAACGGGTTCTTTGGAGCGACGAATCAAGGTCCCTTTTTACTGTTGGATGGCAAGGTCTGGGTCTGGAGTCTGCCTGGAGAACGTCTCCTGCCAGAATGCATTGTGCCTACAGTCAAGTTCGGCGGAGGTGGAATTATGGTCTGGGGGTGTTTCTTCTGGTATGGACTGGGATCCTTGGTCCCCATTCATGGTAAGCTCAACGCCGATGCCTATTGCACTATTTTGGATAGCAATGTACTTCCTACGTTGTGGCAGTTTTACGGGTTGGACCCCTGTTACTTTCAGGACGACAATGCCGGTTGTCATGTTTCGAGGTTAACCAAGGCTTGGTATGGAGCCAATGAAGTTCATCAAATGGACTGACCTGCCCAGAGCCCAGACCTGAACCCTATCGAGAACCTCTAGTATCAGTTGGATCGCCGAATTAAGGGGTGCACCACCCGTCCAAAATCACTGAAGGAACTTGTATGTCTACTCCAAGCCGAGTGGAAGACCATACCACTAGCTGTAATACAAAGACTTGTGGAAAGTATGCCTCGGAGGGTTCACGCTGTAACTGCCTCTCGTGGAGGCTCTACCAACTATTGATATTGAATAAAGTTAGTTTTTCTTTTCTATAACAGGTGTCCAAATACTAATTGGTAGACAGTGTATACAGGACAGGCAAAGGTTTAATAAAGTGAAAAACGTGTGGGAAAAAAATAGAGGGTTAAACCTATATAAATATGTGAAACTCGCAGATCGGTCAATATCACGTAATATATCATTAGTATTTAAGTAAAATTTCATAACTGTGTTTTAAAATCCTTTGTTCTCTTTTTTCTTATTTTAGGCTTGTTACCTCTTCCGCGTAAACTCGCTGAGTATGCCTCAAATGTTTTCATTTGTGGGGCCTCCATGTTTTACAGACTGATTAAGTTGAGAACGCCGTATGAAAGTGTTGCATACTGCGTCATTAAAATAAACTGTATAAATAACTATATTTTCAATTAACCAGCGACACCCACTTTGCCTGTTTTTAAATAAGGCGATTTCAAGCAGTAGGGAACATCTCAGTTTAAGACAATTCTGGCTTTAGTTTCAAACGGAATGGCAGTTTATTGTTTGTCCATTGACTGTTGTAAATGGTTGTAAATAATGTCTATTGGCTGTTGTTGAATGGGAAGGGCATTATAGTAGTTCATGATGTTGCGACAAATTGCTCTATTGAAAGGCGATTGCATTTATCAGCGTTAGGCAGCAGACTGTCGCAGATAACTGCGATAATACACAGAAAATTCACTGATTTTAGACATGATTTCTCTAGAACGTGGAGGAATGGTGGTAGATGCCACGTTCCAGGAAGAAAATATTACTTTATTGTATTATTTATATCTTACACATGTTTAATTATTTTTATTTCATTTTACTTCTCCTTTTTGAATACTATACCCTCAACGAAAAACAAAACCTACATCACAATGAAAGTTGAAATTTTTTGTGTTTAGCGGCCTATGTGAACTTAGAATTATTTCGCCTGGATTAGTTTTTGAGTTTCATATGTTTGTTATACTATAATTTCCCCAGTAGTTATTTTCCATTCATTTATTTTCTCTCTCATTTAGGCATATTTTGTCCCAACCGAGAAGAAATTTTCTGTATCCGACGTCAAGATTTATGCTGTGCTCATAACGAATGTCCCGAGGGTCAGCTGTGTTGTGAAGAGAACTGCGGTAATGTGTGCCGCCCTGCCCAGCGAAGAAGAACGTCTGGAATCGAATACACGTATAACTCAAACTGCGTTAATGAGTCGATTTAAGTTTCAAAACTGTTTCAATGATAGTTTTCTATAATCCTTTTGTACTCCTGCAAAACCGAATTAATTTTTTTTCCTTTAATAAATACCTTATTTCGAACTTGTGAAAAGTAATTAGTTAAAACTAAAAAACGAAAATTTATTGTTGAAAAGTGTATTTTTTTTTAAATAAAATGAATATTTCTTTTATTGTGAATTATTTTGTATGGAAAGTACTTTTACATGAAAAATCTAAAACTATCTTTGAGAAAAAAATACGCACAATTTTTAAAATTCCACAAACTCAAAGAAAAAATCGTGTGTATCCGAAGAAACGATGAATGAAGATTTGAAACGATAAATTAAATTTAAAATGGATTCTACCAGGGCTTCGAACCGGAACTGAACCGAAAACCGTAAAAAACCGTTATTTTGGTCGGAGCGAAAACCGGAACTGAACCGAAAAAAATATCGGTTTATTTCGGTTCGATATATCTTTCAGTCATTTTGTTACTGTTACCAACTTATCAATATTTTCTAATTTAACGTCAACTTTATAATTATCATTACATGTATACTGCTTCTCGATTTACTATTTTGATATTTGTTGAAAGAGCGTTTTCAGGTTTGAAATTTATTCTCCGAGACAACAGAAGTAATCTCAGTGAAACCACGTTAGAAGATATATTAATAATTAGAGGCAATTTTCATATGTTAAATAAATAATATATTTTTTACATAATTATTGCAAGGCCAAGTGCACGATGTGAGAGTCAAACGACGAATGTGGGTAATCATGAACCTAGTTGTCAAATGCGATTTTGATAATGGATAACAATGCCAATGCTCGCCGCTCTTATCGTACCTGCTGTTTGTATCAATTCACATAGTGTACCAATTAAAAAAAGAATAAAATCTTCTAAATTTTGATAGAATTACATTTTTTGTTTATGATAGAATTATATTTTTAGTACAAATAAGAATATACATAAAATGAAATTATTCATTTGGAACTGAAACGAAAACAGTTATTTTTGGCGGAGCAAAAACCGGAACTGAACCGAAAACCGTTATTTTTGGCGGAGCGAAAACCGAAACTGAACCGATATTAATTTTTTAGTTGAACCGGAACGAAAACCGGAACAAAAAAAATTACGGTTTGAAGCCCTGGATTCTACAAACAAGTTAAATTTAATTGCAGTGATACAGGATAATTAAAGGATTGAAGTAATCAACGAAACCGTGTTTTGAAATACACTGTGTAAAGGATAGCAAATTTTATTTGTTTTATAGTTCTGTAGCACAATGACACGATCTTTTAACTCTCTCGCTGTGTATTTATTTTATCAAAATAGCTTCAAAAACTGCATATTTTTTTTATTACATATTTCAAATCTATATACATTTTAGAGTTAAAATATACAAAAAAATTTTTGTAAAAGAGTTTTTTTAATATAGAATTAGATCTTTATTAAAAAGTGTTCAGAAAAATGAAATTGAAGAATAATGATATAAAAGCTAAATTTTGAAAAGTAATCTTGGTTAAATTATCTTTATTTTATAAAATACAAAAGCAAAACGTATATACTAATTAAAAAATGCAAAAGACTTACAAAACATTTATTAGAAATGAAGTCTTGTATGATAAATTTCGAAACAAGCCTCGAGGCAAAGTCTTACCTCGCAATCCTTGCACCAAATTCGCGTTTCTTTTCGAATAATTTGTTCCATTTTCAGTTTTTTTTAAAAACAGGCAGCACACTATCTACGAGGCTCTTTCTTGATGGGATTTGGGTGTATATGGTTATCAAAATGTCGATCAGTTAGTCTCATGGGTCTGTTGCTCTCATGTACTGTTGGTCTCTTTTACTATTATTTGCAACATAACATCGTAAAAATAAAGTTCAAACTAGTAAAAAACAGATGCATTATTTGCCATAGTGGAATTTAGTCCGGGATTTCCAATGAAAGAAAATGAAGCAGGAGATGGTGGAATATTTTGCATATCAATTTTGCACCACTGTCGAACATATTGAATAAAAAATGAATTCATCACTGTCCGCAAAGGAATCTGAGAAATTCTCATCAGTTTCGTTATAACTATCTTCAATATACTTGAAATAAGAGTCAGAAGTGCTATGAGTGTCCGAAATAACGTCAGGAGTATAGGTTATATCACTCACGAAACGCTTCCTGCCAGACATCTTTCAGTTATGAGCAGCGCGCTCAAGATGCTACAAAAAATTCTTCTATATTTTTGCAGAAATGTGGACAGATAAAGCCGTCTGCTAGTTTAAAACTAAATAAACAATTAAAAATCACAGTAAATCCAAAATGAAAGAATAAACGGAGAAAGAGAGGGTTGCACAATTAAATAGAAGGCTAAAATGCATGCCAGCGGAAATCGTGGGTTGCGCAAATTTTGCTACATCTATGTTGCCCGTGGAAATCGCGGGATACTCAGCTAGAGGGTTAAAAATTCGATGAACCAGACCTTTACATTGTACTCGCTTCCGACATGCGTTAAGACAGGCAAACAGATTTTGGCATGAATGACCTGTGTCAAAGTTCCTGTGTCAACAGAAACGATCGTTAGTCACCGACTGAATAAATTGTGGAGTAATCCTAAAAATGTTGATGAAATAAGTGCACCAGATTTTGTATCATTTATTTAAAAAAAAAATATTAGAGAAAAATTTGATGTGTCCAAACTAGATTTGACGCTTAAACTCTGCTTTTTGAAACTGTCATTCGAGTAAGAATTTCGGTAAAGAATCATAAGATATACTGCCCATGACAATAAGATCTGGACTAGAATGCTTAGCCCAGACAGTCCAACGCCTCACCTCAGGGCCGTAGCCAGAAATTATATTCGGAGGGGGACATTGTTTTTGGTGAAGGATACTTCAATAAAACTACAGGTTTTCTTATGTATGTATACTCCTAATGAGTATCGTAATATAATGTGATTTTAAAATATCAAAATAATTAAATAATTCAAAAAGGATATAATGAACAAATTTATAGCCTTAAATGAGTCATGTAGTAACTAATGAATTTAATTGTAAAATCAACATTAAAAATATATAAACTATACATATTATTAAATTCTAATTCTTAAAACAGAAGTATAACTAAAGAAAAATAATAATTTTGAAAGAAAGTGAAAACATTCGAATATTTACTTGTATATTATAAAATATGCTCTATTTGAAATTTTCATCAAAATATTTTCACAGTTTCTTCCGATCGTGCAACAATATTGTGACGAGATGCCAAAAGAGCTAGTCAGTCTGTTCTTACATGTTGAATCCAATTTGCCCCTATTCCTTAACTCAACGTCACTATCGTACGGGACATCGCACGGGAGCTCGTTGTCTGACCTTCCTGGGCCAGGCTCTCTAGGTCAGAAGTTCTGTCAAGCATGAATGGTAATGAGATAACAGATAATTAAACACGAAATTGAGGACAGTAAATACTATATGGAATTAGTTAAGTTGGTTAGAGAAATAAATTATTTAAAAATTTAGGATAGCAATAAACGAATGTACAGGAGCTCAGTGAAGGGGTACACAGTATAACAGATAGTATAAATTTGAGTTAAGATTAAGTTCATTAGACACAGTTAGGTTATTACACAATAATACTTTTTTTTAACAAGTTAAGTTGAATAAGATTCACAGTTGCAAGAATCGACGACTCCGATAGCACGGATTCTGACTACTGCTAGGAGAAATTCTATTGGTTCCTGAGAGCCAATAGAATTTGAGTATGTCAGAGCATATTCCTGCAAGGGAGCGAGAGGCTTCGAGCTAAGACGTCCCTGTTCTAAGCCCATTGTTATATATGTACAGCTAGGCAGATGACACACCCACACATATGGTTCCTTTTCTTTCCACAAAACGGTCTTTAAGAATTTTGGAGAGGGGACCGGTCCCCCAAATCCCTCCCCTTGCCTCACCTTCAAACTGGGGCTAAAGCTTTTTTGCCTATGTACTCTATTCAGTGCTCTTCGAACCTAGCTCAAATTTCATTCTCAGTAACCAACCAAATTGTTCCTAGCCTTCAGTTGGATCCGTTCCTTCGCAAACGCTTGTTTGTCTGCTGTATTCAATTCTTCTCTAATTTTTATTTAAAAAAAATAATGTGTTTAAATCTTATGCCATTTGTACCTAAAGTGTTAGGATTATTACAACTTGTAACTTAATATGCCAAGTACACCTAATGTGTTGGACTTAATAATTTCTTAAATTGCTACTGATGATATCTTATTATTATATTTTGTGTCTTCCATTCACCAAACTCGTGAACCTTATTTCTTGTTAAACTTATTCTCAATTTAATGCTAGTATCTAGTCCTCAATATCGTGTTGCAAATATCTGTTAATTTTCATGCATTACAGTACTTCTGGCTTAGAGGGCTTGGCCCAGACAAGAGAGCTTCAGTGCAATGTCCAGTGTGATACCCTGTTCAACTGCCAGATGGGCAACGTGTTATTGTAGGTGGTTTCCGAAAGCTGCAAAGTTATGGACCCTTTGTATCAAATACTTTACCATGAACCTCCACGTGACAATAACTCCATGCAACTACATTATACCATAATTACAATTGTAACTTTGTTGCTTTTAATAGTAACATAAAAATGAAATATAAAACACACTAGCTGGGGTTGCTCGGAATATCGAGATGATGCTTCATTCCTTGGTGCAAATTATTTATTGTCATTTATTTTAACTTTTTTATGAATATGGGTTACAATCATTTTACTTTTCATGGTTTAATATAATGGCATCGCGAACCACTAAACGTTGTCCATGTTCCCGAATTAATTTTTACTCACATGGACCCTCTAAACTGTCAAGAACCCTTGTGGAGGGGGATGAAAAAACCACTGTTGTAGCTAGAAGTGGGCAAGGAAATCTATTATGCCTCCGACAACACTTGTAAAGGGGCGCCATATAGTATATATCCTATATATTACTATGTTTTTCAAAAGGGGAGAGGGGACCTAAAAGTTATCGTGCCTCACTCGGTAGTAAAGCTTGCTACATTCCCAGTTCTAGATATTTCTGTTCTTAATGCATTTGAAAAAAAGTTTTGCAACAGTCATTTTGTTGCAGGTTTTTCAGTTTGTTTGCCCTCTACAAAATGGCAACATTTTTTTTCTGTACGTCAGAATAATTCAACAGTTTCTTAATCTTGCAGTTAATTTCCTTTGGATTTTTCTTCATTTGGCAGTTATAAATGTTTTATGAAAATTGGGTTGAATTTTTTTATATAGTATAAACAGTTTCATTGGAGTTTTTAGTGTCACGTGAAAATAGTTCACTATTAAAACCATAATAAAATATCCACAGTAAATGATACGATATTGGAACAAAGATAAATTTTAAGATTCGAGTTATTGTTCACGAAATTATGAAATATTTTTCATGGAATGTGGCATTTTTTTAAATGAGAGGATGACGCAGATAATGATAAGTGTTTAATTAAATATTATGAAGACAAATAATTACATAGCTTGGTTTATGAATATGATGCAGAAAGTTGACATATTTGAACAGAATCTTTGATAAACATAGTTCTCATGGCTGTAGTTATTGTGTGCGAATTATCTCTAGTAATTTTTCAACCTTATCTTTTTAGCATTCAAGAGAGGATCATTTTTTTTTCGAAGTAGTTAATTAATCTTTTATGTATGTAATATTATTCAGCAAAGCAGGATAGAAAAGAAGGAAATAAATAGCCCTGAAAAGGAAGAAAGTGTCCGAATAGCACTCCTATTCATACCCATAGGAGTTTCTAATAGATCAAATTAGTTTTGAGATTGAAAAATATGTTCTTTCTAAAGCAATTGCATTTACAGTATAGTTATGATTTTTTCTCTTTAACTAATGCAAATTTTTAACTCTATAACTTTTTGTTACAAAATGTACTTCAATTTTACTCAAAACTGGAAATTCAATGTGAAAGTAATTAGCTATGAGATGACGAAGCTATCAGAGAAAACTAAATGTGCACAAATATAGCTGAAATTGTTGACAAAACCTTTTGGGTTTTATTTTCAGCAGTAAAATAAAAGAACGTACCCTTAAAATGCATTACAAATACCATTATAGAGTACTGAATACTGTACAATATTTCGATGTCTCCATCAATTGCGTACATGCACTTATATGTAAAACCAGCAGCTCAACCAGAATTTATATTTGAAGGGGGCTGGCATCTAAACTGTACTTTTAGAACAGAATTCTTTTACATCAAGATCACGTGATTTTTTTTTTACTCAAAACTAGAATAGTATAACTAATACTTCATATAAATTATTATCGGCAAAGGTTGTAGGTTCATTTACATACAGTTGTCTGAAAGTTACGAACAAACCGTCGAAATATTCTTTGATAAAGCTAGACTGCAAGTATCACTTCTGTAATTTTAAGTGTGGGATTTAAAGTGTTATTCGCTGAAATATGTACAAAATAAAACACTGGTAAGTATTACAGCCGAGTATCATAGTTAAGACGTAGATTAGCAAAAAACTACCGTAACTAAAAGTCACGTATTTATATCCTGTTACAGCGCCGGTCTCATCCTAGATGGTAAGAAAGGTAGGCAACTGCCTACGAAGTCAAAAAGAATCTATAGACAATAACAATACTCTTAAGACTGCTACCATAATTGTTAAAACATAAACTGTTTTGAATAGCTAAACACGTAATACTATTAAAAAACCTATAAAATATTTTTTTGATTTTCTGTCAAAATCGGATATTGAAATGTAATCTTTAAGGTTATTACTTAAAGTTATTTTGAATAAGGGATTTTCTCAGAAAAAGATTGCCTGATTGTTACTTTTTAATGGGGTTAACGAAACATAAATGATTTCATTAGGGAACTACAGAAATTGAAGTTACAGGAATTGAAGTTAGTTTGAAGATTGCCCTAGAGTATTTAGACTTTTAGTTGTGTTAATTTACATTTCGTACTCAAATTTCATGTTTATAAATTCAAACGAGGAAGAAACTGGATGAGTTGTTAAAATCTGTTTGTAGCAGTCGATTTTTGCGAATAAAAAGAAGGTTAGGGAAAAAGATTAGGAAAGGAGCCAGAGCTAAGCACAGAGATCTACAGCCAGTTAAAACTATCATTTATTACCATTTACAGTCAACGCCATATCTTTTATCGAACTCAGTCTTTGACATCTCCGAAGTCAAGGGGTCACAAAATCGTCAGCATGCCTTGGGTACAATGTAAGGTCTCCAAAATTCACAAGCCTCCGCCCTTGGGAAATTGAGGAGACCCCTCTGTCTAGGGTTGAGTTCGTACGCCACTGGGTTTTCTGCAGAGTAAGGAGGCCAATCCTCGGGGTTCCTGTCACCAAGGGGGTGCCTGAATAGAGAAAAAATTGGAAACATTAGCTGCAAATAAAAAACAATTTAAATGTTTGCAAAAATAAAGGGCTATTTATAATTCCCTCCAGGAATACAGAAGTTTTATTGAAAAAACTAATACAAATACAACAAAAAAAAGCATAAATACAGATGATACTAATGAAGTTTTATTTATAGCCATTAGAGGCATTCTATACGCAAATCCGTGGTCAAAAAGTATACATCAATGCGATAGTTTAGTTCCCTTTTCTATTCAGTGAGGTACAATCAACGGTATTCACAGCACGTGGGATACTTTCACGCAGTTTTGATGAATAACTTAAAAACAAAGTCTTTTTACGTAGTCGCTTGGTGTTAAATGCGGTGAGCGTAGAGGACATGGCAAAATCGATACGTCATTTTTAGAAGCACGCCCAATGCAAATCTACTACTAACTGCTATTATAAAAAACTTGAATTGTCTTTATATTTCATACGAGGTTATCTTTTGCCTTTTTCGTCTTAGTTTTTGTTAATAAAAGTCCGAGCTTTTTTGAGCGAGCTAAAATATAAACGTGATTCTACTCTACAGGAATGTTTTTTGTTTCTCCAGTTTAGAGAAGTATTGCGGTCAATGGTGTAGAAACGACTTTATAGTACGTTTCAGTGACTATAAATAAAAGAAAATGATTGAGTTTTATTAATCTTGAAGTTCTATTTATTGCAATATAACTTATTGCCACGGAAGCAGAGAAGTTCGGTGGAGCCTCCACCAGTTCTTTACATTGCGGAAAAGAACTTTATAAGGGAATCGCCAAGTTGTGAGCGTACAGTTGCGACTTATTTAAAATACCTCTGTAGATCATTTTTATATGCTAAAAAATCAAAATTAATCCAAATAGAAACTCTTAAAAAACAAACACTGACAAATTTAACTGGTTCGCCAGTCAAAGCTGTTCATTAGGCCTTTTTATATTAGATCCTATGAATCAGTATCCTTAAATTTTGTCACTAAAGTGAAGAAAGCTCAAAGAATTTTTGTTTTTTATCCCAAAATAGCTACAATGCTAAAGGTATCTGTAAGTGTAGACTAGATAGAATAAGCAGTGTTTCTTTTGATTTCACACTTTTATTAACACAGAAGTTAATCCAGAAATACGGGTCGGTAAGACCGCTTAGTGAGATAACTTAAGATAGAATACATGGGTCGGCGACCGCTGGCGAGAACAACCTCGCATCATAAAACACATACACGAACTACTATAAACAACATTTTTAAACACAAAGAAGAAAACAGCGCATGCGCAATTGCTGCGCTCGCAAATACGTAAGTGGCGTAAACAGTATCCGTCTACGTTGAAAACGTCATTTTTTGCCAAAACTCATAATTTTTTTTTATTTCTCTATTGTAAAATTTCAACTTTTAGGCTTCTAAATCTGTTTTTGTTTTGTCTCTGCTGCATTTTAAAGAAACGCCACAGCTGTTTAAACATCAGTGACAGCTGTCAAAAGTAAACGGAAGTAGCCACTTCGGAACCGGAAGCTCTAAAAGCTCTAAATTTCTGTTTTTTTGTTACACTAAAGGCAAGTTTTATCTTTCTGGACCTTAATATTACTATCGAGGAATATTCGAATTGTAATGCGGATTTAGTGACTCGAAATTACTTTCGATTGATGAATAAATTGAGTCACAGGTTTCAGAAGATGAAAATAGCATTGATAATGAAGATAACAGAGAAATCTATCTCATCACAAGAAGTTTAGTGAATAATGTCATATAAGTGTAGAAAATTTACGGTTGTTTTTTATGTCATAATACTGAAAAGAAAAACATTTCAGCATTTAAATGCTATCCAAAATGCTTTATAAAATGTTAAGAAAAATATTTCCCGGAAATAAAAATTTCTGGTCTCGATAAGTCATAAATACTATTTCACGACACTGGATTAAGCTTGTTTTATGTTATCTTCATTTTTAGTCATTAGCTCATAAGTTTTGTTTATTTATTGCTAAACGTTAAACGATACAAGTATAGCAATATAACATTGTGTTAATGAATGGGTATTCAGTAATCTGTAATTTCTAAGTAATATATCATTTATGCGGCATTTTTTTCGGTACTTTTGAAAATGTATCAATGGTACTCCGGTATCTGATTTGTAAGTCTTTTCCATTATAGTTTTTTTTTCCTTTTAAAATAGGTGTCTTGAAAAAAGTGTAAATGAGATTCCACCGTAAATTGCCAAGAGTTGAAATTGAACGCCAAGAGTTAAAATATGCCAAGAATTGATACTTTACTTAACTTGTATGCTTTGATTTTAAAAATATAATTTTGCCAATTTAAGGGGGAAAAATCAACAAGTAATGTTTTTACTGAACAGTTTATGTGTTATCAAATAATTTCTTCTCTGATTACTGTATATATTTGTTGTTTTGTCAATGCTTGTCAAAAGGTATATGGAAAGTTCTAAAAATCTATATGGAAAATTCTAAAAGGGTGACAAAAATTAAAGTCTCTAACATATTAAACTGAAATTAAATATGTTGATCTTAGCTAGAATACTCCTAAAATTTTATAACGAACTAGCTGTTCTGCTCCCATCCTCGGTCTGGATAATTAAGGGTCTCAAAATATGGTTATATTTAGTCCAAAAATTAAAATTACTTTCTAGATTACATTAAACTAATAATACAATTTCTTAAAAAACAAATCATTATCATAAAACGAATAACCCATTCTTTAAATTTAATATTCGTCAAAATATTTTTTATTATATTTGTCAATTTGCCCTTGCATGGTAAATCCTAACAAAAAATTACCTAAGTTTCGTTGCGAGATAATTAAAAAAATAAATGTATCTACAAATAAAAATATTACTCCTATTTTTAATTTAGTCATATAAAATAACTTTAAAGAACATTTTTATATATTGTTATTTTTCGGTTCTAAAAACGAGAAAATTGATAAAGTAATAGAAAACATAAAATCTCAATATAGTTCAAGAAAAGCAAATTGTTTTTTTAAGTAAACCTAGATGGCGACACTAAAAATAGGAAACTAAGACACTGAATAAATAAATTAGAGTTTCTTTATTTTAATGCTTATGTCTGTATTTAAAAAAAGTATAAAAACAAATAATGATAATTTTAAAGTACATATGGGAGTTTAGGTTTGTATATTTTCAATACCTAAACCAAAAGTGTTCTAGTTTATTCAACCGTTGATATACAGTTTTTATGTCATCACGAATGATTTTAAATGAGTATGTATTGTGAACATGTATTATGAAAACGACTATAAAAGACTGTGTAATACGTTTTTATTTTTTGGTTATATTTAAAAGAAATTAATAAATTAATATAATCACAAGATAAATGCCACTTTACTATTAATGGAAATCTAATTCTTTCACGTAAACCTAGATGGCGACACTAGTAAAAAAATTGTTTATAATTTAATATGTTAATTGGATAATAATTCTGTACTTTTATTTCGTTGTAAATTTGTGACACAAATCAAGCAACACATTTCTTATATACTGGACTAGTGAATCACCTAAAATCTTTGCTTAATTTACATTTGGTAAAACATTGTGGTCCTTCAAAATCATACATATTGAATTTTTAGCGAATTTTCATTACCTTTATATCTAACTATGAGTTTAACATCATTAAAAATTATCCAAATTTAAAGCTTTTAGGTCATTCACTAGTAAATACTATAAAAAGCATTCATAATAGTTTTCAGCAAAATATTTTAAGAACTTTTTGAGAAATCCCATTTCAAGTTTCAACATTTTATTAAAAATACCGTTCTGAGAAAAACGCATTTGAAGTTTATGAAATCAACTTTAACTATTAAAAAATTACAATACATGTTTAAAATTCTCCACACTTTCTTGCTTCAAAACTTTCTAATTGCCAAGTTGCTAATTATTAAAAATACTAGAAAAATGTTTTCAGTGAATTATAACTTTTACGACCTTAAAAATTAAATATAAAATTCGAATCAGTCTTATATATGAATATTTTAATATTAGACTACATATGGATGTTTAGATACCAATAGAAGAAAAACGTATAAATGATAAAACGCATCAATGGTGTTCCACTGTATATATACTTTTCTCACTGTTCTTATAATTCTAATATTTATTGACAGGACTTGTTCTAGGGGTGGACAACCCACACATTTAACTAGGGGTGGGTGTGGGGCAACATTTTAGCTGTGAGAAAAATACTGATATTTAAAATATCCAATTAATTGAATTTTAAACATATCGATATTTTCTTCTGTTGAAAAATCGTAATTATATTGCTTATGTCTAAAAAATAAAAATATTTACAATACTTTACTCTAAATTAAAACACCAATGAAAGTACATAATTTTGCTTCCATTCGATGGGCGTGGGTTCGATTTAATTTAATGTGCATAATGTAGTTACTAAAAATAGTCGATGCTCAAATACTCCTGGATATTAAATTTTCATTAAGCTCGTAGCCTTAGAAAAAACTAACTTTATTTGACTTTTAGGTTTAAATTTTAATTATACTAAAAATAAATTTCACCTCTGCGCACCCTACATTAAAAATTGTTGATGGATTATTTACATCAAATAAAACGGTAACAAAAAAGCATAAAAGATATTCATATACTTACCCATGCTCGGCGAATGTAGTCCACTTTTTAATTAAATCTGCGCTAAACCTTCCGTCTTCCGGAGTGTAGGTAAAGGTATCTTGTATCGGTACACCAAATACGAAAGGTACTTCATAAAAATGAGGCACGCCTAACCACTCAGGATTCTGGTCTCGAATGGATCTGTGAGAAACCCAGTAGACATATGAATTCCTGGCTTTTTCAGCGAAAAGCGCCACTGGACAGTAAAATACATAATCGCCGAAGGCATGAGAGATAGTTTTAACTATTTCACTGGAATCGTCATCAGATACATTCTGGAAATAATGCTGGAAAATTTCGTTTGCAGATGGACGAGGCACTGTTTGGAAAAGGCCGTCTATAATCTGTTTTGCAGCTGCTAAATTTAACTGAGGTTCCGAATCTAATCTAAAAATATCTGGAACCATGTAGTTTAGAAATATAGTAACTTCATCCCGATTATTTCCTATGAGAATGTCTACTGGCGCTAAATGACCTTCATTAAATGCTTTGAATGGGGAAGTAGGTAGAAATTCATCTCCGTAAGTTGGAAGAAAATATTGAGGAAGCTTGGAGGTAAATACATCTTCTGCTCTCGCCAGTTCCCAAGAACTTTTTGCTTTCAGACATTCCATCACTTCTGGATCGGTTTCTATGCTGGAGTTACCATGCAAGCAACCAACAATTTTTGCAAAGGTATTTGCTTTTATATAAGACACTGCCTTGTTGTCGACCATCTGAGGTTGATAAGCTGTGGCACTTTGCAGAATAGCAGCTTGGAACAGGTTACGAGACAAAGGAGATACCATATGTAAACTGACAGACATGGCTCCAGCACTTTCTCCCATGATCGTAATTCGTTCAGGATTACCTCCAAAAAAACCGATGTTCTTTTTTATCCATTTCAGAGCTAAGTTCTGATCTAAAAGTCCTACGTTACCCGGTGCTTCATCTGATCCACTGCTCAAAAATCCAAATATACCAACCCTATAGTTGATGCTTACAACAATAGCTTTGCTGTAGGATACCATTGTACTTCCATCATAAACATCCATATCAGTAGATCCTGAATAAAAACCTCCTCCATAGATCCAAACTATAACAGGAAGTCTTTCAGATCCACCGCAGCAGCATTTAGATGGAGTCCAAACGTTTAAGTACAAGCAGTCTTCAGATGGAGTTGACTTTGGAATCCAGCTGAAATTCCGGCTTGAATACTGCATACAAGGAGGAGGCTTTACGGTAGCATCAAGAACGCCATCCCAATGTTCAAGAGGAGTTGGTTTCAAGAATCGTTTCTCGCTCACCGGAGGATTTGCATAGGGAATGCCTAAAAATGCAGCCACTTTAGTATCGAAAACTTTTACGTATTTTCCAAATAAGGAGCCTGATGAAGTTCTGACGAGGGGTCCAGCATCTCGAATATAAGGATTATCATTGCAGCCATATCCCTCATAGTCTAAAGCTAATGTAGAACCAAACAGAAGTAGGAGGCATATCACACCTAAACAAAGATTTAAAAAAAATTAATAGTAGTTTATACAGAAAACTATATTGCAGATTTTTTAGATACCGAACTATTTTTTTTAAAAAAAGAAATTTTAATGTGTATAATTGATGCTTATTTAGTACTGAATCTTTTTTCCCTTCGAACTATCAATAAAACTTATTTTTAATTTTCAATTCAATGTCTTTTTACCGTAATCAAAAATATAAATTTAGGTTGCTGAGTTACCAAAAGCAAAATATAGCAAGGCAAATCTAATTTACTTGGTTAAGGTGTTAATACGAAATACCATTAAGAAACGAAATACCATTAAGAAGTTATAACCAACCTTAACCGAAGGTATATTCTTTCAGTAGATATGAATCAAATTTCGTAAGATAAGGTAAGGAATAAACACAAAATTTTTTTTATATTTATATAACAAAATCCAGTGCATATGAATAAGAGGATATGTTGCTACTGAGAAGTAAAATAAGAAGTTTCTGAACGTTGTGACCATCTGTTTCTTTTATCAATGAAAACGTAGTTCAAATGTGGTGACAATTTGCTGTCCCTGCAATTGATCAGTTAGATCTAAGCATGCTCTCGTTAAACCCTGCAAATTACAGAGTCTATGACAAAAGAATTATACACTTGCTCAATAGGATTTATCTCATGCTTGACGGCCTTTGAAAGACTTCAATATCTTCAAATTGGTTTAAAAATTTGTGATCCAGTAGAGACCAGTATAGACTACTTTCAACGAACGTGTTCACCGACTCATTTGGTTTATTTACTGTGTATGTTCTGAAAATATGGAATGAAAGACAGCACAAGCATGTATATTTCAAGTTAGTATACAGTGTATGTATGTATTAAAATCTTGCAGTCAAAATTTCCACTGACTTCCCGATCTCGAAAAGAACTTTTGCCTAAAGATGTCTCTCTGGTGACAAAACATTAATAAGCCATAAAGTTACGGAATTATAAATAGGTTAATTAATCTCAATAAAAATAGATTTTTTAACTCTTTTGTCCTCTGTTTTACTTTTTTACGAATACATTATGCGTTGGTGGCTCTGCAGCAAAATGCCTCTCCCTTTCTGCTGGCCATCAAGGTTCCATTCAAGTAAAGTTAAAGTGTGCTTTATTAAGAAAAAAAAAATGTTTTACTTTTACCGTATATTTACACGCATAAGGCGACCTTCAGATAGGACGAGGTATAAATTTTCAGCAAACTTTTACCATTTCAACATATATACGTCATATAAGGCGACCCCAAAATTTTCAATAATATTGTAATGCGTAGATATACGGAACTAACAAATTTTATTTTTTAGCACCTTGGAACACCACATTGGGATTGTTGCATTGATTAATACTGCATACTTGTTTAATACCAACATTGCTGTCATACCGGGTGGTTTAACTTCAGTGCTACAACCTTTAGATGTCTCACTTAATAAACCATTCAAAGACAACATGCGTGAACAATGGAATGAATGGATGAGTAGTGGCGAAAAGTTGTAAACAAAAGGTGGAGCTATGCAGGCATCGCCACTTGATATGCTGTGCATTTTTGTCATCATATCATGGGAAAAAGTAAAAGTGGAAACAGTAATAAAATCGTTTAAAAAGTGTGGGATTTCTAATGCTATGGATGGCACTGAGGACGATATGTTATGGGATTCTGATGACGACGCAGAATTCGACTCATTAGGTACAGAATGGGACCCATATGATGAACTCAACAATGAAAGTGAGAATGTACTTGAGCCCTCAGATGATGAATGTGAGGATTTTGCAGGATTTTAAAAACATTGGTGAGTGACTTGATTCATTTTATAATGGTGTTTTGCAATCAACATTTTTTTTTTGTACCTGTCGTATAAGACGACCTCGGATTTTGGGGGGTCATTTTTAGGTTTTAAGTATCGTCTTATACGCGGAAATATACGATATTCTAAATCAAACATATTTAGGCTTTCAACAGCGACCTTTTTTGCAGGATTTTAAAAACATTGATGAATGACTTGATTCATTTTATAATGGTGTTTTGCAATCAACATTTTTTTTACCTGTCGTATAAGACGACCTCGGATTTTTTTTTTTTTGGGGGGGGGTCATTTTTAGGTTTTAAGTATCGTCTTATACGCGGAAATATACGGTATTCTAAATCAAACATATTTAGGCTTTCAACAGCGACCTTTTTTGCAGGATTTTAAAAACATTGATGAATGACTTGATTCATTTTATAATGGTGTTTTGCAATAAACATTTTTTTTTGTACCTGTCGTATAAGACGACCTCGGATTTTGGGGGGTCATTTTTAGGTTTTAAATATCGTCTTATACGCGGAAATATACGGTATTCTACATCAAACATATTTAGGCTTTCAACAGAGACCTTTTTTCAATTAAAATCCACCTAAATATGGAGCTGTAATATTTTATGATGAGAAGAAAAGTCAGACAGGTAAAAAGTACATAACGAAAACAAAGGTACACTTCTTTTGACATGATTTTCCCTGCCTTACTACAAACGGAAAAAAGGCGTTTTTATTGTTTTATTTTTCTTATTTTACACATTGAGGAAGACAAGATGAAGAAAACTGAGTTTTCGTTTAGACAATTCATGATAATAAGAATAAGTAATTGGGAATTTCAGACATGAGGAAAAATTTTTTTTTATCCCTATACGTTGTTTTTAAAATAGTTTGTATTATGTGAGAAAATTTTATATTAATCTGTATCGTAGGGGAAGGTATTTTACATTTTTGCCCGGGGCGGCAAAACTGCTACTGCCAATCCTGTCCTAATACTGATTTTGGGCAAAAAATATTCCAAAAATAGCTGGCCTTGTTATTAAAGATCAAATAGTTAGACATTTAGATTTAATGATTACAGTTTAAGATGATCATCTTTGAATTACATAGCTTCTGACAGCCGTAAAATACTTAGTTTTAAGGAAAATAAGATCACAACCTCTTATGTAATTTTACAATAATCTGTATCGCAGGAGAAGGTTATTTTACATTTTTGCCCGGGTGGCAAAACTGCTACTGTCAACCCTGACCTAATACTGATTTTCGACAAAAAATATTCAAAAATTAATGTCTGAAACAGCTGGTCTTGTTATTAAAGATCAAATAATTAGACATTTAGATTTAATGATTACGGTTTAAGATGATCATCTTTGAATTTCTTAGCTTCTAACAGCCATAAAATACTTAGTTTTAAGGAAAATAAAATCACAACCTCTTATATAATCCTACATATACCTTGAATTGTGCTACCGAAGAAGGAAACTAAAGACACGTTTAAATGCGTGTATGATTATTTTTTTAAACGAGAGGTCAGAAACCTATGCTACATGATTATAAGCATAGGGTTTATCTTCCGTCTTCTGATAAAGTTTGGAAGATAAATCTTAAGATTATCACAAAAATTTGAAGTGTGAGACGTCGCGATAATTCTGTGTACATGATGTAATACTGTATATCATATTCGGATAAAAATTTATTGAAAATGCATATACTCTATGACATAACGGTTTTTTCACAACGTACTCCTTTACAAAAATGAAGAGATGAAACCATGTGCTAGGTCGAGCTTACAAGCGAAAGTTTCAAGAAGTTACTTAAGAATAATGTTGTAAAGTTATATTTTTTCTTTCAAAATAACGAGCAATGATGTAATTAATATTTGAATGGAAATATGTTATTTCTCCAATTCATTCTTTGATTATTTCCTAATAGGAATTTGTTATTATTACTTTTAGACAAAGAAAAAATAATTTAGGTTTTTTTGTTGCTATGCGCTGCGTCTTAAAGAAACTCTAGTTTCTTTACAAATTTTATGTAATTTAAAATTTGTAATCGAAAGACAACACCAGTTTTTCACGACATAAATATATGTACATTAAAGAATAAAAATTGTATCACCACCTTAGAGTTGGCGCATTTTTAGTATTTCTAAAAAACTACTTGTCAATTATTTCACTAACTTTCGTCGTGTAAAAACATTCTAAAACTCATATTTTGCATTGAAGTTTCTACAATTTGTATATTTAAAAGACTAGCTATGTATTGCAAAAAAATGGTTTATCAATGGTTAATACTGGTCGTCTAAGAATAAAAATGTATTCTATGTAATTCTTTCTTATGTGTATTTTGTAAGTATTTATAAAATATATTTTAAGAACAAAAAATATAGAAGGAAATAAAAAACATTAAAGTTTCCTACTTTTTAATAGCCTATATTGGACGTTGTTAAGAATTTACATATATATATATATATATATATATATATATATATATATATATATATATATATACATATATATATACACATATTCATATACATATATATACATATATGTTACTGTGAAAGACCGAAATCTGGAGAATGTCGACTTTCACCGGTGAATGTCAACATTCACGCAGCCGTTTGGTGTATGTCCGAAATATTTGCTAAATACCCTTATTTCTAACTTACACCGGTAAATATTGACATTCACCATGCACTAATGGTGAATGTTGAACATGTCGGATATTTATATTTACTTATCCGTAATTCAGTCAAATCTATAGTACTAGCACATGTAACTGTTGAACTTAAAACAAACCGAACACTCTTAGAACAGAAAATAATACCAATAAATAATTATGTGATTGACATTATATTGTCTTATTTGTTGCAACAATTTAACTGTTATAACAATTTGAATTGCACAAGAGTCCCTTGCATTTATTAATGGCATTTAGTAACTAAACATTTCTTTTTGCAATGACAGCGTTTATAGCCATGCCATCCACGTCTCGAATTAGCTTCAGCGGCTTCTCTCAGTGCGATATTTTCTTGAGAAGAAATCTCATCTATGGAGAGCAAACTTTTCTTTACAAAATATAAACTGATTACGGGTATCAAGCTGCTTGAGTGAACCATTTTTGTTTACTTATTTATAAAAGTCGGAGTCTTCTATTCCAACAACAACCGCCAATACATTTCGAGCATCTGTACGACCACGGTCGACATCAGGGACTTGTATTCACACAGTGTCATCAATTTGAGCAGGAGGAAATTTTCTTTTTGATGTCTGTAACATTTTAGTTGCATGCATTAGATTATCTTTTGCTGCCGCTTTTTTAATTAATAGAAATAAACTTCTGCTGTTTAGTCATGGCTTGATAGAAGGTGTAATAGGTTGAAGCTCTTCTGTATTTTCCTTTGGAATGGATGCAGAAACTTTGGGAGTATTCCTTCAATGGTAATTGCTATTTTAACATATATATGTTTTAATAATAAAGTATGATTTAAAAACGTAAAAAAATATTATTTTTCAACATTCACCATCAATGCATACGGATTGTCAACATACACCGGTGATAGTCCGAATATGTAAGAATATAATATATTCTGTCTTTCACCGAGGTATTTGGTGTATAATTCACCGGTGAATGTCGTATATATATATATATATATATATATATATATATATATATATATATATATATATATATATATATATATATATATATATATATATATATATATATATATATATATATATATATATATATATATATATATATATATATATATATATATATATATATATACTATATATATATATATATATATATATATATATATATATATATTATATATATATATATATATATATTACGGGTAGTTGGAAATTAAGTGAGTTATAAGCGATTTTAAAAAGGGAATTCTTTTATAATAATAAAACAAATGAAAAAGACCCACGCTCGCGTAAGCTTTTGGAATCATCCGGTCAAGCAGGAAGATATTTCAAACATTTGAGGATTAAGCTAACCAATATGAGTCAGCTAGCGCGTGGATATGGATCTGTCAACATCTTTCCACGCTTTGCTCCGCCACGAACAAATGAAAATTGAGCAAGTTTTGATTTTAAATGAAACTATGATTTAATAAACTTATTATTATTAAGAAAGCCTGTTTTCCATTCGCCTTAACACAGGGAAGTTACACACACACACACACACACACATATATATATATATATATATATATATATATATATTATTATATATATATATATATATATATTATATAGTATATATATATATATATATTATATATATATATATATATATATATATATATATATATATATATATATATATCTATGTTGTGTGTCTAATGATTTTTAACCAAACTAATAAGCTTAGTTATAATTTCATTTAAAAATAACTTTCTTGCTATTTTATCTCTAAAATTACAGCCTTTGGTAACATATCTTTGTTTCTTTCTTAATCGTGGTAACCATTGACAACTTAATGAACACTAAAAGTTTCTGCTTAGTTAAACTAACTATTCATATATAACTCCTTTACGTAACTTGCCGAACAATGACCGATTGGTTAGGGTACTGGCCTCCGGTACCGGAGTTCGTGGGTTCGAATCCCACAGTGGCATGGACGTTCGTAGCCGTTCGGAATCGGCTTTAATCTGTAGGTCCCGCTTTCATTAGCCCTCGTGTTGCAAAAAGTAGACAGTAGCAGTCCAAAACAAACCAAACCTTTACGTAACTTAATTTCAATTCTAGCGTGACCCACATGATAAATCTTAACACTCTCATTGGCTGGTTTATTTGCAGCTTCACATCTCTATAAAATCAAATGTAAAACTTTTTGTCCGCAGAGCACCAAAGATATATTGTTGGAATAGACTCAACATTTTAATTTCCACATTTTGATCTTTTCTTTCTATGACCTCACCTCTGAAATTATCCAGCAGGGATACTCTTTTAACTATGTAAGAAGTCAAAATACCCATATATATATATATATATATATATATATATATATATATATATATATATATATGTGTGTGTGTGTGTGTGTGTATAAATATATATATATATATGTATATCTGTATGTATATATATATATATATCCTTATATATATATAATATATATATATATATTTATCCATTTTATACCTCTTATCTTACACATTTTACTTGCTGTGATTGTTATTCGAATTGAATTTAATAAAAATAGTAAATAATTATATTCCGGGCTTCTAATCTTTAAACTCCTGTCAAAACAAACATATTTATCTTTGTTTAGTTCTATACTTGTTACAGCAAATCTCTGCGCAGCGGTATCTTTCTTAATTATGTAATCCTTATTTATTTATATTAATCTCTTTATCCATTTTATACCTCTTATCTTACACATTTTACCTACCCTAATTACTATTCGAATTAAATTTAATAAAAAATAGTAAATAATTATATTCCGGCCTTCTAATCTATAAACTCTTCTCAAAACAAGCATATCTATCTTTGTTTAGTTATATACTTGTACAGAAAATCTCTGCGCAGCGGTATCTGTCTTAAAAATTATGTAATCCTTATCTATATTAATCTCTTTATCCATTTTATACCTCCTATCTTACACATTTTACCTATCGTGATTGGCATTCCAATTAAATTTAATAAAAGATAGTAAATAATTATATTCCGGGCTTTTAATCTATAAAATTTTGTCAAAAAAAATCATACCTATCTCTGATTAGTTATATACTTGTTATAGCAAATCTCTGCGCAGCGGTATGTGTCTTAAAAATTATATAATCTTTATCTATATTAATCTCTTTATCCATTTTATACCTCTTATCTTACACATTTTACCTACCGTGATTCGGATTCAAATTAACTTTAATTAAAAATAGTAAATAATTATATTCAGATCTTCTAATCTATAAACTCCCGTCAAAACAAGCATACTTATCTCTGTTTAGGTATATACTTGTTACAGCAAATCTCTACGCAGCGGTATCTTTCTTAAAAATGATGTAATCCTTATCTATATTAATGTGTAAGAAAGGAGGTATAAAATAGATAAATTTTATACCTCCTCTCTTACATATTTTACCTGTCGAGATTGACATTCGAATTAAATTTAATAAAAAATAGTAAATAATTATATTATTCCGGCCTGCTAATCTATAAACAATAAAAATTAGCAAAGTATTTTATACAAGTTCTTTTTAATAAATAAAATATTTTACAAAATTTCGCCCCTAAAATTTTTGCAGCCCTGGACACGTTCCGGATTGCAGGGGCCAAGAGCATAGTATTATAACTTGGCACCTGAGGAATCGTGTACCAAAGAGGTAGCGTAGAGAGGGAGAGTCAAAAAGGTCTATTACACCCCGGATTCCACTCACAAAGGGGAGGCAAAGGTCCCCATTCTATATATTATATTACTATATATATTTATCTCTTCGCCTTCAATTCACATACTGTAAAAGTAACTCACAGATGCTGGCAGTAGTTAAGGTGTAGTTCATATTGGTTTTTGCTTATATATACTTTTGCGTAGAAATAAAATCAGGGCTTCGAACCGGAACTGAACCGAAAAAAATATCGGTTTATTTCGGTAAGATATATCTTTCAGTCATTTTGTTACTGTTACCAACTTATCAATATTTTCTAATTTAACGTCAACTTTATAATTACATATCCGCACTTGTATAAGATTGCAATGGTGGTTTTGGCAGCTCCAGCTACACAAGTTAGTGTTGAAATTTATTCTCCGAGACAACAGAAATAATCTCAGTGAAACCACGTTAGAAGATATATTAATAATTAGAGGCAATTTTCATATGTTAAATAAATAATATATTTTTTACATAATTATTGCAAGGCCAAGTGCACGATGTGAGAGTCAAACGACGAATGTGGGTAATCATGAACCTAGTTGTCAAATGCGATTTTGATAATGGATAACAATGCCAATGCTCGCCGCTCTTATCGTACCTGCTGTTTGTATCAATTCACATAGTGTACCAATTAAAAAAAGAATAAAATCTTCTAAATTTTGATAGAATTACATTTTTTGTTTATGATAGAATTATATTTTTAGTACAAATAAGAATATACATAAAATGAAATTATTCATTTGGAACTGAAACGAAAACAGTTATTTTTGGCGGAGCAAAAACCGGAACTGAACCGAAAACCGTTATTTTTGGCGGAGCGAAAACCGGAACTGAACCGATATTAATTTTTTAGTTGAACCGGAACGAAAACCGGAACAAAAAAAAATTACGGTTCGAAGCCCTGAATAAAATTCTTTTTGGAGCTCTGAACAGTATAGAGTGCTCGTATCTCCTGTGGTTAACATTCTTCATTACAATATTTTAGAAATTACGTAGTTAATTACCATTTGTTAAAGTTCACTCATTTATTAATAGAACATTTTGTCGTGTAGTCCTCGACTGGACTCCCGGACAGGAGACAAGTCCGACGAGAACGTGTTCGGGAGTCCAGTGGAGGAGACAAGTCCGACGGAACGTGTTCGGGAGTCCATGGAGAATAGCCTTGAGTTCGACAGAGACTCCGGAAACGTTCAGAACATCTAAGGACTACCAGCAGTGTTCCTGTATCAAATATTACGGAAGCACCCCAAACACTCAGAAGGAAGGTCCTGACCTGACCGACGGAAGATCCATACATACTCAACCTGATCAGCCCTCAACCAGCAATGTTCGGGGCACACCATATTAACTCACAAAGGTACCTCCTTTTACATATATTTGAAATTGTTATTAGGTCCTCTCTCTTATATTTACATATTTACTCAAGTGATGAAAAATTATTGTCAGAACTAAATTACAGTGGCACCTAATTTGAAGGTGTTGATAAAGCATATTTTATGAAGATAGAATCAGTTTGTGTGTGCATAGATGTTTATATATCATTATAATAAATTTACTTTTTTATTTTAAGCTGGTTTCAGATGCTTTTAATTTAGCTTTTAGTTTATTTTCATATTTTATGTCTGTAGTTTCTCAGAACCTGTGGTTAAATTTAGTACTAAAATACTTTTACACAACGCAACCAAAATAAATACCACTATACATTTGATCACAGGTCAATACCCAAATATAAACGAGGACTACACGACACATTTTAAATTCAGTATTTACATACGTAGACAACTTACATTTGAAAATTATGTAAATTGAAATATCTATGACATAGAGTAGGTACAAATTTTGTTGATAAAAAATGGTCTCAAATTTTTATAATATATAACCGGAAGGAGTTAATACTAAAAATGTGCTTCTGATTTTTAGTTATATGTCAGAATTAATTGAGATAGAAATATCTAATTTTTTCTAATGTTTTGTTTAGGTAAATTGTAATTTGACTTAGTGCTGTAATTTCATTAAAAGCTACCTCTTTGTTTGAGATTTATATAAAAATCAAGATTAAATTTTTTTTCTTTAAAATGTGTTTTTTACTAAAATGTTGTTGAACGTAGGGTTCTTATTCTAAGTTGTACGTCAAAAATAACTGAGATAAAAATATTAAATTTTCTTTTTAAGTTTGACCTAGGTACATTGCAATTTGCATTAACCCTCTCGCTGCGTATTTTTTTTTATCAAAATAGGTTCAAAAATTGCGTATTTTTTTATTACATATTTGAAATCTATATACATTTTAGAGTTAAAATATACAAAAAATTTTTGCAAAAGAGTTTTTTTTTAATATAGAATTAGGTCCTAAATAAAAGGTGTTCAGAATAATGAAATTGAAGAATAATGATATAAAAGCTAAATTTTGAAAATTAATCTTGGTTAAATTATCATTTATTTTATAAAATACAAAAGCAAAACATATATACTAATTAAAAAATGCAAAAGACTTAGAAAACATTTATTAGAAATGAAGTCTTGTATGATAAATTTCGAAACAAGGCTCGAGGCAAAGTCCTACCTCGCAATCCTTGCACCAAATTCGCGTTTCTTTTCGAAGTTTTTGTTTCACCTTCAGTTTTTTAACAACAGACAACACACTATCTACAAGGCTCTTTCTTGATGGGATTTGGGTGTATATGGCTTGCAAAATGTCGAGCAGTTATTATCATGGGTCTATTACTGTCATGTACTGTTGGTTTTTTTTACTATTATTTGCAACATAACATCGTCAAAATAAAGTTCAAAATAGTCCAAAATAGTTGCATTATTTTCGAAAGTGAAATTTAGTCCGGGATTTCCAATGAAAGGGAATGAAGCAGGAGCTGGTGGAATATATTGTTTATCAATTTTGCACCACTGTCGAATATTTTGAATAAAAAAATGAATTGACAGATTCATCACTATCCACAGAGGAATCCAAGAAATTCTCATCAGTTTCGCTAAAACTATCTTCAATATACTTGAAATCAGAGTCAGAAGTTCTATCAGTGTCGGAAATATCAGGAGTATAGGTTATATCACTCGCAAAACGCTTCCTGCCAGACATCTTTCAGCTATGAAAAGCGCGCTCAAAATGCAAGACAAAATTCTTCTATATTTCGCAGAAATGTGGACAATTAAAGCCATCTGCTAGTTTACAGCTAAATCTATATATATAAAAATGAATTTGTGTGTGTCTGTCTGTATGTATGTACTCAATAGACTCAAAAACTATGCATCCAATCGCCGTGAAAATTTGGGAAATGTTTAGGTATATCCCTGGGAAGGTTTTTGTAAATTTTCAACGGTCGAAATTCATTCCTTCCCCCTTTTTCGAGCATTTCATGTCATTATTCCAAGCATTATTTTCCCCGATTAAACGCAAACGATTAAGTTTTTAATTTATCGCATCATATCTAAGGGAAAGAAGAAATATTTCTAGCAATGTGACGTCATCCTAAGTAATTGTTTTAAACGCAGTTTTCCACGGTTAAAAGCAGGAGATTAGAATGTTCAATTTATCACATAATAAATAGGCGAAAATGATATTTTTCTATCATTATGACGTCATTCATTTAAATATTTCATTTATTCATTTCTTATTTTATATTATTTAAAATCGTCTGCTTAGTATCTATTCGATTTGAACTGAAATTTGAGATATAAAGTGATTCACTTTCATTTCTATGTGACACAAATTATAGCATTTTTATATGAGAACTAATTTTAAATTTAATTCTTGGTTCATTTTTAAGTTGCAATGAAATGCATATCAACAATATTCTAAGTACAAAAAGTACAAATTTCAGTGACTCTCATGGCCAAATAAAACCTATCATTTTATATAGGTATCTTCATATTCATATTGTTTTCGATGTGAATGTGTGTTTCTGTTTCATACAAAACTATGTGGTTTGTCATAAATTTCCTTAATTTTGGAAAACATTTATTACTACCAACAAAATTAGCACTGTTGCTGTCAAAACCTGTGCTTCCTATTCTATCACGTAATATGGCAAGATCTGTTAACTTTGCTAATCAACGTACAGTAGTAATACAGTAATGCAATTTAGGGTTAAGCTTATATTTTACAATAAAAAAAGTTTGAGCAAATTTAATATAAGACAAATTCGATTATAAAAACTGAATAATGTTATAATACGCTTATGATAGAAATATATAAACATGCCAATGACTCGAACTGAACTGTGACAAATTTAGAGAGTTATTCACGAAAAATAAATCTTTGTTTAAAAGTAATATATTAAGTTCACCGTAGCGAAGAACGGGCACTCTTGCTAGTAAACAATAAAAATCACAGTAAAGCCAAAATGAAAGCATAAACGGGGAAAGAGCGGGTTGCACAGTTAAATAGACGGCTAAAATGCATGCCCGCTGAAATCGCGGGTTGCGCAAATTTGGCTACATCTATGTTGCCCGTGGAAATCGCGGGATGCGCAGCGAGAGGGTTAATTCTGTTATTTTATTAAAAACTACCGGAGCGTCAAAACAAATATCGTGTCCCGGCCACCAGTTACGCCACTGTACCAAAGTTAACAGTTAGAGGAAACTTTGAAGTGAAACAACTTACGCATCTTGGCCAACGGTTTCAGTTTCTCCCTCTGGTGCCTGCCTGAAGATTCTCCGTTGTCCCCAATAGGAGCAAGCATGGGATAAGGAGGCTCCCCATCATTCTTTTTATATTCCCAGCCATGCCATAGGAAATAAAAATAAAAGAACAAAACAGAATGAGCGATCAACAACGCATGCCTGCGAATGAATCCCTGCCAGCCATTCGCGATCAGCCACGTCACAGTGACGTCAAAAAAAAATCTACGATAGGAAAAGTGAAGATTAAAAAATTCCCTCCTCTCCTCTCGTAGGGAGGGAAGAGCCTCATAGTAGATTGGTTGTCGGAGTCGGAGACAACTAGCTGGGAGAGATCGAAATCTCACAAGGAAAAAAAGCATTTCCGAATGATTAGCAAGTTCGTTTTTGAGTAGTAGTACCGATAAAATTATGAAGGCATTCGGGAAAAATTCCATATTCGTTATTCTTTAGTTGGTAATTCATATATTTTAGAAGTTTAGAAAGATGTAGTACCTTACAAAATTTAAAATCTTCAACATCACGTAATTTTTTCATCATATTGTAAAATTTTCTGCTTCTTTTAGACTGATTTTTTTTTTACGAATTAACACTGAAATTTTAAAAACAGTATTTAGATTCGTCATTTCATGTACTTTATATTTTATAATATATTATATATTATTATATTTCTATAATATTTTTATATTATATAAATATAATAATATATTATTATATAAATATAATAATATAATAATATATTTTTATTATTTTTATATTATATTTTTATAATATATTATTATATTTTATAATATAAATACTTTGCATTTTATAATATAAGTAATTTCCCGAAGAAAAGAAAAGAAATTAACTACTAACTACTAAAGGAAATTAACTACTTGAACTAAAAAAAGCAATTTCCCGCAAGATCACTTTTGAAATATCTATAGTAAGATTAATTTTTTATATATAATTGAAATAAAATATCTGTCTTATTTTGTAAACCAAAGCTTTAGAGTGATCTAGCATCGCATAGTGAAAAAAATTAATATTTAAGAAATTTAAGATTTACAAAAATTAGAATTTATCATGCTATAAAATTAAATATATTGTTCGTATTAGAATAATTGGGGTTCACAGAACAAAAAATATAAAAAAATTAGATTAATTGCTTTATGATAAATATATAGCAAAGGGAAAAAATGAAAAACATTTACCCTCAAGATAACTTTTGAAACATCTATAGTAAGATTAATTTTTTATGCACAATTGAAATAAAATATATGCTTTATTCTGTAAACTAAAGCTTTAGAGTGATCTAGCATCACATAGCAAAAAAAAAAAATTAATTTTTAAGAAATTTAAGATTTACAAAAATTAGAATTTATCATGCTATAAAATTAAATATATTGTTCGTATTAGAATAATTGGGGTTCACAGAACAAAAAATATAAAAAAAATTAGATTAATTGCTTTATGATAAATATATAGCAAAGGGAAAAAATGAAAAACATTTACCCTCAAGATAACTTTTGAAACATCTATAGTAAGATTAATTTTTTATGCACAATTGAAATAAAATATATGTTTTATTCTGTAAACTAAAGCTTTAGAGTGATCTAGCATCGCATAGTGAAAAAAAAAATTAATATTTAAGAAATTTAAGATTTACAAAAATTAGAATTTATCATGCTATAAAATTAAATATATTGTTCGTATTAGAATAATTGGGGTTCACAGAACAAAAATTATAAAAAAATTAGATTAATTGCTTTATAATAAATATATAGTAAAGGGAAGAAATAAAAAACTTTTACCCTCAAGATAACTTTTGAAATGTCTATAGTAAGATTAATTTTTTATATATAATTGAAAAAAAATATCAGTTTTATTCTGTAAACAAGAGCTTTAGTGTGATCTAGCATCGCATAGTGAAAAAATTAATATTTAAGAAATTTAAGATTTGCAAAAGTTAGACTTTATCATGCTATAAAATTAAATATATTGTTCGTATTACAATAATTGAGGTTCACAGAACAAAAACTATAAAAAAAATTAGAATTTTTGATATATAATAAATATATAGCAAAGCTAAAAAATGAAAAACACTTACCCTCAAGATAACTTTTGAAATGTGCATAGTAAGATTAATTTTTTTATATATAATTGAAATAAAATATCCGTTTTATTCTGTAAACCAGAGCTTTAGAGTGATCTAGCATCACATAGTGAAAAAAATTAATATTTAAGAAATTTAAGATTTACAAAAGTTAGACTTTATCATACTATAAAATTAAATATATTGTTCGTATTATAATAATTGGAGTTCACAGAACAAAAACTATAAAAAATTAGATTATTTGCAATATAATAAATATATAGCAAAGGGAAAAAAATAAAAACACTTATCCGCAAGATAACTTTTGAAATATCTATAGAAAGATTAATTTTTTATATATAATTGAAATAAAATATCTGTTTTATTTTGTAAATCAAAGCTTTAAAGTGATCTAGCATCGCATAGCAAAAAAAAATTAATTTTTAAAAAATTTAAGATTTATAAAATTAGAATTTATCATACTATAAAATTAAATATATTGTTCGTATTACAATAATTGGGGTTCAAAGAACAAATACCATAAAAAAATTAGAATTTTTGATATATAATAAATATATAGCAAAGCGAAAAAATGAAAAACACTTACCCTCAAGATAACTTTTGAAATGTCTATAGTAAGATTAATTTTTTATATATAATTGAAATAAAATATCCGTTTTATTCTGTAAACCAGAGCTTTAGAGTGATCTAGCATCGCATAGTGAAAAAAATTAATATTTAAGAAATTTAAGATTTACAAAAATTAGAATTTATCATGCTATAAAATTAAATATATTGTTCGTATTAGAATAATTGGGGTTCACAGAACAAAAAATATAAAAAAATTAGATTAATTGCTTTATGATAAATATATAGCAAAGGGAAAAAATGAAAAACATTTACCCTCAAGATAACTTTTGAAATGTGTATAGTAAGATTAATTTTTTTTTATATATAATTGAAATAAAATTTCTATTTTATTCTGTAAATCAAAGCTTTAGAATGATCTAGCATCGCATAGTGAAAAAAATTAATATTTAAGAAATTTAAGATTTACAAAAGTTAGACTTTATCATGCTATAAAATTAAATATATTGTTCGTATTAGAATAATTGGGGTTCACAGAACAAAAACTATAAAAAAATTAGATTAATTGCTTTATGATAAATATATAGCAAAGGGAAAAAATGAAAAACATTTACCCTCAAGATAACTTTTGAAATGTGTATAGTAAGATTAATTTTTTTATATATAATTGAAATAAAATTTCTATTTTATTCTGTAAATCAAAGCTTTAGAATGATCTAGCATCGCATAGTGAAAAAAATTAATATTTAAGAAATTTAAGATTTACAAAAGTTAGACTTTATCATGCTATAAAATTAAATATATTGTTCGTATTAGAATAATTGGGGTTCACAGAACAAAAAATATAAAAAAAATAGATTAATTGCTTTATGATAAGTATATAGCAAAGGGAAAAAAATAAAAAACATTTACCCTCAAGATAACTTTTGAAATGTGTATAGTAAGATTAATTTTTTTATATATAATTGAAATAAAATTTCTATTTTATTCTGTAAATCAAAGCTTTAGAATGATGTAGCATTGCATAGTGAAAAAAAATTAATATTTAAGATATTTACGATTTACAAAAGTTAGACTTTATCATGCTATAAAATTAAATATATTGTTCGTATTACAATAATTGAGGTTCACAGAACAAATACTATAAAAAAATTAGAATTTTTCATATATAATAAATATATAGAAAAGCGAAAAAATGAAAAACACTTACCCTCAAGATAACTTTTGAAATGTCTATAGTAAGATTAATTTTTTATATATAATTGAAAAAAAATATCTGTTTCATTATGTAAACCAGAGCTTCAGAGTGATCTAGCATCGCATAGTGATAAAAAATTAATATTTAAGAAATTTAAGATTTACAAAAATTAGAATTTATCATGCTATAAAATTAAATATATTGTTCGTATTACGATAATTGGGGTTCACAGAACAAAAACTATAAAAAAAATAGATTCTTACTTACAAATTTTAAAAATTATTTTGCGGATAAGAAAATTTCCATTTTTATATTTTTGGTGTACACATTTTATGTATTTTAAAATTATCTTGCTTCATACGACAAACCCAAGTAATGTTTATAAAGTTATACCTTCATTACTATTTTAGGAAGAATTTATTTCAAAACAGAGTAGAACATTTTATTTTATATTAAACCGAAAATAGGCTGTTAAAATGAATCTTTTCAACTCCAAAGGTACTATGTTCCTTATTTTACTAGATATAAATTTATTCTTAGGTAAACATTAGTTAACAAACAGAAATTAATATTTCAGAAACTAAACAGTTGTTTACAAACAGAAATAAATTGTTGCTTAGAAGCGTTCAGAATTTCAGGAATTAATGTATGTTACCTAAAATACATAAAACTCAGGTGAATTTTACTTAAAATAAATTGTCTGATTTTTGCTGGTAGGTAAATTTCTATTTTTTATTTTTGGTGTACACATTTTATGTATTTTAAAATTATCTTGCTTCATACGACAAACCCAAATTATTTTTATAAAGTTATACCCTCATTAACGTTTTAGGAAAAATTTCTTTCAAAACAGAGTAGAACATTTTAATTTATAGTACCGGGTGACCGAGCTCCTCTCGGAGAAAACAGGTATCGAAGCTAACTCAAGGATTTAAATTTTCAATTGTGATTTATCAAAACAGTACATGCTATAAGAAAATTTGTGAAACCATTAGGGAAAAGATAACCGGTTAAAGTGCACCATTGTAAACTATTCTAAACAAAGTTGTTTGGAAAGGAAACTATTCTATACATAGGTAAAGTTTGAAAAGTCATAGAAAATAAAATGTAATTGATAACAAAAAATTATACAATTAAAGAAATGGTACAAAGTGAGCAGTGTAAAGATTGAAGTGTGTTGAATGGAGAAGCATTCTGACAATGACGGTATCTTCTAGTTGTCCATTTGCGGGTATAATTGAGTTGATCGCTTGTTGTTCCAAAATTCCGGCTCCTTGAAGCATTTCATGTAGAGGTGCGTTCTGCATGTTGAAAATGTAGCTTGAAATCTGATGAATGTTGAAATGTCGAACTTTGTTGACGGTGATTTAAAATCGAAATCAGTTCCTTAACACTTTCATTGCCACCGACGCACTGGCGCGTCAGAGCGGTACCTCCTGGTATGCCGACGACGCACTAACGCGGCGACGGACTTTGATAAGTTATATGCTCTGTGTTTAGTGTGGCTTTGGAAATTGAACGGCGAGGTTGTTTCGGCACGTTAGTGAAGCATTATTTTTTAATTTTTTGTGGTTGGTTTTCAAAATTTTTGTTTGCATTATTTTTTTTTTACTATATCGTTTATGTGTTATATATACTTTGCTACATTAATTTAATATTTAGAGTTGATAGAAAATAAAAATGGAAACCGATATCAAGGAATAAAGACAAATCAATAAAGACTTTTATTATTATTATTATTATTAATTCTTCAGAACTACAGCCAATCGATTCTTCGTGGTCGAAAACCCCCGGGTACCAATTTTCACTTGGTTTGGGCGCATGAGAAAAAAGTTTGCCCGCACCGGGGTTCGAACCCGGCCCTATCTGTAGCGCCGAACTACGTGACCTTAGCGCGTCAAAACCTATGCCAATCGATTCCTCGTGACCAAAAACCCCAGATCCCCAAGTTTACTACAGTTTATTAATTCTGGGGCGATTTTCGACTTGACAACCATTCCTCGTATTATAGTATAGGATTGAACCGAAAATAGGCTACTAAAATGAAGAATTTTCAGCTCCAAAGGTACTATGTTCCTTATTTTATCAAATATAAATTCATTCTTAGGTAAACATTAGTTAACAAACTAAACAGTTGTTTACAAACAGAAATAAATTGTTACTTAGAAGCGTTGAGAATTTCAAGAATTAATTTATGTTACTTAAAAATACATAAAAATCAGGCTAACTTCACTTAAAATAAATTGTCTGAATTGTTGAAAAATATCATTTTAAATTTCAATTTTTAAAATCATTAAAAATTTAAAAAGTTTTTTGCTGGTAGGTAAATTTCTATTTTTTATTTTTGGCGTACACATTTTATGTATTTTAAAATTATCTTGCTTCATAACCCAAATAATTTTTATAAAGTTATACCCTCATTAACGTTTTAGGAAAAATTTCTTTCAATAAAGTTGTTTACAAACAGAAATAAATTGTCACCTAGAAGCATTGAGAATTTCAAGAATTAATTTATGTTTCTTAAAAATACATAAAAATTAGGTTAACTACATTTAAAATAAATTGTCTGAATTGTTGAAAAATATCATTTTAAATTTCAATTTTTAAAATCATTAAAATTTTTAAAAATTTTTGTTAGAGGTAAATTTCTATTTTTTATTTTTGGCCTACACATTTTATGTATTTTAAAATTATCTTGCTTCATACGACAAACCCAAATAATTTTTATAAAGTTATACCGTCATTAACGTTTTAGGAAAAATTTCTTTCAAAGTAGAGTAGAACATTTTATTTTATATTGAACCGAAAATAGGCTACTAAAATGAAGAATTTTCAGCTCCAAAGGTACTATGTTCCTTAATTTATTAGTTATAAATTTATTCTTAGGTAAACATTAGTTAAAAAACAGAAATTAGTATTTAACAAACTAAACAGTTGTTAACAAACATAAATAAATTGTTTCTTAGAAGCGTTGAGAATTTCAAGAATTAATTTATGTTAATTAAAAATACATAAAAATTAGGCTAACTTCACTTAAAATAAATTGTCTGAACTGTTGGAAAAAATCATATAAATTCCAAGAAAAAAAATTAAGCTAATAAGTTAAACATATGATACTCGGGTGTTTTATTAGCTAATAATTATTAGTAACTAGCATATAGCCCGTCATATGACGGGATTAGTAAAATGTTTAGTTTTCCAGAATTGTAAAGTACCCTATGAGGCAGGTAAAAAAATGGTTTGTTTTTTGGCTGAAAATTATCATTCAACAAAAATAATCGTTTAAAATTATCACATATGTACTTAATCTATTAAAATCTAAGTCAAATAAAAAAGATAATTATTTATGTAATATCTAAGTTTAGTGATAAAACGTATGGAAATAATGCAGAAAACATTTAAATAATTTAAAATAACAAATGATTAAATGAGATAGTTAAAGGAATTACGTCATAATGCTAGAAAAAAATTGTTATTTTTACCTATTTATTATGTGGGAAATCGATACATTTAATTGCCTGCACTTAAAATGGTGCTTGATATAACGCCATTAAAAGCTTGAAAAGGGGGACGTAGTGGATTTCAGACGTTTTAAAGATGATAGTATTTTTCGCTTATTCATACCATTTTTTTTTTTTAAGAATAGGATCTATAGTTTTGGAAAAGATAAAATTTACTCGATTTGAATTTTGCTAGCCTTGACTCATCAAAAACCCAATATGGATGTTCTATCCATTCCAGGTCCTATCGCTTCATAAATTCGAGGACAGACGGGCAAATAGCTTAGGCTATTATTACATGACGAGAAGGAATTTTAAGAATACAAAACATGAAATGTTGATGTGGCCAGGGACATCCGTACAACAATACGTCAATTTATTAAAATAAAAATAATAAAAATCATAAAATGTTGAAAAAAAAAGTAAATTTTTATTTTAAAAATAATAAAACTTTAGGAATAAGAATTTAAAAGAAAAAGCAGAAAATATTAAATTAGTTAGACATTTCGAAAAACTTGGCTGCGTCAGAGACAGAACTGTCAACCCGAGAAGTACGACGATCAAATGAGCAGACACTCTACCGAACATGCCAAGCCTACACATAGCAATTGAACTAATTAGAGTATATGAGGGTCGTGTATAAACAGTCTAGAAATTTAAATACTACGCTTCGCCCTCGCCATCCTATGAAAAATGAATTTAGTATAGAATAAGAGGGAGAATAAGGCTTGAAATAATAGCATTAAACTCTCGAAAGAGGGGATGGGGTGGATTTCGAACTCGCTTTCAATTTTGCTAACCCTAAGTCATAAAAAATCCAATATGGGTGCCTGTATCCATTCCAGGTACAACCACTTCATAAATTCGCGGACAGACGGTCAGACAACTTAGGCTATTATTATATAGGGGATAGTAAATCAACATTACAAGTAACATTTGAGTACTATTTTAATATTGTATTATAGTCAATTTGCTTTACAAAGTAGAGTATATGAGTCATCGGTAATACCTTTCCACGGATCATACCAGAAATAGTCCAATTTTTTAATTGCTAGGGCTTACTTGGCAATGTTTCTATTTGATGCAGTCGGGATAGACACTCTCTTAGCATTTTAAGACCATGCGGATACTTAATAAAATCTTTAATTCTTGTCATCTCGTAGTTGGAATATTAACATGCCTTACATAGTGAACTGTCACCTTACACCTATCTGTCTTCTTGTGAAAATGCCATGTCTGAGGAGTGAGTAATCACGTAGCTGAGCCGTTCCGCTGTAACTGGAAAGAATAAACGTCGTAGACTCAAAACTGCACAAGACCTCGTAAAATTCATAGGTATACCCAGTTCTTTTTTTAGTTAAAGTTTGCATCTGGTTTGGAAAAAGTGTAGCAAAGCCACATGTAGCAATTTTTAATTCAAGCTTTGGGTTTGAGTAGCGTGGAATCTCATCAAAACCCGTTCTTGGTTTAAATTAGTTGGCTGAGTAACTTCAAATTTTTAAAAATAGAATGTGAAATGGGAGTATTTTCAACTTTATAATACTTTAGGGCCAATAAATTTTTATTTGTTACATATATATTTTTTATGAAAACTTCCTTACCCCCCAATTTTTTTCTTAAATATCACTAACTTCTGATAATTCCTTACTTTTATACTACACAAATTTGACTTCAATTATTTGGGAAATGTTGACTCAAGAGTCATTCTCTAGGTGTTAATTCCTCCATTATAAACGTTTAACTAATTAAATATAAATTTATACTTACGTAAAAATTAGCGAAAAATTGATATTAATAATGTTACTTAACTCTCCGAGTGGAACACACCGAGGAAAAAAAGTCTCCAAAAATACGCTAAAGTTTTATTGTGTCAGTGACCAAAGTGTTCCATGATTTTTTACTTCACCCTTTGTCAACTAAATTGGAATACGGGAAACCCACCTTCGTTATTGTCCCTTTACTTCCGGTTATAAATCGATGTACAAATAGACATTATAGATTGTTAATTTTTAATGCACATAAAGCTCATCAAGTCTCGAAGATCGTCCCATAAGAAATAATGGGTTCTAAAAGTACAAATAAAAATATTCTTTAAGAGAATGATTTCTATCTCTTCTATGAAAGTCATCCAAGCTATTTAAGTGGTGCAGTTAGAGATACATCTGTTACCGCAAACGAATTACTTCGAACTAGAGATTTACAAAGCCATGAAAAGATATCAGCACCTTTGTTCCTCGGGGAGTAGGTGTGCAGTTCCTAAACAATCGACCTGATCCTCCTACCTCAAAACTCCATAGGGAAAATCCCTGGCAGAAATGTACATTACATCCATTTCCGGAACGTTTTTGGAGGTCGAAAATTGTACGTTACAACCGCTTTGAAGACATCATCGCTTTGGCGGAATTGTACGTGCGATCCGCTTAGAGGGTTAAAACCATTTATAATTTGTGTTACCTAAAAATTATCTAAATAGCAGGTATATTTCCTTTAAAATAAATGGTTTGAATTGTCTAAAATATTTCAAGTAAACTTCTCAGAAAAAAAATTCGATTAAAAAGCTAATAGTGTAATACTGGGGTTTTATTACCTAGGCAACATAAAGAATTACTAGTAACAGTAATTCAACGTTACAATTCAGTTTTTAGTTCTTTTTTAATATAGTATAATAATGAATTTACATTACAAAGTAACGTATATAGTTTATATTAGAGAAAATAAACCGTAAAATAAGAAAAATCACTATTCCCTTTGATAATTCCATATTATTACACTACATATAATTGACCCAAAATATTCGAGAAAAATTGGCTTAAAAGTCATTCCGGAAAAGTTCCATATCCATAATTCTTTAGTTGTTAATTCCTAGATTTCAAAAGTTTAGTTTATTAGATATAAATTTATACTTCTATCACCCAAAAATATAAATTAATGATGCTACTCACAACCATTGCAAATTTGAAGAGAAGAATATACTACTTAAAAATTATCTAAATATTAGGCAATTTTGTTTTATAATTGTTTAAAAACCTTTAAATTGCTTTAAATGTGCATTAAAGTGCTTTAAATTGTTTAAAAATTTTAACTAAATTTTCCAGAAAACAATTTTAGACTAATAAATTAAAAATATTATACTCGGATATTATTAACTAAAAAGAAGTCTCCTATGTAATAATAGCCTAAGTTATCTGTCCGTCTGTCCTCGAATTTATGAAGCGGTTGAACGTGGAATGGATAAAGGCATCCATATTGGATTATTGATGAGTTAGGGTTAGCAAAATTCAAAGAGAGTCTTTACAACGTTTGAAATCCATCCCTTCCCCCTTTTCGAGCGTTTAATGACATTACATGAAGCCCTATGTTAAGAGCAGGCTTTAAGATTATCCCATAATAAATAAATAAAAATAACCTTTTTGCTAGCATTATGACGTCATTCCTTTAACCATCTCATTTAATCATTTCTTATTTTAAATTATTTAAATATCGTCTGCATTATTTTCATACCTTTTATCACTGAACTTAGATATTACGTAAATAATTTTATTTTATATTTTGCTTAAATAACAGATTAGGTAGCCGAGAGCTACAACAGTCTTACACCCCTTTATTAAACCTACTCCATTATAGTCTCACGTTGATGCTTCGTTCTGAATTTTGAATACTAATTCTTTTGTTTTATTTATTTTGATCACCACTTTGTACTCTTTAAAAATTTATATAAAGAAATAATGATAATAATAATTTTCTACTGTAATTTAAAATTCTTTTATGTCACGAGTCAACTAAAATCAGTATCATAATGTGTCCTACATGTCTAGCTAATTACTACTTAGGATATGGAGCTGCTGCTTTTTGCTGCCACTGTTTTATGTAATGTTATGTCTATTACGTTATAAGGAAATATAATAGGAAAATCACAAATATAGTAATAGCCTAAGTTATCTGTCCGTTTGTCCTCGAATTTATGAAGCGTTTGGACCTAGAATGGATAGGGAAGTTTATCCTCTCCTAAACTAACGATCGGATTCTAAAATAAATTGGTATAAATATGCTTCATATCAAAGCGTAAAATACTGTCGTCATTTATTCGTTCGAAATCCACCCCTTACCCTCTTTTTGAGCGTTTAAGTCCATTCTTTAAAGCCCTATTTTCACCTGTTAAGAGCAGGCGATTAAATTTATCAATTTATCACATAATAAATAAGTAAAAATAACATTCTCTTCTAGCATTATGACGTCATTCCTTTAACCATCTTATAGAATCATTTCCTATTTTAAATTATTTAAATAACTTCTTTTATCACTGAACTTAGATATTACCTAAATAGTTTTCTTTTATATTTGACTTAAATAATAGGTTAGGTACATATGTGATAATTTTATATTTAATCATTGATTATTTTTGTTGCAATGAAAATTTTATCACCGGCATTAACGACAAATTCTTATCATAAATTTCTAAGAGTCTACTTCCCGGACTAATAAATATCTACCGTTTAAGTTATATATCTTTGAAAATTAAGAAGTAAATTTGTGTATTTGTTTTTATATATAACCACACGGTTTGACTGAATGAATTCAATGTGATTCTAAACTGCATTCACAGTATCGGGAGACTTTATAGGAGTGTAAGATAAACAAATTATTTAGCTTGTACCAGATAATTCTCAGCCTAAAAACAAACCATTTTTTTTTACCTGCCTCATAGGATACTTTACGATTTCTCCCTTTTCGAGCATTTAATACCATTATATCAAGGCCTGTGTTCCCCGATTAAGAGCAGATTTTAAGATTACCACATAATGAATAAATAAAAATAACCTTTTTTTTTTGCTAGCATTATGACGTCATTCCTTTAACCATCTTATTTAATCATTTCTTATTTTAAATTATTTAAATTTCCGTCTGCAATATTTCAAGCTCCGTTGTCCCTGGTTAAGAGCAGAACATTAAATTTGTTACTTTTACCTATTTGTTATATGATAAATTAATATTTTTTTCTAACATTATGACGTCATTCCTTTGTTTCATTTAATCATTTCTTATTTTAAATTATTTAAATATCGTGTGCATTGTTTTCATACCTTTTATCACTGAACTTAGATATTACGTAAATAATTTTCTTTTATATTTGGCATAAATAATAGGTTAGGTACATATGTGATAATTTTAAATTTAATCATCGATTATCTTTGTTGCAATGAAAATTTCATCACCGGTATTAACAACAAATTCTTTTCATAAAAGCCTAGGAGTCTGTTTCACGGACTAATAAATATCTAGCGTTTAAGTTATATATCTTTGAAAATTAAGAAGTTCGGTCGTTTGTGTATTTGTTTTTTTATACATAACCACACGGTTTGACTAAATGAATGTGATTCTAAACTGCATTCACAGTATCGGGAGACTTTAGAGGAGTGTAAGATAAACATATTATTGAGCGTGTACCAGATAATTCTCAGCCAAAAAACAAACCATTTTTTTACCTGCCTCATAGGGTACTTTACGATTCTGGAAAATTAAAATGCTTACTAATCCCGTCATATGACGGGTTATATCCTAGTTACTAATGATAATAATTGAATAATTGAGATGGTTAAAGGAATGACGTCATAATGCTAAAAAATGGTTTTTTATTTATTTGTTATGTGATCAGTTGATAAATTTATTCGCCTGTTCTTAACCTAGGAAAATAGGGCTTGAAATACTGTCATTTAAACAATATTTTCTTTGATAGTCCCATATATGTTTACTACATATATTTGATTGAAAGTTCTTCAGGAAAAGTTCCATATCCTCCAGTCTCGAGCTGTAGATACCTGGATTTTAAAAATTTACTTTATTAGATATACATTTATTGTTATATCACTCAAACATTAGTAAAAAATAGAAATTAATAAGGTTCAACCATCGAAAATTTTAAGAAAAAATACCGGGTGGTCATAATTAAACTGACAGTTCTCACAGTTTTCTGTAGCGTGATCTATCTACGAGAATGACGCCACATTTTGTAGGAAGATTAAACAAGACGGGGGACGAAAGATTCCACGAAAAAAACAAATTAGTTCCAAAAGCCTACGCTAGGAGAATATTTGGCGCTGTTTTATAGAAAATAGTGTTAACAAATGCAAATCAATACGGAAATTAATTTCTTAATTGTGCCAATGGATGTAACGTGAAATTTGAATAGAGAACTTCTTCTTCTGCTCAGCGTACGTGATATTGCAGATCACGACACTTTATCGGTGTTTATCTAGATTTTACGCTTTTTAAAAAGTGTTGCCATATTGCACTTGAACTAAATCAGAAAATGTGCATAATAAAAGGTAATTTTATTCCGTATTAATTTGCATTTGTTATCACTCTATTTTCTACAACACAGCGCCAAATATTCCCCTAGCGGTGACTTTTGAAACTAATTTGTTTTTTCGTGGAATCCTTCGTCCCCCGTCTTGTTTAATCTTCCTACAAAATGTAGCGTCATTCTCTTAAATAGATCGCGCTACAAAACACTGTGAGCACTGTCAGTTTAATTATGGCCACCCGTTATATATATAATTTTCGAAAGGATAAATAAGTTAATTTTAAATCGAAATTGATTTTTTTTTAATCAGCCTTCCCGTTCTGTGGTTCCGCATGGACTGATGTAAAAACTAGTTTTTATTTGTCTAAATTTTTCCAGAATCTATGTAGTAGACAAGAACATTCGGCTTCGTTTTCCTGTATATACCGTTATTTTTGTACCCACAAACAAAGCCTGTTGTTAAAATAACCCGTACTAGTACGTGTCCCAAGCTCAAGTATCAATTGTTAGAAAACGACTTTTGAAACTAATTTTTTTTTCGCGGAATCTTTCGTCCCCTGTCTTGTTTAATCTTCCTACAAAATGTGGCGTCATTCTCGCAAATAGATCGCGCTACAGAACTCTGCGAGCACTGTCAGTTTAATTATGGTCACCTGGTATATTTAATTTAAGGGGACAAAAGCCTTAAAATAAGAAAAGTTCAATATTGTTTATGATAGTCCCATATATTTTTATTACATATATTTGACTGAAATTTCTTCAGGAAAAGTTCCATATCCTCCAGTCTAGAGCTGTTGATACCTGGATTTTAAAAGTTTACAGTATTTGATATAACTTTATTGTTATATCACTCAAACATTAGTACAAAATAGAAATTAATGACTTTCAATCATAAAAAAATTTAAGAAAAAATATATGTAATTTCAAAATTATCTAGTAGATAAATAGTAAATAAATGTATTTTACAATAACTGCTGTAAATATTTTTTATTAAAATATATTCATTTCTATTATAAACGTCACATCGTTTTGTGTAGTATAGAACAATTCAGTTTAAACAATATTCTGTATCACTTGTGCAATAATTATTTAATTAACTAGCATACAGCCCGTCATATGATGAGATCAGTAAAATTTTTAATTTTTCCAGAATAGTAAAGTACCTCATGAGGAAGTTAAAAATGGTTTGTTAAAAATGGCTGAGAATTATCTTGCAACAAAAAATAATCGATGATTAAATTTAAAATTATCACATTATTATTCAAGCCAAATATAAAAGAAAACTATTAACGTAATATCTAAGCTCAGTGATAAAACGTATGAAAATAATACACACGATATTTAAATAATTTAAAATAAGAAATGATTAAATGAGATGATTAAAGGAATGACGTCATAATGCTAAAAAATTGTTTTTTTAATATGGTTATTTGTTATGTGATTAGTTGATAAATTTATTCGCCTGTTCTTAACCGATGAATATAGGGCTTGAAATACTGTCATTAAAAGCTCGAAAAAGGGGAAGGAATGGATTTCGAACGTTTTAAAGACGACAGTATTTTTCGCTGTGATATGAAGCATATTTATAACAATTTATTTTAGAATAGGATCGATAGTTTAGGAGAAGATAAACTTTACTCGCTTTGAATTTTGCTAACCCTAACTCATCAAGTATCCAATATGGATACGGATACCTCTATTCATTCCGGGTCCAACCGATTCATAAATTTGAGGACAGATAACTTAGGCTATTATTACATAGGAGATAATTTAATACAGGTAACTGTATCTAGTTTGATTTAAAATTTCAGAATTTGCGAAGTAAATGGCCAATAAATAGTTTTATTTATTAAAATACATTAATTTATTGATTATCAATAAATTAGCATTATTTAATTTATTGATATATTTTTAACTAAGCTTACCATGTCTACTGCGTTAAATACACCGATCTTTTGACTTTACTGCTGCCACCGTGGAAAAATTCTGGCATAATAAGAGTTCCGGGAAGAAAAATATTTGAGAACCACAGGCTGAACCCTTTGAGGATCCACCGTCAGTTTGAATTGGTATAATCTTTTTTTGAAGCATGTCCAACGTCATGTTTGGCTCAACACAGTTTTTAAATTTAACCCTTAATGGACAGTTTTTTAAAAAAAGTCCGGCCAAAAAATGAACTTTTTTTAATGAACCCTTAAGTTTTATAACTCAAGAATAAAGTATATAAAGTGACGCCTCGAGTCAAGGATGTCTTTACAGCCAGAGCATAGTAATAAAATAGTTGACTATTATACTTTATTTTACATTATATTTTAGTAAAATATATATTGAAAAATGAGCGAGTCAGAATATGAATCTGAATACGCTGTCGGAAAGCGGCTCACAGGGAAGAGATAAGTAGTAAGTGATAAGTAGAAAAAAAAGTATATATTTTATATTTGAATAAGTAAATGTTATAGCTTACAATCCCATGTAAATGATAAATATCAATAAAATGATTTTTTTCTTTCACATTGTTATTTTTAATTCTCGATTGCATTCGAGTGTGAAATATTATAGCAACATAAAATACAACGCAGCTCGAATTATCTGTGCACAGTTTGGCCAATTTATCGAGCACGAGTCGCCGAACGAGGGCTATTGGTTAGGGTGCTCGCCTTCGGTACCGGAGTTCGTGGATTCGAATCCCACAGTAGCATGGACGTTCGTAGATTTTCGGAATCGGCTTTAAGCTGTAGGTCCCGGTCTCATTATCCCTCGTGATGCAAAAAGTAGACCGTAGCACTCCAAACCAAACCTGAAACCTGAATCGCCCTTGAGTTAACTCGAGCTTGCACGTTAAGGGGTTTCAAGAAAAGTTTCGAAAAGTTTCGAAATTCACGTACACACGGAAACCCAAACAAGACAAATTTGGTTTAGGATGATCAAAATGTGTAGTTTCGTTGAAAGAGGAACACTGAAACTTTTCACGATTACAGTACTTTTATTTTTTACTTCACACAAGGTAGTTAAAAAAAGAATTAAAATAAAAACCATGGTTATCTGATTTACAACATTCTTTGTAATATATCTATTTTTACACCTGGGATTTCTAATGAACGTTTAGGGGTTAAGAATTATTGTTGACACATGTTTAACTCAGTTAAAATTTCAAGGTCAACAATGCATTGATAAAACTCAAAAATTGAAATCATACTACAAATGGTTAAATTAAGTTCCAAATGACTGGGAACATTCATGCCAGTAGATGGATTCGAATCCAAGGAATCTGGCTCCGAAAAGCAGTGCCGTACAGCTAAAACATCGGCCTGATTAGGTTTGGTTTGTTTGGAGTACTTCGGTCTACTTTTTGCAACACGAGGGTTAATGAGACCGGGACCTACAGCTTAAAGCCGATTCCGAACGGCTACGAATATCCATGCCACTGTGGGATTCGAACCCACGAACTCTGGTACCGAAAGCCAACACCCTAACCAATCGGCCATCGTTCGGCTTTGGCCTGATTAGGAAAGTGCTGCAGTAGCAGAAAATTTCGGTTTAGAAGGCCAATCAATGACTGAATGAGTAGATCGCTCTAATTCCGGTTTTGGAGTAAAAACAAACTTTTATGTTGTCTTTAACAGATGATCTATGCTTCCAAACAATCATACAAAGATTTCCGATAATAAAATAAATGTTATACCAAAGTTACAAACTCTATAACTCTCCATCTTTTATTTATGACATGGAAGGATTAAGAATAGTTTTGTTTATTTATTTCTTGTCCATGCTGAACGATGTACAAATATGTAGAGCACTGTCTTCGACATCGGAGGTGGTGGATTCTATTCCCATTACTGACAGGGATGTTCGGAATCGTTCAGAATCGACTTTAGGCAGTAGGTCCCGCTTGCATTAGCCCTCATGTAGGAAAAAAAGGACACCGTTGTTATACAACTAACCAGGTTAGAATGAAATATATGTATGATGAAAAATTTTACTATCACCAGATGGCAGTACTCGAGGTCTACTCAGAAATAGGGTTACCTCGATTTAAAAAAAAAAAAAAAATAAAATAAAAAAAAAAAAAAAAAAAACGTACTTTCAATCGTGAAGAGAATGGGCAAATGAGAAATCTGATGACGCATTATACAAAATTTAAAAAATAATAATGGATATAATATATAATATAGGCAAGAAAGCTCTGCAGAATATATATCAGTTTTTTTTGTACATTATATAGAATAGAAACTAAACATAGCAATTCTTAAACCTATTTTTTCATATACTATGTGAATGAGAAATCTAATTATAACTATTAACTTATTAACTTAATATGATTATTTAAGATAAAATAACAAATGAATGAATCAAAAATATAAACTCTTTTAAATGTTGTATTGTTTGATGGAAAACCATAAAGAACGATTCAAATTGCTGACCTTTCCAAAATACGCCTCGTTTTTCTGTATGACAATCCAGGGTACGTTCTAAGTTCATATAAACAACGTTCATCAACATCCTCTACGGTAGATGATTCATTCATATTTCCATATTTTCATCCTTCTACACTCAAGATAAGTATATCAGTTCGTTGTCTGTAATCGCTGTTTTGATATGACTAAAATTTCAACACTTTCGTGACACCTGGGGAAGATATGATTGCATGTTGCACGCCTTGTCAGCATAAAATGTAGCATTTCATTATGAATCGTCTGAAAACGTAACATTAAATTCAGTCAAGGAATTTCACGTGTCTGTTTAAATATATTTTATGGGTGGATTCATTTTAAAACGTCTTACAGATTGATTATGACATGATTCTGGAGAATCAAAGGAGACTTTTTAATCGTAATGGCAATCTATACACCTGCATGTTTCTAATATATTGAGTGCATAGTTAAGTCCTCTATAGACTTTTTCCTTCTCAACTTTTGGACTTAGACTTCAATTACAAAATATTTCAATTAAATATGCATTCCTTGGTAGAATTCCAGTTCCGGCCGCCATGTTTTTGAACAAGTGATCGCCAAATTGTCGCCAAGTGATGTTTACAATTCGTGCTTCGTTTTGCATTGAGTTTATACCCAATTTCAAAGCTTATTTTAAACAAAAAAATAATGAAATGAATGAAATGTGTCTTAATTTAAATTAAATTAAAACACAATTTTGAATAAAAAAAGTTCCAAAAGCAGTAAATAAAAAATATAAATGTGAAGTATAACATCACTTGTTACCCTTCGAAAATTAAGTATAAAATATAAAATAAATAAAGCACTTACCTAATTTAAGTATCCCGCGTTGTTGGTGGATATAAACGCTGATAAAAATATAATATAAATATAAATAAATATAAATTTGGCGACATCGCTCACGCTTGGCGTGCCCACTGAATTGGAACCCATTAAATTGGGATACGGCCCATTCCTTTTATGGTATTTTTAAATTTAAGAATTAAATTTTTGTCAAAATCAAAAATTTAAATATTTATGCGTTTTCTAGTGTTGTAACATACTTACAACACTCACTCCAGTATTCGTTATTCCAAAGGGTAACACAGTAAAATATATTCCACAATAATAAAGAGCCTTAAATTTTTAACTAAAAAATATATTATTACATACCTTGTTTATTTACAGACTAGCATTTAGCCCGCCATACGATCAGTAAAATTTTTAATTTTCCAGAATTGTAAAGTACCCTATAAGGCAGGTGAAAAAAATGATTTGTTTTTTTGGCTTAGAATTATCTGGTACACGTTCCATAATTTGTTTATCTTCATACATCTCTAAAGTCTCCCGATACTGTGAATGCAGTTTAGAATCACGTTGAATTTCCTTTAGAAAGATAATTCAAAGTTTCCTTAGCTACGTCGAAATTATCCTTAAGTTCTTCCCATTTTTTTTTGCCACAGTAATTAATGGAAATAAAGGAATGAAACTATCATTTCCACTACACCTTGGAGGTAGATGGAATTTGTTGTTAATACCGGTGAAAAAATATTCACTGCAACAAAAAATAATCTATGATTAAATTTAAAATTATCACATATGTACGTAATCTATTATTAAGCCAAATATAAAAGAAAATTATTTACGTAATATCCAAGTTCAGAGATAAAACTAAATAGAAATAATGCAGGTGATATATATATATATATATATATATATATATATATATATATATATATATATATATATATATATATATATATATATATATATATATATATATATATATATATATAATTTAAAATAAGAAGTTATTAAATGACATGGTTAAATGTTGGGAATGACATCAAAATGCTAGAAAAAAATGTTATTTTTACCTTTATATTATGATATAAATTTAAGCGCCTGCTCTTAACCGGAAAAAATAGGGTTTAATATAATATGGTATTAAATGCTCAAAAAGGGGGAGAAAGGTTAATTTTGAACATTTTAAAGAGACAGTAGTTTTCGCTGTGATATGAAGCATATTTACGCCAATTTATTTTAGTTTGGTTTGGTTTGGTTTGGAGTGCTATGGTCTACTTTTTTGTAACACGAGGGCTAATGAGACCGGGACCTACAGCTTAAAGCCGATTCCGGAAGTCTACGAACATCCATGCTGCAGTAGGATTCGAACCCACGAAGTCCGGTATCGAATGCCAGCATCCTAACCAATCTGCCATTGTTCGGCCCAATTTATTTTAGAATCGGATCGATAGATTAGGTGAAGATAAACTTTACTCGCTTTGAATTTTGCTAACCCTAACTCATGAAGAATCCAATATGGATATCATTATCCATTCCAGGTCCAACCACTTCATAAATTCGAGGACAGGCGGACAGATGACATAAGCTATTATTATATAGGGGATATATTTTTCTTGACTGATATGACATTTATTACTTATTCTTCGATATTTATTAGTACACAATAATTCATTACAATTTACTTTTTTGAATGGTATTCCTTAATCAAAGTAAAATTTGGAGTAATTATTTGAGGCCAGTAATACTAGACTCAAGACTCGAGTTGGTGTTACATGGGCACCTGTTTTTTTTCGGCGGCCGAAGACGGACACCCCGAGAGAGGGTGGACAAGCCCTGTTCCAGGGAGGTGAAAGTTCAACAGGAGGGGGCGAGGGATGCCACCCCCGCCCCCGCCAGCTGCGGAGAAGGACATTTTTCTCAGGGAGGCGAAGGCTTGACCAAGAAGGGGGGGATTCCACCCCGGCCCTTGCGAAAAGGAGTGGGGGAGATGCCCGCTCGGAACGACGGAGAACGGACACTTATTCTGGAAAGAGCTGACACCGAGAGGTGCTTTCTTTTCCGAGATATGTTGAGTGTACATATGTTTTAACAGAATTTGTAAAATAATAAATATTTAGTCAAGGATTTTGTCGCTGCTGTACTTAATTGTCGGGAGTATAGGTTTTCATCGAATCCACGATACCTGCTTCAGTAACAATAGGCGAGCAGGTACAGAAACGAGGCGTGCGGTCATCGGAAAGGACAGCCGTGGACGAGCGAGACGCCTTTTTTTGTACAAAGCCCAAGTAACAATTATGAGTACGTTAAAGGACCTTGAGGCATTCTAAGGGAAGCTTTGTGTCCGGCCTGGGCTCTAGGCAGGATAAACCTCGGTGCGGCCGTAAAGGCCGCCACTTGCTTCTCTCTGGCTGTGGGCTGAGGGATCGGACGCTATCACCTGCGGTTGCCGCCCCGTGCTCTCGGGTTTTAGATGCTCCCACCAAATCTCGACTTTTCTTCCAAATTTTTTCAACTTTACATTTGGGTTCAACGTCCCTTTTTTTTTTCTATTTTCCAATCCTTTCATCTTTCCCCCCCTTCCAACCAATGATAAATTTTTATTGCTATTTTACTCCTTTCATTTCTCGCTGAAATTTTCTCACATCTGCATCCCCTTCGGATCTGCAGGTGGGTTCATTGAAATATCTCCTTTGAAGAAAATTGACATAACGCTGAAATTTATTGCCTAGTTACTGCCACACCCCATCTCACGGCTGCATCCCTGCCTGGGCTTGGTCGCTATAATTTTGTAACTTTATAAGCTATAACTTTTTGCAGGGGTCTCCTATTAGAACTCGAAGGGCACAGCTGCTTCTATACTCTTCTTAGAAACTTAGTCCACAGCTGTGTGTGCAAGTGCTGTCCATAGTGTGAAAGTACCGGGTGGCCATATTTAAACTGACAGTGCTCACAGTGTTCTGTAGCGCGATCTATTTGCGAGAATGACTCCACATTTTGTAGGAAGATTAAACAAGACGGGGGACGAAGGATTCCGCGAAAAAACAAATTAGTTCCAAAAGTCACCACTAGGGGAATATTTAGCGCTGTGTAATAGAAAATAGAGTGTTAACAAATGCAAATCAATACTGAAATTAATTTTTTAACTGTGCCAATGGATGTAACGTGAAACTTGAATAAAGAACTTCTTCTTCTGCTCAGCGTACGTGATATTGCAGATCACGAGACTTTATCGGTGTTTATGTAGATTTTAAGCTTTTTTAAAAGTGTTGTCATATTGCACTTGAACTAAATCAGAAAATGTGCATAATAAAAGGTAATTTTATTCCGTATTAATTTGCTTTTGTTAACACTCTATTTTCTCTAACACAGCGCCAAATATTCCCTAGCGGTGACTTTTGGAACTAATTTGTTTTTTCGTGGAATCCTTCGTCCCCTTTCATGTTTAATCTTTCTACAAAATGTGGCGTCATTCTCGCAAATAGATCGCGCTACAAAACACTGTGAGCACTGTCAGTTTAATTATGGCCACCCGTTATATATATAATTTTCGAAAGGATAAATAAGTTAATTTTAAATCGAAATTGATTTTTTTTTAATCAGCCTTCCCGTTCTGTGGTTCCGCATGGACTGATGTAAAAACTAGTTTTTATTTGTCTAAATTTTTCCAGAATCTATGTAGTAGACAAGAACATTCGGCTTCGTTTTCCTGTATATACCGTTATTTTTGTACCCACAAACAAAGCCTGTTGTTAAAATAACCCGTACTAGTACGTGTCCCAAGCTCAAGTATCAATTGTTAGAAAACGACTAGTTAGTACGTGTCCCGCATACAATGTGTTAAAATATCTCCTTTGAAGAAAATTGACATAACGCTGAAATTTATTGCCTAGTTACTGCCACACCCCATCTCACGGCTGCATCCCTGCCTGGGCTTGGTCGCTATAATTTTGTAACTTTATAAGCTATAACTTTTCGCAGGGATCTCCTATTAGAACTCGAAGTTCACAGCTGCTTCTATACTCTTCTTAGAAACTTAGTCCACAGCTGTGTGTGCAAGTGCTGTCCATAGTGTGAAATTACATCAGTACACCTAGTTCCCTGTCATAATATATAATAAAAATCAGGGCTTCGAGCCGTAATTTTTTTTTGTTCCGGTTCAACTAAAAAATTAATATCGGTTCAGTTCCGGTTTTCGCTCCGCCGAAAATAACGGTTTTCGGTTCAGATCCGGTTTTCGCCCCGCCAAAAATAACTGTTTTCGTTTCAGTTCCAAATGAATAATTTCATTTTATGTATATTCTTATTTGTACTAAAAATATAATTCTATCATAAACAAAAAATGTAATTCTATCAAAATTTAGAAGATTTTATTCTTTTTTTAATTGGTACACTATGTGAATTGATACAAACAGCAGGTACGGTAAGAGCGGCGAGCATTGGCATTGTTATCCATTATCAAAATCGCATTTGACAACTAGGTTCATGATTACCCACATTCGTCGTTTGACTCTCACATCGTGCACTTGGCCTTGCAATAGTTATGTAAAAAATATATTATTTATTTAACATATGAAAATTGCCTCTAATTATTAATATATCTTCTAACGTGGTTTCACTGAGATTACTTCTGTTGTCTCGGAGAATAAATTTCAAACCTGAAAACGCTCTTTCAACACTAACTTGTGTAGCTGGAGCTGCCAAAACGAAATCGAGAAGCAGTATACATGTAATGATAATTATAAAGTTGACGTTAAATTAGAAAATATTGATAAGTTGGTAACAGTAACAAAATGACTGAAAGATATATAGAACCGAAATAAACCGATATTTTTTTCGGTTCAGTTCCGGTTTTCGTTCCGACCAAAATAACGGTTTTTTCCAGTTTTCGGTTTTCGGTTCAGTTCCGGTTCGAAGCCCTGGTAAAAATCGAAATTCTTCCTAAAATCATAGTACAACAATTTCCTCTAGAGTTAAATATATGTTAAGGACAAGCTTCTGATACATTTAGGATATTTTTTATTTTC
>CM063506.1:72690687-72775687 GCA_032207245.1 Pardosa pseudoannulata | reverse complement strand
TTACTTAACCTGTTTTTCGAAAGATCAGATTAGTCCAACGTCACAGTTCGGAACAACAATTTCTAGTCATTTTTCTTCCATAAACACACATGCAATGTGTTGTAGGTCTTATTTTTTTTTTTGTCTATCGGTGGTTGGTTTTGGTTGTTTGAAATTTAGTGGCGCTAATTCCTCAAGACACAAACTGCGCCAAACAAGACGAAAAAACCCAATAGAACAACACCATTTTGAAAAAACTTAATTTTGATGAAACCGTAAAAATGAAATATGCCAAAAACAAAAGAAAAACATTTAAAAACAAAGACATAAGTAGAAAAATTAGAAAGAAAAAATAAACAGCACGATAATCAGCAAAATTTGATTAAAAATTAATGTTTAAAAATGTAAAACAGAAAATGAGAAATTGAAAAAGGTACAGTACAACAATGAAATTTATAAATTTAAAAAGATTGAAAATTAATTTAAAATTGAAGGGGAAAAAATTAAGAATCAAATATTAAAAATTGAACATTAAAAGTTAGAAAAACAAATACAAATCAGATTTCAAAGTACAAGCCAGTACAGCGAAGAAATGGGAAGAAGCCTGGATGTGGGATTTTTCCAATGATTGAATTAAGATTAGGTGACGAATTTCCAAAGAATTTTATGTACAGAGATTTAAAACAAATACAAGACATAAAAAAATATGTGCGACTGTATAAGTAGTCTTATAATACGCACACTGTGAAGGTGCCTCACCAAGCAACAGATGTGCATGTGTAAGTCGGCAGTGACCCACACGAAGACGAGTGATAATCACGTCCTGTGTTCTAGAAGGAAGTTGAGGCCACTTGGAAATGTTTTCTTTTACGTCTCGCAATTTATTTGATACTGTGTAAACCCAATAATTCTGCCATTTAGAGTGAGCTAAATCTTTGATGTAAATTTTCAGGTCAGGATAAGGAAGGCCAGTGTTTAGATAGTTTTCTGCAGACTTGGCAGCTATATCCACAAGTTCATTTCCTTTGATGCCGACATGAGAGGGAACCCAGCTAAAAAATAACGAGATTCCCATGGATTTAAGATTGGTTGTTAAACTGAGAATTTTGAAAATAATAGGGTTATTACAATTAGGAGAGATTAATGAATTTAAAACACTTTGAGAGTCAGTATAGATAATGAAATTTTTACTATTGTGGTGCGTCATTTCCTCTAAAGCCTTCAAAAATAGCGAAGGTTTCAGCAGAAAATATGGAGAGTTTAGAATGTATTCTATAGCTATTGATGTTTTCTTCGATACTGTATGCACAGCTAACAAAGTTTGTGGATTTGGAGCCATCGGTAAAAACAGGAGTGTAAGTTGTAAAGTATTGTTTGTGATCTTGAAATATTTGTTGATATATGTTATTAGCAACATATATGATATTGTTGTCTGTCGGTGGAATTACCTCTAAAAAGTCGCTCTCGGCCAGTTTTCTAAAAACTTAAGCCAAAGTCAAGCCAAAAACTGAAAGATAAAAACTCGCGAAATAATTCAAAACCTATCAGTAAGCCCGTGCTTTTAAACCAAATGGAATACACTTCGAAAAACTAACATTTTGTGGACATCTATACAACTAATTTGACATTATAAATACGAAAGATACGGCTGAAACAGCGAGAACTACAAAAAAAATCAGATTTACCGTACGCCGTACGGGCAAATCATTAAAGACACGGTAACCGCACCCGTACAGGTGTATGTGCAAAACAGGCAAGGGGTTAACTGAATAATTAAATATACGCTCAGCACTCCCACTTCCGCTACAATTCCACTATAAAATGTACCCACACACAATGTGTTAAAAAACCACATTTTGAGTAAGTACATCATAACAAAATTATAACATTCTATCAACTTTTGGATTACTTTGTTCCAGTTCCGTTCTCAATTCTGCCATTTTCATAAAATAACTCGTCATCGGTGTTAAAAGACGATTTTATCTTTTGCTCATAGGTATCTTAAAAGTAAAAAGGGAAGCATGATTAATGAAAATTTTTTTTTTGTGAGTATGCAAAAAACTTGAAGAGAGTGTTCTCCCGATTTTTAAAATTTTAAAGCAATAAAAGGCAAACGCTTTAATTTTAACAAATGGTTTATTGCACATTAAAGTTATTTTCCGATTTTCACAGTTTATTACAAAAGATTAAAACGTAATGCGTATTAGAGCTGAAACACAAAATTCATTTCAGCATTTCTGTGAATACAGTTTTGTAAAAACTATTAAACAGTGTCGTGGGAATATATTTTCATTTTTTTATGTATTCATTTTTCTATCTATCTCTTTCCAACCTATAAAGGCTGCAAATAAAGATTCTTAAAGCTTAAAATTATTTATAAATACATTGTAAATAAAATATTGCAGGTTGGTTGGTTTGGTTTGGAGTGCTACGGTCTACTTTTTGCAACACGAGGGCTAATGAGACCGGGACTTACATTAAAGCCGATTCCGAACGGCTACGAACATCCATGCCACTGTAGGATTCAAACCCACGAACTCCGGTACCGAAGGTCAGCACCCTAACTAATCTGCCATCGTTCGGCAAAATATTGCAGGATCACATGCTAAAACATCATTCTAAGCCATGAGATAGAATTTATTCATAAAATCTATAATTTCATGTTGTCAACTGAAGTGGGTAAAACTTAATCTTTCGGTGCTAGAGTTTGTGGGTTTGAAGCACACAAATATAAAGGTTCATATCCACTTGTAATCAGCTTTAACCCTAGAAAGATTACCTCTGTCGGATCACATGTTATTATTCTAGCGTTAAGCAGTAGACACTAGTTTAATCTTTCTGTCAAAAAAGTACTCATTCAGCTAAGATACACGCTGAATGTTTTTTTAAAAAAGTCTCTCTGCTAGTTTAGTCTCTTAGAGCAGCGTATCCCAACCTTTTTTGGTTAACGCCAGTCCCCTTTGTAAAAATGATTTTATTTTGTGATATTTGTTATTGTGAGAGCGTTTATTTACATTATACATTTTATAGGGTGACCTTTCATTCACATCACATGCAACAAATTGCATTGAGACACCCTTAACAAATTGTATGCGGGACACGTACTAGTACCTTTTCTGACAACTGATACTTGAGCGCGGAACACGTACTAGTACGTTTTCTGACGATTGATACTTGAGCTCGGGTCACGTACTATCACTTATGGGTTAGTGCAGTGGTGCGCAAACTAGGGGTCGCGACCCCTGTGGGGGTCAACAGAAGTTTTTGGGGGGTCGCCAAATTTTTATGAAATGCATTATCCCTGCATGCTGCATACCATACAGTGTACATATAAAGAGTGAAGCGCCGTCACTGAAAAGTTAAAGAAAAATTTTTCTAGGATTTTCCTGAAAACGATCTTGGTTGGATTCGGGATCCATTTTCCTGTGACATATGCAGTTCAACTCTTCAAATTAGCGAGAACGAGCAATTGATAGATCTAATTAGTGATTATACTCTTCGAAATCAATTTAAGACTCAGCCTTGCCAAAAATTTTGGCTATCCGTGGAAAAACAATATCCCGATTTATGAAAGAATACCATCAGAGTGTTAATACAATTTGCATGAACGTATTTATGTGAAACTGGATTTAGCAAACTAGTTTCAATAAAAACTAAATACTGCTCGCCTTTAAACCCTGAAGATGATATGCGAATTGCAATTAACAACAAACATGCAAACATCGATGAGATAATTAGAAACTTGCAGCCACATACATCTCATTAAAGGGCAATTTACCGATTTTTGTGTTATACAAAATGTATTTTCTTAAAATTATAAATAAAATTAATATGAGTCAAATATGATGATGTTTTTATTCGATGAAACGAAAGAAATGCGAGAAATATACATAGTATTTGTGAGCATTTATCTCTAGAGGTCGCCAAAAATTTTTCTCTACAAAAGGGGTCGCAGTGGAAAAAAGTTTGCGCATCACTGGGTTAGTGTAACAACATGGTTTGGTTGTGGGTACAAAAATAACGGTATATACAGGAAAACGAAGCCGAATGCTCTTGTCTATTACATAAATTCTGGAAAAATTTAGACAAACATTAGTTTTTATATTAGTCGATGCAGAACCACAAAACGGGAAAGTTGATAATCAATTTAGATTTAAAATTAACTTTTTATTTATCCTTGCGAAAATATTATACATAAATGTATATTTATATATTATATATATATTTGTATTTATATATATATTTGTATTTATATATATATATATATATATATATATATATATATATATATATATATATATATATATATAGATTTGTCTGTGTATTTGTTTATGTATTTCAATATAATATAAGAAAAGTTGGTTAAAAAATTAAATAATTTTTTATCTATTGAGATTTAACTGAATAACTAAATTTAAGCACAAAACGCTCCTGGTACAATTCCGCTGTGAAATGTACCCGCACACAACGTGTTAAAATTACGAAAGTTGAAAAAATATCAGAACCAATTCTGATTACTATGATTACATTTAGCTCTTATCTTCAAAGAAAAAATTCCATTCGTTAACCCAACACTCTTCAGTACGTTAAATTCCACCGGAAGAAGACTGCAAGCCATACCTTTAACCGTTTGAGTCATAAGCAGCACGATCAAGCTGTTCATTTTTTATGTCGAGAAAATCCAACCTATCGACTGTCCAAGTCACGCGTGCTCAGATTTACTAACACAAGCATATCATACAACTCATTTTTTTATGTAAAAAATACATCTTACAATAGACACATTACTATAATAATCATGCAATATTGAAGAATATATATTTAGCATATAAAATAAAAGTGCTATCACGTCGCTTGAGATTTATCGACGTAAAAGAAGCGCTATAGCGCTTCTTTTCATGGGTGTTTTCATACCCATGTAAATAAAGCTCGGGATTCTTCGACAGTCCTTTTTCAAAACCCTTCGGGACTCGAACGGTTAAGTCTGTTGTTTTATTTTTTGAAAATAAATAGAGTAAAGTAAAAATAAAGCTTTTCCTTTTAAATGTATTCAACCTAAGTCATCATGTGTGTCTTCTGTAGATTGCTGTGCATTTGGATCTTTAAAACAAGCTTTTTATAAGCGTCATCCCAAAATATTGGATGAACTCTGGAATATTTTGAAGGAGTAGTGGAATAAAATCAACGTTGATGTTTTAAGAAATTCTGTTATTTTGGAAATAAAGATTTAATAAGATAGTTCAAAAAAGGGCTATCAGATTTAATATAAAAAATTAAAATTCTTATATTTGTTTATATATATCTGCAAAATAGTAACAAAAACATGTAAACTCTCTCTGAACTTGCATTTCCTCGCCTTGAAACAAACTTTTTCAACTCCTCTTCTTAGCCCACTCTCCTGTTTCTAATCATGGATCTTGTTGGTGCTTCAACCACATTTGGCGAAATTGGCGTGCTTGCAGCTTGCGTGCGTGGCGTGCTTGCAGCGTGGCGTTTGAAATCTGGCGAGGGGATCGTAACTCAACAACGTTTTTGAAGTCGAGCAGCCTTTTGAGTTTCTGTTTTCTGTTTAATCATTTTAAATTTGAATGGTATATTTTTATATAAATTTTTCTTTATTTTCTAAGTAAATAGAGCGATCTTAATAGAACTCGTTAGATACTTGGTAAATTATTTTTCCAATTTTTAAGTAAATCGACCGATCTTTGCAGAACACGTATTTTGAGTGGAGGTTGAAGAGGAGTTGTAAAATTGAAAATTTTTTTTCAAATCTCTTATTAAACGTTGTGTTGCAAATCTAACAATAGCAACAACGTTCGGCTAGAACGCTGTTGCTATTGAACATTGTTAGTATTTCTTTTTGGTCCTAGGGACAGAAAGAATTACTGCTTAACCAAGTTTCTAGTTCATAAGATGTGTTTGATTAAACAGAGTAAACATAAAATTACTGTACAACAAAATTATAAGTTGTGCTATAAAGTAGGTATTAATAGATGAGAGAAGTTAAATTTATCCATGATAACAGTTCTCCAAAGCTGATAAAGTTTTCGTAAAAATATCAAACATATACTTTATATGAATAGGGATAGACTTAAGTTAAAGTATGAAAAATGAAAACTAAGAAAATACTAAGTAACGTTCTTAAGGGTAAGAAAGATCATTTTCCTTCTACAAGAGCATATATAGAAAATAAAACGTTATACACAGATTGTCGACTTCGAAGAAAAAACTATAAGTTCAAACGTTGATTTAGAAGTAAATACATCTCTAATGCTTTGCGGTTATCTTCACGTATAAGTTGACGTGTGAAAAGGGCTTTACCAAATCAATATGTAAAAAGAAGTTACGTTATTCTATAAATGAAAAACTCCATACAGGAAATACCTTTAAAAGGAACGTACACAACCTTAAAAAAATCAGTTCTAGAATCAAATTCGATTTTGACTGCTTTATAATTAAAATAATTACTTTTACTTCAGCAGATAGTTTTTAACGTTTTTGTAAAACAAATTCTACTAAAGCTCAAAAACGTCACCCACATTTAACACTAGATTTACGGATGTTGATTTTATACCTATTTTTACTGAAGTTAGCCAATTTGACTCATACAAGAAAAAGTTATTTGCAAAGAAAATAGTTCCAAATTAATTTAAATAAAATGTTTATCAAAAAATTCATGAAAAACATTCTTTACATATAAAATCTGTTTTTGAAACACATTTTCAGCAAACATTTCTATTATATTTAGCACAATGGTTTCTACATCTGTTCCTTTTGCATTGTTTTTGCATTTATTCTCGACTTCTCCTCTATATTTACTTTTTAGTTCTTCAACCAATTGGAAAATAAAATAGTTCTTCAACCAATTGGAAAATAAAATCTCGACTGTTGGCCAGGCCTGATAGAACCAATAAATTTCCTGTTATGCGATTAACTGTTAAACCATTCTATGAGTCAAACTGGCTCACAAATGTTAAAATAGGTATATCCCATTTGATAATGCAAAATGAAGGGGTCTGCATGGAAGAGGAATGAAAGTTTACATATATTTTATTACTTAACTAAAAACCAACGTATGTTTTTAAAAAGGGATAAAGTTTTATGTATATAGTGATCAAATTTTTAATGCGTCAAATTGGTCAGTAAATCTACTATTAAATGATAAAAAAACTTTGATTTCACGCTTTTAGTATTTTATTTTTATCCCCGAGAAATTATCACTCTAAAATTTATTACAACTAAAAAAAGTCTAACAACTCTTAGTGTTTGTTTTGAATTAATTAAAAGAATGACAAATTGCCGTCAAAAAAGTCAAAAAGTACTCATTCAGCTAAGATACACGCTGAATTTTTTTTAAAAAAAGTCTCTGTAGTTTTATTCTATAGAGCACGTCAACCTTTTTTTTTCGCGACCCCTGTGGGGGTCAACAGAAGTTTTTGTGGGGTCGCCAAATTTTTATGAAATGCATTATCCCTGCATGCTGCATACCATACAGTGTACATATAAAGAGTGAAGCGCCGTCACTGAAAAGTTAAAGAAAATTTTTCTAGGATTTTCCTGAAAACGATCTTGGTTGGATTCGGGATCAATTTTCCTGTGACATATGCAGTTCAACTCTTCAAATTAGCGAGAACGAGCAATTGATAGATTTATTATAACTAAAAAAAGTCTAACAACTCTTAGTCAGTGTTTGTTTTGAATTAATTAAAAGAAGAATGACAAATTGCCGTTTTACTTTGTTGAAAATTAAAATGCTGTGTTTAAATAAAAATATTCAAAATTTAAGTATAATCGTGCAAAATTACCTTATTTGTCAGTTTACATAAAAGTAGTTTTATTCCAACTAATATCCTAATTTTATGAGAAAAGCTACTTAAATTTACCCAACTAATGTTAGGTGAAACGGAATGCTTAGTTCTAAGAAAATAAAATTAATGCGTCTAGCATTGATAAAAATAGAAATGTAATAAAATAATTCAACTAAAGGGCTATCAAATTTAATTTAAGAAATAAAATTCTTATATTTGTTTATATATCTTTGCAAAATAGTAACAATATATGAACTCCCTCTGTACTATACTCGGTGTAAACTCAATAGGCACTTCAAGGTCACTGATTTTTCCCCGATGACCAACTGTAACTATGGTAACGACAGTTGGGGAATGATTTTACTCTTTTTTCCCCACTGTGTTAAGGGGTGTCATGCATCGTGTGGGCTCTTCGTGCATGATGAAAGTATGTTTATTTAGACTACACTTTGAAGAATACTTAATACTTTACACAAAATTTTATGAGTAATTTCAGACCTGTTTCTAAGTTCATAAATTTAAGATATAATCCCATTTCATAAAATTACAATTCAAAAATTGTATGTTATATTCTAATCCGTAAGATTTAAAAAATTCTACTGATTTTTTTTAAACACAAAGTTGCATTATTTACATAAATAATATCATTAAGATGATTGAATATTACGCTAATTTTAATGAGTAATTAGTTATAATTTCTCACTATTTTTCTTTATATTTGTATGATTCTTTTAATCTAAATATCAAAAGTATTTCTTAATAATTAATTTAAGAGAATGTAGTTTTGAAATTCCGTAAAATTAAGTTGTATGTTAATAAGTATATTATGAAGTTATGTGGACCATAGTAAAGTTCCTATTCCAAAATTGTACTGTATTAATTATTTTATGATTTTACAAGAATTGAAAGAGGTCTTAATGCAATAACAATATTTTGTATAATTTTATTATGTATTTAAAGATTTATGGTCTGTTGACATATTTTTAGAAAGTGAAAATTTGTGTAGAAGGTAGAGATTCCTAATGTTTTAGTAAGAATTCTAAATTAAAATGAATTTTTATATTTAAAAAAAAACATCTGTGATTTATTATAACCATTTTATACATATTGTTAAACTTTTCTTTATGTAAATAGTTAACGCATTTATGCACAACTGAATATTTTGACTTTGCTTATAATAATAAAGCAAGTCGTCTGAACGTATTGGAATCAAATCCTCAACTAAAGTGCTGAAAATAAGTGTGAATGCACAGGCTTCTTGGTCGCTACCATAGTAACCGATGACTGAGGAAACGAGAAAGTGTGACCTTGAAGCGCCAATAGATTTTACATGGACTATAATATTCCTTTACCTTAAAACAAAGTTTTTAAAAAGTTACTTTGCAAACATAAATAAGTAGGTTTAAACCTAATAAAATAGGTATAAAACCTAAATAAGTTAAATAAGTATATGTTAAACTTTAGCTTTAATGTTAGTGAATAAACTAAAAATTTTGATAGATAGTATTATAACCCTCTCCAAGAACGTAGTAAGTATACTTAACCACCAAAGTTATATTAAAATGTCTATGGTAAACCATTTTACCACCTGTTATTCGACCTGAAATTTATTACTAATTTCAGAAGTAAGAAATGAAATAAATGTCTTGATCTCTTGACATGGTTTTAACAATTGTTTACTTTAGAAAGCGAGAAAAACATTAGTAAGCCAATTTCTTCCACACATAACTGTCATTTTACTTATCTTTATTCATTCGATAAAAACTACTTTTTGATTGATTATTTGTAAAACAGACTATAAACATTATATGTACTAGCACAGTTTTCAAACTGGGTGACACGGCACAATGCAGTGACTCACGCGTAAGCCAAGGATGCCGTGGCAATAATCAAAGTCAAGTGGTTTGAAAGCATTATTAACTAAATTTCCCATATATGCAAAGGAAATAGTAAAAATCGCATCGAAAGTTTTTCATCGCATTAAAAATAAACAAGCATTAAATTTGTATTGTTTATTTTTTTAATTAGTATTCAAATCGCTTTAGGGGTAGCTGTGCCTTTTTTTTTAATATTGCATAATTCACCTGAAACAGAAGTGACTTAGTCAACACCCAGATCATCAAACTGGATTATGATTTTTGAAAGTTTAACATAAGGATATAAGACAAAAAAAAAGCAGGTGTAAGTGCAATAAAATAACCATTTAATTGGAAAATGCCTAATTATAATATTAGTTGAACCTATAAGATTAATTAAAATGGTAGCTTAACTTTATAATTATTAAAAAATATTTTAATTATTCATAGAAAATTACAAATAGTATGTATGTGTGTGAATGCATATTTATATTTTAATATATTGTATGCGGGACATGTACTAGTACGTTTTCTGACGATTGATACTTGAGCGCAGGTCACGTACTAGTGCGTGTCAGTGTAACAACATGGTTTGTTTGTGGGTACAAAAATAACGGTATATACAGGAAAACGAAGCCGAATGTTCTTGGCTACTACATAGATACTGGAAAAATTTAGACAAATAAAAGCTAGTTTTTATATCAGTAGATGCGGAACCACAGAACGAGAAAAATTTAAAACTATATACTATTTGTATTTGATTTTTCGTATTTACAATAGTATTATAAATTTATCCACTAAAATATATAGTTTTTGTTTAAAAAAATCTCATGGTTGTTATTTATATATTTTATATATTTCAATATAATACGAAAAGTTGGTTCAAAAATTAAATAATTTTCGATCTATTGAGATTTAATTGGATAACAAAATTTAAGCTCAAAACGCCCGCTCCCGGTACAATTCCGCTGCAAAATGTACCTCCACACAATGTGTTAACCAACCCATGACCAGAAAAAAGGTTTGTAAACTAGGATTGCTAATTTTATATTGCACATGAACAGCCGACGGTTTTGCCCATCCTATAATCATCCCTGTATATCAATATAAAAAACCAATTTAGATTTAATATTAACTTTTTATTTATCCTTGCGAAAAAATATATATATTTGTTTGTCTATTTATATATTTTTTTATATATTTCAATATAAAATACTAAATATTGGTTGAAAAATTAAATAATTTTCGATCTATTGAGATTTAACTGGATAACTAAATTTACGCTCAAAACGCCCGCTCCCGGTACAATTCCGCTGTGAAATGTATCCCCACACAATGTGTTAACCAACCCATGACCAGAAATAAGGTTTGTAAAAAAGGACTGCCAATTTTATATTGCACATGGACAGCCGATGGTCTTGCACATCCTATAATTATCCCGATACAAATATATCAATATAAAAAATCAATTTAGATTTAAAATTACCTTTTTATTTATCCTTGCAAAAATGATATATATATATATTTATCTATTTATATATTTGTTTATATAATTCAATATAAAATACGAAATATTGGTTGAAAAACTAAATAATTTTCGATCTATTGAGATTTAACTGGATAACTAAATTTACGCTCAAAACGCCCGCTCCCGGTACAATTCCGCTGCGAAATGTATCCCCACACAATGTGTTAACCAACACATGACCAGAAATAAGGTTTGTAAAAAAGGACTGCCAATTTTATATTGCACATGGACAGCCGATGGTCTTGCACATCCTATAATTATTCCGATACAAATATATCAATATAAAAAATCAGTTTAGATTTAAAATTACCTTTTTATTTATCCTTGCAAAAATGATATATATATTTGTTTATCTATTTATATATTTGTTTATATATTTCAATATAAAATACGAAATATTGGTTAAAAAATTAAATAATTTTCGATCTATTGAGATGTAACTGGATAACTAAATTTACGCGCAAAATGTCCGCTCCCGGTACAATTCCGCTATGAGATGTACCAGCACACAATGTGTTAACTGAGAAGGGTGCAGTGATCTATTACAACACAAAAAGAAATAAGATGCCTAAAATTGAGCCTACCTTTTGATTGTACCATCGAGTGGGAGGTGGTAAGCAGACTTCTCAAAAATAGTAAGCTAAAATCAAATTAACTTTATCTAACAATCTAAATTATTTTCTTAAATCAATTTCAACTTAAATATTTTAACTCCTCAATGCACAATTTTTTTTTAAAAAAAGACCTATAAAAAATTAATTTTTTAATGTAAAAAACACAATTTAGAACGTTGAATTTATGTTGGTTGGGGTTTCTTGGCGCAAGAACCAAGCAAGGATATACTGCGCCAAACAAAGATTGACTTTTTAAACAAAATATGTGTATATATATAATTATAATTTAAAAGCAGAAGTAACTATGAGTCAAATATTTAAAAGAGAGAATGCAAGTAAAAAACGACGTAAACGTTGATATTAAAACTCTTTAAATTAAACAAGGTTAAAAATGTCATTGCGAATGAGAAATTAAAATCGTTTTAGGTGGGTGGTTTCACCGAAAAGTTTGCTCAAATTGGGATGAAAAGATTTTAAAACATACATTGTAAAAGCCGGTCATGAAGTTAAAATGTGATGAATAGTGAGATGAGTATGACAGAGAGAACACTGTGGAGTAGGCTCAGCCAATATTAGATGTTTATGTGCGAGTCTCTTATGGCCGATGCAACGTTGAATTTAGAAAAATAATATATTTTATGCTTGAATAAGTAAGTTATATCTTACAAACCCATATAAATGACAAATATCTATAAAACAATTGTTTTCTTTCTTTCTTTCACATTATTTTCAATTCCCGATTGCATTCGAGTGTGAAAAATTATAGCAACATAAAGTACAACGCCGCTCAAATTATCTCGAGTGTGCACAGTTCGGTTAGTTTAACGCGCTCGAGTTAACTCGAGCGTGCCCGTTAACACTTTGACTGCCATGGCTATCATATGTGATATCCAGTGATATTTCCGTTGAGACACTGGCTATCCGATATGATAGCCATGGTGTTTTAACACTTCAGGCCATGGCTATCAAAGATGTTATCAGTTACATGAAAATCGTATTGGAGTTTGATTGTTGGGCTCCCTACGATGTGTTAGGTATACGTGGTTTGCGCAAATTGGTATATGTGACGATTTTATGAGCTAAGTTTTATGAAAAATTAAATATTTGGAACATGCAACAAAAAAGGGAATATATATAGAGAGAGTTTGTTTTAAAATATTGTTTGTTTTGAAATATTGTTTTTATATATAGTTTTATGTTGAAAAAATACAAATTACACAAAAAAAAAAGTTTGGCCCCGTTGTGAACATTTGCAATTTTGGCTTGGCAGTCAAAGTGTTAAGGGGTTAATGAACCATTGCTAGTAAAAAATGGCTTTAAAAAAGTTTGAGTTATTAGAAGTATCATGGAGACTTTCACGTATAATGATTTAACTGTATTTTAAAATACATTCCTTTATAAAAATTAGTGTATTTTGGTTATTTAATTGATTACAAGGAAACTATATTTTCGTTCCACCTTAATAAAATTTTAACAAAAGTCAATATCCCCAGCAGCATAAACGCTTTGCACAAAACAAATTAAAGAGAAAGTAGAAATATCAAGATTTATATCATGTTATATGTTATAAAATTTATGAATGTGATGATCCAACTTACAATCACTTAAAAGATCACACTTATATAATTTTAAATTTCTAAAAAAATTTTTTTGATGACTTAATTCAAAATTTCTTTAACTCTCATCGGTATCAATTTACCGTAGTTAATTGTTTTGAATTATAAATATTTAAAACGTACTAAAACCCCCATTTACGTAATCCCGAAGAAGATACTGTATACAGTCAACAGCTATTTTTATGTTATCTTCTGGAAGTGGAAGAAATGTTTCTAAAACAGGTTCATATGAACGAAACATATTTGGAATTTCTTTCAGATTCTCCTTTTCGTACTCTAGGAAATCGGATTGTCCATTACCCGAGAAAAATATAGCCCAAACATTTTCTCTCGGAACTCTGTGTTTAGGACCTACGCCATAAACTCCATTCGGTGCAGCGAAATAATTGCCTTTACTTATTTGTAAATCTAATTCTCTCTGTACTTCTAAAGGTAAAACCATTGGTTGAAACACGGCATTATACAACTGAATACCAAAAACACTCTTTGTTTCGTCGGGTTCATCAAGGAGAACTTTTCTTTTCGCCATGAGACTAGCAGTAGCTGCAAAGACGTATTTACAATCCTCATTGATTTCAGAATCATTGACGTCCTCACTGATTTCAGAATCTTTGAAATCCTCATTGATTTCAGATTCTTTTATGTATTGTTCACTTGCAAGAGAATAAAATTCTGTATTAAAATACTTGTCCAAAAAAGTAGTAAAATATTTTTTGTAAAGATTTATTAAATTTTTCATATAAAGCTTTTCTTCTCCGATAGATGTACCACGTTCGCATTTTACTGTTCGAGGGATTTTCAGGGGGTATCCTTCATCTGATGACGTTATTTCTCTTGTTTTTTCCCCTAAATCAGTTCTCGATTTGTCCTTTTTTGGCAAACAAGGCTGCCTTGATCTTAGGGAGTAACCTTTTTCATTCCCTAGTGAGTCCAACTCCATCTTTTTGAAGAGGCAAACTAATGTATCAGTATCATCATGCTCTTCATCGTCTGAACAACTTTCGGCTAATATGATTAATGTATCATTATTCACCGAAGATTCAAAACGACGGACGAGTATATCTCCACTGGGTAGCGTACTATAATTCTGATTTTCAATGTTCTGGTCCAGTAATTTCTTCAGACGTTCACTGAGCTTTTTTCTTTTAGACGGAGGCCACATTTTCGCAGTATACAACTGCCTGATTTTACTGTCATCAGTATTTGTTAGATGCAAGTACTTATTCGGTACAATAAAAGTTGGATTAATGATAAGATCCTTCCTAGAAGATATATTTTGATCAAGTTTGTTATAATTGTAATTTTGATTTAAATTTTCAGGTGCAGCTGTCGACATAACTGTGAGATACTTTTCAGGGCTTTCCTTTGGTGACAGAGGAGTTTTAATTTTTATTCGAACATTTTCTGAAGAATGTAAGCTTGAATCCAAATGAGACACATTTAAAACAGAACTGTCTTCCGAGATGTTTAAATCTGCCCGCAATTCTTCATCTACTAAAAATTCACCAATCGTTTCTGGTGAAACCACTGGAGAAGAGGTTTTGTACACTTCAATGTAATTTACCTTCATACCCGTAAAATCCGCATTCGAATGTCCTGAATTTTGAAGATTGCGTAAAGCTTCGAACTCCCTTACATCTATGACTGTACTTAAGTCAAATACATCTAACATATTCTCATAGTCGAAATCATTAATCAAATATCCCAAAGCTTTTGAAGAAATTAAATCTTGCAAACATTTTTTAAAATACTCTGCTATTAAAATACAACTCGCGCTTTTACAATGATAAAAAGATGTTTTAGGAAATACCTCAAGATTCTCGAACAATTCATTTTCATTCTGAATCGACTCTTTCTTGCAGCATTTAACTTTACCTTCCGGATTTTGAGCAAGAAACACTCTATTCAGTTCCATCAGGCAGAATATTTCCGCACTGTCTATCATATCAAAATTAGCAGTGAGTAGAAAGTTTTTATAGAGAGTGGAAAAAGCTTCATCAAATGTCTGAATTGTTTCACCGGACTCATTATAATCATAATACATTAATAATGTTAACGGACGTCCAAGGCTTGCTATAAATAAGGCGGTATGTGCAAGCTTTCCCCAGCCTCCTGCGGATTCAAAATACAGTAAATCTTCATATTCTGCCATGCACTTCTTACCGATTTTAAAATAATCATACCCTTCATAGTGACAGTACAAACTTAACTCAAAAATCACTGACATACGCATTAAGATATAGTAAAAATACCGTTCATCTTTCTTGACAGGAACAACCATACAATACCTTTCAAACATTTTGATGTGTTTCAGATTCTTGCGTAACCGGCTGAATATTTTTCTGTAGTCTTTTCGAAACATATGAGATATGGTAACAATAGCATCTCCTATATAAGGTCGAAAAATGTGATATTCGCTTAAGTACTTGCTTTCAATTTTAGAATTTACTAGTAGAAATGTGAATGCTTCTTCAACAAATAGTTGATGCTGCCGCTGAAGTTCTCGCAGATTGTCCATTTCAGCCGTCTCAGTCATATTCCTATGAGAGTTGCAATTTACTTATTTCCTTTCTTCTTAATCACCTTCAAGTATTAACTCAGGTAAGGAACTGCCTACAGCCGTATCATATATCTTACTCAAAGGTTTGTGTTTGTTTTTTGTTTTTAATGCTGTCTCAATTTCAACACAAACGCTAGTTGCAGAAATTATAAAATCTCAGTTAAGCACATTAGTGAAGTTAAGGTTAAAGTTAAGTTACGTTTAAGAACACAGTAATGGATTTTCCGAAAAATAAAATTCCCTACCTAGCATGTTACAAACGTGTTTGCAAGTACACTATTTACACTAGGGAGCTTACTCTGGACCTTGCGAATCGGTACGAACGTTCGTTGTGACGTCACTTTGACGTCTCCTTGATGGTTTGCTAGCATAATGTCTGCAAGCTGATGTCAAAGTGACGTCGCAACGTCTAGAGTAAGCCCCCTAGGGCGTAAAAATACGAAACATATAAAGTGCCGCATACAGAGTAAAATTCATATGATAACAGTGAAAAGATATGATGTAACTTACTAAATTAACCAAAATAAATAAATATGAAAATATCCTGGCTTAATGTGTAATCATAATAAACTAACAGAAATAACTGAGAACCAAGAAAAATCATCTGGAATTCGTAAATATAAGAACGCAAAAATACGAAACATATAAAGTGCCGCATACAGAGAAAAATTCATATGACAACTGTGAAAAAATATGATGTAAGTCACTAAACTAACCAAAAGAGATAAATAAATATAAAAATATCCTGGCTTAATGTGTAAATTAAATTTTAATCAAAGTATACTAACAGAAATAACTGAGAACCATGAAAAATTATCTAAAATTCGTAATATACGAACGCAAAAATACGGAACATATAAAGTGCCGCATACAGAGTAAAATTCTTATGACAACAGTGAAAAAATATGATGCAAGTTACTAAACTGACCAAAATAAATAATTAAATATAAAAATATCCTGGCTTAATGTGTAAATTAAATTTTAATCAAAGTATACTAACAGAAATAATTGAGAACTACGAAAAATCATCTGGAATTCGCAATATACGAACGCAAATATACGAAACATATAAATTGCCGCAGAATACAGAGTAAAATTCATATGACAACAGTGAAAAAATATGATGTAAGTTACTAAATTAACCAAAATAAATAAATAAATATGAAAATATCCTGGCTTAATGTATAAATTAAATTTTAATCAAAGTAAACTAATAGAAATAACTGAGAACCACGAAAAATCTGAAATTCGCAATATACGAACGCAAAAATACGAGACATATAAAGTGCCGCATATAGAGTAAAATTCATGTGACAACAGTGAAAAAATGTGATGTAAGATACTAAACTAACCAAAATAAATAAATATGAAAATATCCTATCTTAATATGTTAATTAAATTTTAATCAAAGTAAACTAACATAAATAACTGAGAACCATGAAAAGTGATCTGGAATTCGCAATTTACATAATATCAGCAGTATTTTGTTTGTAAATACTTTTAATTAACAAAAAAACCCTTTAAAAAAGTTATCTATTCAATAAATAAAAAATCCTGTAATTTACTCCCTGCAGCTATAGCAATATTTACAGGCAATATCAGAAGAATGAAAACAATACTAATAAAAAGACAGTTAAATGCAATCAATATCTTTTAACAATTTTATCAGATCAAATTTGCCTTTTCTGCTAACAGCACGCACCGTAATTTCAATTAATATTTATTAAAAGTCTCTTTAATTCCTTTTTAGCTTTGCACGTACGTTGCCCGGAAAAATATTCTTCTTAGCAGCTTATATAGCTAAATCAATTTATTGATGTACCTATATTTTTAATTTTTTTAAATGGCAGAGTTTTTAACAGGTTTTCCTGATACTACAGTAAAATTTGGGTGATAAATCCATATTATTTTCTAGGTCAGCCTTTAATACCTTTGACAGAAAAAAGGTAGCTGTTATGAAGTTAATAATTTTTAAAGCACCTATCAAAATTACTTCATCATAATTTTTTATATCTATTAATAAATCTACCAAAGTAGAGTATATATGAACCTTTAAAAAGATTAAATAGCTACGTTAAACAGTCAGTTATCTTATAGTTGTTAGATTCTGCATTTCGGTCAACGTATCTGGCATTCAGATTGGCAAATAATGATTATACTTGCATATATTTCTCATAAGGTAAAAATAATACAAGATATTACACTGAGTTACTGTAAACATCAAAATGGATTGAAAGGATATTGTAGATAAAATAACGTAGTGAAACCGTTCTATTGTTACCAGCTTATTTTAAAGTAATAGCACATGCCCATTCTATATTATACACTTTAGCAAAATAATAAACAGAAATAATAAACGTTGGCATTCAGTTGGCCCATCGTAGTATTTTGTTGGCATTATGTAAACAACAACCATTAGCCAACCATTAACCAACAGTTGGCCAACATGCCATATCAACGCTGGCCCAACGTATGCAGTACAACATTGGCCCAACGTAACGTTTGCTGGATGGGAAGTGCATTTCGGCATGTTGGGTTATGTCGAAGATGGGAGATTTTGCTACTCTGGAGGGAATTTTCATCATAATGACGTAGCCAGTCGTTAAAAATGGTCTATTCCAATAGTTTAGAGTTCCTGTGAGTAGCAGCCGATGCTTGTGAGGGAAAGGGAGAAAAGGCAAGTAATAATAAGCTACCAAAACCGAACCGCGGCTAAGTCAAAGCCGTATGAAGATTTGTTGAACTTTGAAAATTTGTTTGCAAGAGTCAAGTACACTCCTTATCCGGTTTTTACAATTGGAAATAATGGTTTACAAATCTCAAGGTCTGTGTACTACTCTAAAATCCAATCTGCTAGGCATATGGTGGCTGCTTAGCCTTATTCTTTTGTGGATATCCCTCGTCAGATCTTCATATTTCTAGAATAACGATGGATTCAAATTAATTTTTGGTTGCTTAATGTTTAATGAAGATTCAACGTAATTTTCGACTTAATAGTCGCTGTCGGTGTTGCTGCTGAAAACTTCTTCTGTCCATTTTATCTCGGGATGTGACAGTATAACTGAAATTCACGTTGCTGGTTGATGACAGGAGGCAGTACAAGAATTTAATTTTTATGTTTTAAAGCCTGAAAAAAATAAGTTCGCTAATTCATAACTTAGCAGTAAGTAATCTATTTGAAGATAAAAATGTTCACGTTTCGAAATGTTTTTGTATGAAGATAGAAAAATAATTAAAGAAAATATTCTCTTTAAAAACCTAATGTAATAGAAATGGTTGTAAGCTAAACTGGAAATTTAGTTCTCACGCTATGTTTTTTCGATTATTGTTAGACTGTAACAATTAACCCAATAGGAACTGTAACAACTTGTCCCAGCGGAACAGTGACAACTCACCCTTATGGCTCCATTTTATACAAAAGTTATGTGTAAGTAATATTATACAGGTGTAAAGAATTTTTACTTATTTGATCCCTTATTTATTTGCCGAAGATATAGCTGTTGTTGCCAGAAGCAAAAAATATATATTAGAAGCATTTAAGGCTATTGAGAGTGGGGTTAAACCAACAGGCCAAGAAAAATGATGTAAATGCTTGCGTTTAGAAATAGTTGCACCTCATCTCCTCTCTGAAATTGGGATCATAAGTTTAAAGCAATAGCAGAATTTATTTATTTTGGATCAATGTTCAAGACAAACAATGATATAATTCTTGAAATAAAGAGTTGCTACTAATAAGGCTTTTTATGAAATAAGTCATTTATTTTGATCTGACCTTTTAATAAGAAAGACAAAGTTACTACTTCAAAAAGCCCTCATTCGTCCTGTTTTAACCTACGCTTAAGAGACTTGGACTAATCCAGGCAAGCAAAGCGCACTCGAAGGTTAAAACCCGAATGATCCCGTAATGTCCGACAAAAACCTTCTTACAGGATTCACCGTCTGTGTGATCAACACATGCTGCTGTTTTAACTGTTATTGGCTAAGTCTTGGCGTAGTGATATCACAGTGCAATCACTACAAATCACCATCTGCTCTAAAGAATGATACAGACTCGGTCTCCAACTTTTGTTTAACGTAATTTGCAGCTATCTGTTTAACAGAAAATTTTATCTAGAACATAATACAAAATTAACTTAAACATTGTGTACGTATTACCATAAATCGGGTAGCCATAATTAAACTGACAGTGCTCACACTGTTTTGGAGCGCTATCTATTTGGGAGAATGATGCCACATTTTCTAGGAAGATTAAACAGGGCGGGGAACGAAGGATTCCGCAAAAAAAAAACAAAAAAAAAACAAATTAGTTCCAAAAGTCACCACTAGGGGAATATTTGGCGCTGTGTAATAGAAAATAGAGTGTTAACAAATGCAAATCAATACGGAAATTAATTTCTTAACTGTGCCAATGGATGTAACGTGAAATTTGAATAAAGAACTTCTTCTGCTCAGCGTACGTGATATTGCAGATCACGAGACTTTATCGGTGTTTATGTAGATTTTACGCTTTTTTAAAAGTGTTGCCATATTGCACTTGAACTAAATCAGAAAATGTGCTTAATAAAAGGTAATTTTATTCCGTATTAATTTGCATTTGTTAACACTCTATTTTCTATAACGCAGCGCCAAATATTCCCCTAGAGGTCTTTTTGGAACTAATTTGTTTTTTCGCGGCAATCCTTCGTCCCCCGTCTTGTTTAATCTTCCTACAAAATGTGGCTTCATTTTCGCAAATAAAGCGCGCTACAGAACACTGTGAGCAATGTCAGTTTAATTATGGCCACCAGGTACTTCAAATATCTAATCTACAAGGAATTTTTAAAAATCCTCACCTGAAATCTACAAAATTGATAATTTAAAAAACAAAATCAAATCACAACGTAAAAGAGGAATGAAGAAACTGAATTTGAGCAAAAGCCTGTAAAATAGTTTTTTTTTTTTTTGTCAAGGCTCTTTGAGATCACTTCTTTCGATTGCATGTTTGAATTTTCTCTACGGCTACTTCCCGTCTTCCTGTGTCTATATACTTTGCCTGGTCTATGACTAGGAAGGAGGAAAATATTTTTGGTGCTTTCGAAAGAAAAATATTAAGAAGTGTTTTTGGAGGAATCCATAAAAATGGTATTTGGCGTAGAAGTGACAGCACTGAATTCTGCACATTGTTTAAGAAGCCATTTGTTGTTCATTTCACAAAGATATACATCCTTAATTGAGCAGGGCATGTTATTCGCATGAACAGCAGTGACATACCCCAAAAAAATCTTTTTGGCTACACCAAACAATACGAAAAGAAGGGGCATGGATGGGTGAACGCAGTCGAGAAAGACTGTCTTGTCCTTAAGACCAGAAATTGGAGGAGACTGACTGCAACCAGGGGTGCCTCGTTTGGTTTGGTTTGGAGTGCTACGATCTACTTTTTGCAACACGAGGGCTAATGAGACCGGGACCTACAGCTTAAAGCCGATTCTGAACTGCTGCGAACATCCATGCCACAGTGGGATTCGAACCCACGAACTCTAGTTCCAAAGGCCAGCACCCTAACTAATCGGCCATCGTTCGGCACAGGGGTGCCCGAAACGGACTGGTTTAGAAGGCCTTGGCTCACCCCTGAGCTGTCGGCCGTGAATGAATGAATTAACAACCAAAACGTTATCAATAATTATTCTTATAAGTATAGCGCAATATTTTGTGAAAAATTATTTGGTTTGAATGCTTCAATTTAAAATTCTTAAATATAAAAATGTCTTAAGTCATTTTTTATATAAAATAAAATATATACACCTCAGAAAAAAAATGACATTCACTTACAAGATGACTTTCGAAATATACTTATTAGAAAATAAATTTTAATATGAAATAAATTGAAGATATCTTTTATTCTGTAAACATAAAGCCTTAAAAGTTATTCACGTTCTATTAAAAAATTTTTAAAAAATCTTTAATTGTTAACAAATTGAAAACTTTTTTAAAAATGTTAATTTTATGATGATATAAGATAAAGAATGTATTACTCGAACCAATATAATCCAGGTTCAAGGAAAGAAGAAGGTAATAACGTCTTATTTAATATAAAAAAAGCATTTAATTTACATATTTTAAAAGTTTGAGGTAAATAAGATTTCTATTTTTTCTCTCTTGATGTATACATTTTATGTTTTTTAAATATATTGCTTCCCCTAGTAAAATAACTGAATAAAAAATAAACTTTTAATAATTATCTAGAGAATATTTATTCTAAGCAGAGGATAATAATGAAAACTTTTAAGCTCAAAAAGTACTATGCCTCCTTAAAAAATTTAATTTAATACATTTTTTACAGATATAAGTAACTTTCAATTTCAAATTACATACCCTAAAAAATGTCTCTAATTAAATTCGATATCACGAAACGTTTACTATATTTTTCAGCTCCATTCCGCCAAGCCAAACGCTGGCCGATTGGTTAGAGCGCTGATCGTTGGTACCGGAGTTCGTGGGTTCGAATCCCACTATGGCATGGATGTTCGTAGCCGTTCGGAATCGGCTTTAAGCAGTAGGTCCCGATCTCATTAGCCCTCGTGTGCAAAACAGTAGACGGTAGCAATCTAACCAACCGATATTTGAACATCCTGTGTTCGAATTTGCGACATTGTGAGAGGGACGTGCGGTATATCGTGATCGGCAATTTATCTCCATCGCGAAATCGTTATTTCGTCCTTAACTGAAGAAGCATGATAAACATTGGAAATACATAAAAGAGAGAAGCACGGAAAGGAGGAAAACCTGGAAGATTCACAAATACGGAACTTCAAGTTCAACTGGATGGGGTCTGCGACAACATATTCTTGTGACACGTTCGTACGCAACTATAATGAAAAAGTTATATTAAGATCCGCGTCTGACGAGTGCAGGAGATTCTTGTTGTGACATGTTTGTGCAGGCTCGTTTCAACCAATTTCTTCCCGGTGGTAAAGCGCGGAAAATTGTAAATTGGCTTTACAAAAAATAAATATAATAAATTAAAAAAAATAAAATAAATCTAAATATCCTATATTGGTTAATTTCCACATTATTCTGATCTGATTACCATTTTATCCTGTAACGTAAGGTTAGTACCCTATTAGCTCCAAACCAAAACCAAAACCATTCCTCCAAGCCTGAATGTTATGTTGCTTGCGAAGTTAACTTCTTGAAAAACTTCTTAAAAAACACAGCTGTGAAGCTGTTACTGATTCAGCATCAACCGGAGACCACGTGTAGCTAAAGGAATGCTACGAACGCGAATACCAGTAATTTAGCAAAAGAGACCAAACAGAAGATCCCCAGGCTTAGCTTGCCACCTCTAGAGATATCGTTTGAACTTGGACGATATTGCGACCATGAACCCTATTTTACGTTCCACAGCCGCCATTAATGAACACGGCTGGTCTTTTTTGGGCTCGAGATTCCAACTCACAACTCTCTGGTTATAAGATTTATGTCTTTGCCAAATAATCTACCGAGGTCCACTTCATGAAAGATGTGAATCTCCTTGCATACGTGCTTCGAAAATCTTTACATTTTGGCAAAAGCGTAAGGTGCCCTCGAAAAAGAAGACATGAGAAACAAAATTAAAATATTTAAGGGGCGGCATAAAAAGTAAAATCAAAACACTTAAAGAGTGGCACTTTAAGACTTTCATTCCCTACCACATTGTCCTAACAGCATTACTTGAAAATAGCCGAATTATAGGAAATTAAGTTCGGTTATTTTTAAATAACGTATAGTAATAACATAAAAGTTCATTTTAATAGTAAAAATATGATATAGGAATTAATATAAAAAACACGTTTTTTCTCAGTTAGAAGAAGTAGCTGAACTAGGCAAAACTATGCAGCCAAATCAAACAAGATTTTAACACATTGTATGCTGGACACGTACTAGTACGTTTTCTGACGATTGATACTTGAGCGCGGGTCAAGTACTAGTATGGGTTAGTGTAACAACATGGTTTGTTTGTGGGTACAAAGCATTTTACAGGGTTGTATATACAGGAAAGCGAAGCCGAATGTTCTTGTCTAGTACATAGGTACTGGAAAAATTTAGACAAATAAAAACTAGTTTTTACATTACTAGTTTTATGATTGCTCTTTTCATTTTTTATAATGTAAAAATATTTATATATAACATATTTCGAAAAAATTAAAACTATATACTACTATTTCTATTTGATTTTTCATATTTACGATACTATTATAAATTTACCCACTAAAAAATATTTTTTTTTATTTACAAAAATCTTATGGTTGTTATTTATATATTTCTAATTGTATATTTGTTTATATATTTAAATATAAAATATGAAAAGTTAGTTAAAAAATGAAATAATTTTCGATCTATTGAGATTTAACTGAATAACTAAATTTACGAGCAAAACGCCCGCTCCCGGTACAATTCCGCTGCGAAATGTACCCGCACACAATGTGTTAACTTTCTACAAAATAAGTATGCTAAAATTTCTATTGCTGTTTTTCTTTCTTTATGTTTCAAATACTCATTCCGCAAATACTATATTAAAATGTAACAGTTTTTAAATTCTAACACGTACTTCACCCAAGCATCAGTGAAATTCTCATATAGAAATATTAAAAGCATCATAATATTTATTAAATAATTTAAATTTAATACATTGTTTTACGGATACAAGTAACTCTAAATTTCATACCTGTAGCTAGGTCTCTGTTATTGAATTCCATATCACGAAACGCTTATTATATTTTCCGGCTCAATTTCCGTCAAGCCTGAATGTTGTTTTGATTGGGAAGTTGGCTTCTTGAAAGATGCAAATCGTCACTAACACGTGCCGCCAAAGTATTATTATTTTTTCCTTGTTAGATTTTAAATAGCCTTTCTGCAGCACTTTCAGTTTGACACTAATAACTGTAACCTCTAAACGTCTGGGTACGCTCATGCAGTGAAAACCAATTCACAGACAAACCGGACGACCTTCCCCACGTGTGTTGTTATTGTGAATACCGATAGGTAAAACCGACATTCTTTCCGATAAATCACAATGTAGCAATGGGTTTTTATCATTACTTAGGCACGTTTGTAAACATTTCTTGCATTTGCTATGTGGAGTGTTTTTGTTTGTTTGTTTTCAGGGTATTCAAATTAAACAAAGAGAATTGATCTCGGAACTGAACTATTGTTAATTTACAGGAAGGATTATTAGTTAAAAATTATTAATTTTAGAAAGTATTATTAAAGTTATACAAACTCCTCGGGCATGTCATTTTTATGAAAGTTTTATGAAAGAAAATTTTATCTGAAGAAATAACGACCACTCTATAATTTTTTTCTTTATACTACAGTATTATTTTTTTCAAGGTCAAAGAGAAGTTCATGGGTTCGAATCCCACTGTTGTCATGGTTGTTTGTAGACTTTCGAAAGCAACTTTAAGCAGTAGGACCCGTTCACATTAGCCCTCGTGTAGCAAAAATATGTAGACTAAATTTAAAAAAACAAAACTCTGCTCAAATAAGTGTTACTTAGTAGTATAATATTAATACACTGTGTGCGGGTACATTTCGCAGCGGAATTGTACCGGGAGCGGACTTTTGAGCTTAAATTTAGTTATTCAGTTAAATCTCAATAGATCATAAATTATTTAATTTTTAGCGAACTTTTCTTATTTTATATTGAAATATATAAGCAAATATATAAATAGAAATATATAAATAACAACCGTAAGATTTTTGTAAACAAAAAATATTTTTTTAGTGGATAAATTTATAATAGTATCGTAAATATGGAAAATGAAATTGAAATAGTAGTGTATAGTTTTATTTTTTTCGGATTATGTTATATATAAACAATTTTACATTATAAATGAATGAGAAGAGCAATCATAAAACTAATAATGTAAAAACTAGTTTTTATTTGTCTAAATTTTTCTAGAATCTATGTAGTAGACAAGAACATTCGGCTTTGTTTTCCTGTATATACCGGTATTTTTGTACCTACAAACAAACCATGTTGTTACACTAACCCGTACAATTACGTTTCCCGCGCTCAAGTATCAATCGTCAGAAAACATGTCTCGCATACAATAATGTGTTAAGCGTTTATGCATAAAGAAGCCGATCGTAGGTTGTGTTAAGCGTTTATGCATAAAGAAGCCGATCGTAGGTCAGGTGGTTAAAGTTTTTGCATGTTACCTTTCATAGTATTTTTCAGAATATGATGATTAATTTTAAAGATTTTTCTTTATACAGTATGTCATTAAAACTTTAATGGTGTGTCCAACTTTAAGAATAGGTTAAGTACATATAAAGTAGCATATTTTTGTTTTGTTTTATATAGCAAAGTGATTTGGAAATGAAATATATAGTTGGAAAAACAGGAAGTACTCATGAAATGAAAAAAACCATTTATTTACCTAATATTACAGTAATTTCTCAAATTTGCCACACCACTTTTGCCACCAAACATCAATACAGGCCTAGTAGCGACTGACAAGTGATCAGCTTACGCTTTCGAATGTGCCTTGGTGTTTCACGAAAAGTTGCAGTTCGATTGAAAGCTTTTTGATGAGGTCTACAGCAGAGTATCATAGACAAATGCCTTGAGGTGTTCCCATTAGAAACAAAAATCAATATTTGAAAAACCTGAAAAAAAATTATTTTTACATGTACTTTTCCCATGTCCAATTCACGGGTGTACAGCGACCCTAAGCAGTTATTTAGGTTCCGCCCTATAAATTTAAGATAAAAAAATATTTGTTTTATTGATCCATATGAGTCATCTCCCCAGAAAAAACTCATAGTTGCATTTAAATAATTTCAAAATTAAAAGACATTAGATTTTTATTTTTTTTCAATACATACCTGAAAAAATTTAATTTTTAAGGACACAATGACATTCAAGCTTAATATTTTAAACGATCGGCGATTTTGAACTTTAAAAATAAATTTTGAAGTTTCACTGTCAAGAGTGTTACTGTTGGAGAGGACTTCATTTATATAAAGTATAAATGTTAAAATGTACATATGGTTAATAACATATAATTATAAGATGGAACTACCTATAGCTCTAACCCAGCTTGTCTTAACTGACCATAAATTATGATTAAAATTTTATGATGAATCACAATTCTTTAATTAACTACATTTAAGTTTTAATAATTAAATGTATCCTACACTGGCAACAGTATCCCCTATATAATAATAGCCTAAGTTATTTTCCCGTCTGTCCTCGAATTTATGAAGCAGATGGACCTGGAATGGATAAAGGCATCCATACTTAGATTCTTAATGACTTAGGGTTATCAAAATTCAAAACGAGTGAAGTTTATCTGCTCCTAAACTATCTATCCGATTCTAAAATAAATTGTTATAAATAGGCTTCATATTGCAACGAAAAATACTGTCGTGTTTTAAAACTTTCGAAAATCACCCCTTTTCGAGAGTTTAATGCCATTATATCATGCCCTATTTTCCTTGGTTAAGAGCAGGTAATTAAATTTATTAGTTTATCATATAATAAATAGGTAAAAATAACATTTTTAACTAGCATTTTGACCTCATTCCTTTAACCATCTCATTTAATCTTTTCTCATTTTAAATTAATTAAATGTCGTCTGCATTATTTTCATACGTTTTATCACTGACCTTAGATATTACGCAAATATTTTTCTTTTATATTTGGCTTAAATAATAGATTAGGTACATATGTGATAGTTTTAAATTTAACCATCGATTATTTTTGTAATAATAAAAATTTTATGACCGGCATTCACAACAAATTATGTCTACCTCCAGATTGTAGTGGAAATGATAGTTTTATTTCTTTACTTCCATTAATTACTGTGGAAAAAAATTGGGACGAACTTAACGATAATTTTGATGCATCTAAGAAAACTTTGAATTATCTTTCAAATGGTCGATTTCACCAAAGTCGTTTAATGGACCGCGATTAATCTCTGTTTCAATGAAGAATTGCTACTAGCCATTCGTTGGCGCCATGGCTTAACCGTGGTTAGCCATTGAACGACTTTGGTGAGTCCAGCCCTTAATAAATTCAACGTGATTCTAAACTGCACTCACAGTATCGGGAGACTTTAGAGGAGTATGAAGAAAAACATATTATTGAGTTTCTACCAGAGAATTCTCAGCCAGTAAACAAACCATTTTTTTACCTGTCTCATAGGGTACTTTACAATTGTGGAAAATTAAAAATTTTACTGATCTCGTCATATGACGGGCTATATACTACTTTTAAAAACAATATGTGACAAATATCAATATTATAATATATGGGGGTGACTTTAGTCGTAGAATTAAGTAAATTAATGACATACTCTAGAAACTCTTCAAGCACGGGCACGATGTGTGATGAGTCACGAGGGAATTATGTAATGGATCCACGTTCAAATATACCAAGCAGGGCTCCATATTCAGAACAACTAGGGCGCACATCCAAGGACGACAAGCCGGGAGTCAGACGCGGCGTGGGACGGCTGGTCGTCATCCGATGGACTCTTTATTAGCTAGGTCGTGAGGTTTAGAACTCCTATGTGGATTAACTAGGGCGTTAGCTTAAAGGCTTCTTCAGATTCCCATTTTCCAGTCAGCACTCCTTTAGACCAGGAGGCACACCACTCTACTCTCTCTCATTCTCATTCTCCATCTTTATCTCTCTCCCTCTCTCATTCTCATTCTCCATCTCTATCTCTCTCCCCCGCTCTCATTCTCCTTCTTCATCTCATCCCTCACCTTCTCCCTCCCTTAACCCTTTAGCGGACATTGGTTTCGCAGAGAAACCTCCTGTTAAACTTTTTTTTTCTCTAATTTTTGGAGAAATATGATTCTTTTTTCTATGTTTTTGACATTTAAAACTTACATTAAATGACAGTACCACATTTAATTTATTTCTTCTTTTGAAATACATGTATTTATACTTGCTGTACCTGGAAAGTTAGTAATGCGATTGTTTTTCATTTATGACCCCAAACTCTATTCAAACAACACTTATAAATTGTTAAACTATTTATTTATTTTACTTTTTTAAGAACACATATTTATAGTTCTTCCTATATAATAAAATTTTTTTAAAAGTATTATGTTCACACTGTACAAGGGGGTGGGTTTGTCAGTTAACCCCCATCAATTCCTCCTCTGGTATCCACTAAGACAAACCCCTCTAAGGATTGCAAAGAAAAACTTTAATACATTTTGCATTTATAAGGTTCATAGATAAGGTTCTGTCCTTCTTGTTTCATTTCTAGTCAAAAACTCAATGACATTATCTTTATTGCCTGTGGGATTATTGAGCAGATTTTTCTCAGTTGAAATCACTGCAACTGCATTTAGCCTGTTCTTATTTATAGTGTTTCACAGAAATGTTTTTGTTTTCTGTAACACTAAAAACCTGTGTGCAGTCTCTGATATCAATATAATGAAAATTATTAAAAACTTTATACCTGTGTAATTGTAACATCTGTAACATCCAAATATTTTAAAAGGGTAGAGTAAACACGATAAAAACCATGAAGACGCTACAAACTGAGGAAAGGAACTGCTAGTGGCAAAGTGCTACTTCGCGCACCTCACCGTGAGAGAAAGCCGACTGACGGCCGAATGGATAAAGCGTTTCTGTTATGTACCAGAGTTTGCGGGTTCGAATCTCGTTTCTGGTATAGATGATCGTAGCTGTTAGGAATTGACATTAAAAGTTATATATATATATATATATATATATTATATATATATATATATATATATATATATGTGTGTGTGTGTGTGTGTGTGTGTGTGTGTGTGTGTAATATGGGTGAGACTCATTCAAAATCACAACACGGTTTATTTCTGGTGAGATACAGGAAATCCGTACAACAAGCAAGCACTTTTACAACATCGTGCACATAGACCATGTGATCCTGCACACGCACACTTTTCAAGTAGGGATTTCTCAGGTAAAAAGACTACGAATAATCCCTAAGCACAATTGATCACGTGATAAAAAATACCCATGTTTAAAGAGAACGCGCTAACTATTGGCTAAAGTCGTACAGACAGAGGCTGAATTAAATCTATAGCGTGTCTGGAGGGAAAAATCAGAATTACCGCTCAAACCCCCAACGTACTTTATGAACAAAAGTTATTAAATTAATATTAAAATATGTAAATAAGGGATTTTAATATTACATATATATATATATATATATATATATATATATATATATATATATATATATATATATATATATACATCCGTATATATAAAGTTCTTCCGTGTGTTTATAATAGAACTCCTCCTAAACGGCTGGACTAATTTTGATAAAATTTTGTGTATGTAATTAAGTTCATTCGAGAATGGTTTAGATTCACAATTTGATCCTATAAAAATTGTTTTTTTTTAATTAAAAATCCAGAATTGTGCTTATTGAGATTATTATAATGCCGCTTGAAACCCTTCACTTCCGACGAATCTGTGGCGCAGTGGTCAGAAAAACGGGCTTCAGTACGAGAAGTCCCAGGGTCGAATTCCAATACAGACGACGTGAGAATTTTAATTTAATCTAATTACTTTTTTGATAATTGTACGCGTGGTGGCATCAAGTATTTTTAAAATATTTTTTTCTTACTGTTCCATCAAAACTGTCCAATTTATAATTTATTTAAAAAACATTTTACAATTTTTAGATTTACAGCGTTAAAGCAGGACAACGTATGTCGGGTCGTTTAGTATGTATACTATATAAATGAAAATCAGCACCTTGTCCCAGAATATTAAGATCTACTAATTTGTTTCACAAGCGCTATTAATACCAAGACCTACTGCTCTAAGACATATTCGAAAGACCTCAAAAATCCTTGACAGCAGAAGGTTCAAACCTACGAACTCCGGCACCACCATTTCTTGTTAATCAAACTTGTAGCGCTGTGATAATTAGGCGAGAAATAACTACGCGAGGTGTAATCGTTTAGACTTTGAGCACTGGAATAAACACAGTGCTACAGGTCTAAATTGGCTTAGAGCGAGCTAGTGTTGTCTACGGATGTAGCTGATGGGCAAATTGCGACACGCATTTTATTTGGGTGGGGGGGAGGAGAGGATAAAATTAATATTTTCAAGCAAATATAAATAAAAAATAAATATATTTTTCTATCGACTGAAAAAGGGGGTTCTGCAGTTCCGTCGTGCCTATACACGAACAGCCCCTGTGTATTAACCAGTAGAATGTCATTTCATGGGCAAGGTTATAGAGAACATAAATTTGTCAAGAGTCGTTTAATAAATAACCCTCATCATAAGACTATTTAAAGTTTGGTATTTCCGTTCTATTAGGTATTCGGTTTCAAGTATGTTACCACAAACTCCGATAATTTCGTTAACATCACTCTATCATTAACGACTCGTCTTTTAATCGGTGGTAAGCGAAGATTTCGCACAACCCAAGGACATGCACGTACGTGCGTATAATATTCTCTGAGCGTGAAAGTGATTCGACAGTTGCAAATATATGTAGCCAAGGTTACAAACATGATTAATGCGACCGTCTGAAGATACTACCATGCTATTCATATTACCTCTTCTTCTGATCCAATCTGCGTAGATAACAGTTTTGAATTCTGAACAGAAAATAAAAGTCTGCTTTCTACTCATCCAGTCCTATCAATTAGTATTCCGTCATGTGAGCTCATCAGAAATCTTACGTAACAGAGGAACAAAATCTGTTAGATGGTTACAATATATATTTACTGTGTTATCTTTTCTGATTTTTGTTTTTGTTTTAAATTACTTTTACATGGCACAGCACAATTCGGTCGAGTGAAAATTCCCTTTTGTTGTGTAAAATATTCCCAGTGAACTACAGATTTAGAAAGTTAATAATTCGGAAAATTGTTCACTGTTGAACTGTATCATGAATTAAATTTCAATTTCCTAAATCAGCGGTTGGCAAACTTATTAGCCAAAGAGCCAAATATGAACATTACAACAATTTAAAAACAAATTGTGAGCCAAATCTGCCTGTTTAGTAAACTTTTATTCCAGTAAATTAGTAGTACACTAAATAAAACTAAATTTCATACTTAATAAATATTTATTAAGGATATTTATTAATGGTAGATAAGACAAAACTGTTCACTCTGCAATTGCTGGTCTGTGATGCCAATTTGTACCCCCCCCCCTACTTTAGAAAAAGTATGCGCGTGCATGCTTGTGGTACCTTTGTATCACACCGGAGTACGACCAAAACATACTTTCAGTCTGTAGCTTGTACATGCTTTGTGTTAAGAAAACTAATAAAATTAAACTCGATGTTCGTTAAGCATTTTTACAACAATATAAAATTTTAATTACCTATCTATCTTTTAACCCTCTAACGAACGGTAGTTTTGCAGCGAATCCACCTGTTAAAAGTTTCTTTTTTTCCACTTTTTAAAGATATATGAATGATTTTTTAAATTTTCTATGTTTATGACATTTCAAACTTACAGCAGATAAAAACACTACACCTAATTCATTTTACCACTTGAAATATGCATTTTTAAACTTGTTGTACCCAGAAAATTCATAAATTCGATTTATCTCCCTTGTGACCCCAAATACCTATATTTATCCTATTAACACTTAAAAACTGTTTACTATTTTTTATTATACACTGTTAATGATAATTATTCATTGTACTTCCACCTAAATAAAAATTTAAAAGAAAGTATTATTTTCACACAGAACAAAGGGAGGGTTTTGCATTTAAACCAACCCTCTAACCTTTCTTCCTCCCAACGAATGCACATTTATTTCATGTATTTTACATTTATAAGGTTCATAGGTAACATTTATAAACTAATTTCATTAAAGCCTAAGAAATTTATATTATTGTCCTTTAAAGGGTTAACTTAAAAAAATATACATGTTCTCGATTTATAGAAGAATTTTAATTTATCAAAATAAGATGTAACTTTTTTCTTATTAAGCTTTTTTTAAAAAAAAAAATATTATTGCGCCTTCCGTGGATATTTGTGTAAGAGCCGCACTTAAGGAGCCGAAGAGCCACACTTTGCCGACCACTGGCCTAAATGATAATGGAGTATAATTTCAGCGACTCATATAAGTTTGATGAGTAAGCCTTATAGATAAAAATAAAAGGACGGTTATTTTTCTTAAATAAAGATTTGCCTTTAGAATAGTTGTAAACTAGTGAAGTGACTTTTGAATACAGCTCGCGCTTCTTCGGTGACACTTCAACATGTGTTGAGTAAAAATCGGTATATCAGAAACTGAAAACAGGTGTTAAGAGTTATTTCTTAGACAAAAACTAATGCAATAAAAAAAAATGTTTCATGAATGCATCCTTCTGGTGAAAATCCTATGATCAAGCTTTATGTAAAATGGATCACAGAATTATGAAAAATAAATAAATAAAATTTGACATCTATTGCTTTATATACGTATATATATGTATATATATATATATATATATATATATATATATACACAAATATATATATATATATATATATATATAAATATATACATATATATATGTATATATATATAATATATATACATATATATTTACATATATATGTATATATATATATATATATATATATATATATTTACATATATATATGTATATATATATATATACATATATATGCAAGAATTTTTAACAGTGATCTTTAAAAGGTTAAAGGGTATTGCCTAAGTCTCAAAGTAGTTCAAATTTGAATTATTTATTTAATATTTAATTAATAAATTTAATTATTTGTTCATTAGTTCAATTTTTAAAGAAATGCACTATTGTTCCATTCAGTGTTCAATTTTTCTAGTTTATTCAACATAGTTTTTACCTAATTTCTGTTTGTCTATTCCTATAATTTTAAACTTTCATTTTCCTGGGAAAAATTTTAAAAAAGATTGCTTCAATAGGAACCTATAAATTTACCATTATTCCATACGGAAAAAAGTAAAATTTGAGACTTATAAAATTAGATTTCTTACAAGCTCTTTCTAGTTTTGTAACAGCTATGCACTTTTTCTATTTTTCGTAAATGTTATACTTGAATACTTTATATTAAGATATCTTCCAATTCATTGTTCATTTTTCTAGTTTTTTACTTCAATAGGAACTATTATTCCATACGGAAAAAAAGTAACTAAAATTTGACACTTATAAAATTAGATTTCTTTCAAGCTCTTTCTAGTTTTGTAACAACTATGCACTTTTTCCATTTTTCGTAAATGTTATACTTGAATACTTTATATTGAGATATCTTCCAATTCAGTGTTAATTTTCTCTAGTTTATTCAACATAGATTTTATCTAATTTCTGTTCGTCTATTCCTATAATTTTAACTTTTATTTTCCTGGGAAAAATTTTTGAAAAAGATTGCATAAGTAGGAACCTATAAATTTACCATTGTTCCATACGGAAAAAAAGTAAGTAAAATTTGACACTTAAAAAATAGACTTCTTTCAAGCTCTTTCTAGTTTTGTAACAGCAATGCACTTTTTCAAGTTTTCGTAAATTTTATACTTGGATACTTTATATTAATTAGGATATCTAACACTTGTTTTTCCTTCAGTTAGCCACTAAAAATTATTTCATAGTTTGTAAATTTAAAATTACATTTTTTTGTTTAACTCGGAGCGTTTTAATTATTCTTAAATATTTATGCAAGCTTCAAATTTCACATTTATTGTAAAGATAATTTTATTACATAATTCGGTTGAATAATGCTAAATAAAGCTTTTAATTTAATTGCTTTTTGAGTCATATAATTAAGCAATTTCATACTTAAGCATATGAGAAAATTTTTTTCGATTGCTTTATACAGAGCTTTTATAAAGGGATTAATTGGGAAAATTAATCCTCTCATAAAAGCTTATATACTATAATATATGGGTATATATGGGTTATTTTATGATATATATGAGTTATATATTATAAAATAATAATATATAACCTCGATTAAGAATTTTTTCTTTCTTACTTAAAGACTAATATTTTACTTTCAGGTAATGGATACTTTCAAAATGCTTTTATGAAATTCATTTTTTTTTAGTTTTTTTCTCTTGCGAAAATTTTAGTTCGAATGTCTGTCTCCCTTTAAATTAATATTTTCCCTTACAGGGGTTCAAAGACTTCTGGGTCATCAGAACCAGAAATTTCCAGTTCAAACCAGAGGGATGTGATTGAGTCTCACAACGACGGAAGTAAAAAAAAAAAAAAAAAAAAAAAAAATTCTCATCGATGAGGAAATTCATCGATTACCTACGAATTCTTCAACTGGTGATACATCAGTTACTTAGAGGTACGTTTATCCGAACATAATCGAACTTTCCCTTTCACTTTAATGAAACACACCTCATGTTTATTGGTTCGTTTATATCTGATAATCTCTCTTTTGGCTTATGTGATACTACCATAGTTTATTTCAGTTTCAACTTCGGGAGATCAGGTCGAATTTGACAAGATCCAAACCTTTTTATCATATCTAAAAAAGACAGATTATTTAAAAGAGAAAAAACATTGTCTGTAGACGATTGTTACAAATTCTTTTCAATTCCTAAAAAAAAGTTTTACTTTTTATTTGTCGATTGGAAGATTATTCAAAGTAATTGCACTTTCTCTTTCACCTTATCAAAACAGACCTCCTGCTCATTGATTTGTCTATATTTAATAGCTGGCCATTTGGTTTCTATGATAACAGCTTAGTATATTTCAGTTTCACCTCCTACAGATAAGGTCGCTTTTGACGCTATCTGCTCACTTTTATAATACACAGATAGAACAAATTTTTAGAAGCAATCTGTTATCCTTTCAATATTCTTATGTAGCCTCCACACTATAGCCAGTTGTTCACCACTTTCTGATGGTGACCTCGAACGATGGTTCACGGGTCGCATCCGTATGCTGGGCCACTAAATGAGCCAAACACGTGGATTCGTTCATAGGGTCTACTGCTCACTTTAGTAGCGCATCTGGCTGTCTTTGATCTTTGGATAAAAACCGCCTCCGAAGCCATCGTCCACCAAGGCTATTTTATCATCTGCCGGCATCAACCACGATAAGCCAAACCCCTCCAGACAATGGTGATGGGTTGCAGTGGACCATAGTGTGAAGGGTCTTTTACAACAAACTTCTGTTACAGGCCAAGGCTGTCTCCATGAGCTTCCTCCACCTGACTCTATGAAAGACAATAGATCGCCAATGATGGTCTCCCAGTTCTCTTAAATCCCTCTCTACAGAATCTATCCACCTGGTGGGGGGGGTCTTCCTCTTTTTCACTTGCCTTCAATTTTTATATTTAATAAACACATCAATTGCATTATTCAGAGCGACTGCCCTAAACAATGTTCTAACATTCCAATTGTCAAATCTCAAATCCTTTTTCGTTCTTTGTCGCTGGGAAAAAGTCAGTCCAGTATCAACTCCTAAAGCTTTTTGAACTGGAAAATTTTTAAGGGGTAGGGAGATTAGCCCGACGCCCAAACTTCAACCTGGAGGGCCAGTCCCCTGATTAATCCCCAGGGGCAGGATATCCGGCTATACACATAAACTGGGTACCCATTTTAGTCGCCTTTTAGGACATGCATGAGCTACATTAGGGCTATTTTTTCACACCCGGTCACCACACGGGTGCTTACAGCAAACTAGAAGACTGTATTCAAAGCCGTAAGCAGTGGGAAGGATTTGGGGGACTGGTGCCCCCCCCCCGAAATTTTGAAAGATCTTTTTGTAGATAGAGAATGTCCCACATTTGTATGTGTGTGCTATCTGCCTAGCATTTCATGAACATGGACAGTTATTCTCTTAGATAAAAAAAAGTCTTGCTGGGCCGGGAAATACAGTGTATTTCCCTTTCATCGATTAAAGTATCATTCACAGATAAAGATGTCTTTTTCTTTTGGTCCCTCTCCGAAAGTAATTTCTGGCTACGGCTTTGGTATAAATGTCTTCCCAAATAAAATCCAAATTTATCAATTGTTGAGGATGTGGCAGTATTTGTGTGTATGTGTGTAAAATTCTTTACTAAATGGATTACAAATAAGGAAGAATTACCAACTTACAATGACGCTTGTTAATTTTTTTCCCTACAAATCCCAAACTGCCCTCTATTACTTTTCATGTTCGGATTTCAAGATAAGGGAGAAATAGTTAACATTCATGTCAGCGTCGTTTTCGTGTGACAAAATGTGGCAAAAATACAGTGTCAATTCGTGAAACGAACGATACACCTCGTAGTCTGTTTGGGATTTGTAGAGATATAAAGAAATTTTGAAGACATACCTAGACAGAAAAAGAAGCGAAAATTTACTCTCTTCAGAAGAGAGAAATGCAGCGTTTATCCACCTTCCCATTATTTTTGGCATTTGTTATCGAGTGGCACGAAATTAAAAATGGCCGTCTCCATTGCTACTGCATGAAGGATCTCCGTACAAATTTTTCCGATTCAAAGACTGGTCGTAATCTATCATAAATGGTGTAGAATGTTGGTATAAAAGGAAAAAATGGTATTTAGTTGATGCAGTTATACCATAGTATATACGAAATTATTGTTTCTATATATTTATGTCCGAGGTTGATGGTTAGAATAAACAAACAAAATAACTTAAACATGATCATCAATGTGCTTGAAATTAATTCGCAATCACAGAATTATCAGTTATTAAATAACTAAAAAATGCTTAAAATATATCATATTTAATAGACAGTTAATAAAACTCGGATATTCTTTTTGTTTGTTTTTGACGTTCAAAATAATGTACGACATTAGGCAGCGTGACGTTATTCATAGTTTTGAACCAAAAAAGAATAGAATTAGTCTCGTAGAATAGCACAGGATGAAAAGGTGGCATTCGACCCCGGAGAATTTTGTTAAGGGCGACAAAATCCTTATGTTTTTTTCACTCTGTAATATATAATATTAATTTTATTTTATTTTATTTATTATATATATTAATTTTATTTTATTTATAATATATTATAATATATAATATTATTATATATTATATATATAATATATAATAATATTATTAGTATTTGTTCGGCGTATAAACATAACGGATACGCTGTTAAAAAAAAAGCAATCAGATGTAGTAGCATAAAAAGGCTGCAGTTCGCTTAATTATACTGTACTATTTGAATGAATAAATACTCCTTTTGATAAATAATTACTGTAAAATAAGATAAAGAAAACATTAAAAAAACAGTTTATTTTCACCCATTATAAAAGTGAACTTCAAAAACTGAAGTACATAAATTTCAGTGTGTCGTGACATTCAAGTAAGTGTCTAGGTCAAACCGTCCTATAATATTTATTTATCATAGTATTAATATTAAAGATACTTATAAATAAATATCGGTCTCATTAGCTCTCGTGTTTCAAAAAGTAGACCGTAGCACTCCAAAACCAAACCAAACCAAACATAAATAAATATTAAAATACAGACAGTTTTAAAAGTTTGCAGTTTTCAGTTTTTACAGGTGGGAAAATTACCTAAAAATAATTTTTTTCAGTTTACTATGTTATTACGATTAGTAATGTTTGATAAAAATTATTGCAATATTCCGATTACTAAAAATTTTCTTCCAGTAAAAATACTGTTTACAGTTACTGATTTATAAAATATTATTAGTAGATCTTAAAACATAATATAATAATAAACATTATAATATTTAATGTGGGGGGAATGCTGCAACTTTGTTTTCTCTTCGGAGTGACAGAAACGTACGCTACGCCATTGATTTAGTTTCCCCGAAATAACAAATGTATCTTAAAGAATTTTTTTTTATTTCATTACTCAAATGCTTTTGTTTAACCCCATACCCAACCCCTGTAAAAGAAGTCTGTGCACGGCAATGTAGGTATGCCTCTGCAGATAATCTTATAGTGGAGGGGTCGCTCCTGGTGAGTCAAGAGTTTACAAGTTTTTTAGTGCACTCCTATATGATTTTTTGAACGTTCTCATAAAAGTTGAATGCACTCTTAATAAAACTTATGTTAAAATAATAATAAAAAGGCCGGCATAATACAGTGGCGATATCATAGTGTCGTACTACTTTGGAGCTACCCTATTCAAAGAAGAAGACTTCTGACGATTACTAACTGAAGAACAGGGATAGGCAGGAATGACAGGAATCCCCTATATAATAATAGCCTAAGTTGTCTGTCCGTATCTCTTTTTATAAAATAGTTTTTTAAAATTAGATTTTTTAATAAAATAAAACCAGATGGAATTTCTCTCTATCAGTAAATCTTTTAAATTTTTCGTTACAAAGTATATAATTGTAAAGTAATTAGACTTTAAAAGCTCGCCTGTTACCATTAATATTTTTTAATTGTAAGATTTATGCACACGCATATGTTAATATGTATTCCTTTCAAATATTCTTTTTTTTAATAACCTTTAACGATTTCGTTATACTCCGGAATTTATTTTAAGATCATCAATTTCTCTTTTTATAAAATAGTTTTTTAAAATTAGATTTTTTAATAAAATAAAACCAGATGGAATTTCTCTCTATCGGTAAATCTTTTAAATTTTTCGTTACAAAGTATATAATTGTAAAGTAATTAGACTTTAAAAGCTCGCCTGCTACCATTAAAGATTTTTTAATTGTAAGATTTATGCACACGCATATGTTAATATGTATTCCTTTTAAATATTCTTTTTTTTAATAACCTTCAAAGATTTCGTTATCCTCCGGAATTTATTTTAAGATCATCAATTTCTCTTTTTAAAATAGTTTTTTTAAATTAAATATTTTAATAAAATAAAACCTGATGGAATTTCTCTCTATCGGTAAATCTTTTAAATTTTTCGTTACAAAGTATATAATTGTAAAGCATTTAGACTTTAAAAGCTCACCTGCTACCATTAAAGATTTTTTAATTGTAAGATTTATGCACACGCATATGTTAATATGTATTCCTTTCAAAGATTCTTTTTTTTTAATAACCTTCAACGATTTCGTTATCCTCCGGAATTTATTTTAAGATCATCAATTTCTCTTTTTAAAATAGTTTTTTAAATTAGATTTTTTTCGCTTTAAAAAAGCTATTTTTATCTCGCTTACAAGGCAAGTCACGTCTAACCCGGGTGATGGCCAAACGGCTAGGGCGTTAGTGTCCGGAGCTAGAACTTTGAACCACGCAGTGGGCACGTGAATTCCCGTCTGTGTAATCTACCATCAAGTTCCATTGCTGCCTACTGAGATGGAATTTTTTTTTTCATGATTTTTGACACTAATTATAAAGTAGGGGTTGAAAATACTTAGATTCTCCAGAAAGATTTTTTTTCTCTTTTTATTTTCCCTACGGGAAAATATCTAAAAAAATTCATCTTTAAACAACTTAAATATTTACAGTCGTTCTACTATATACCAACGCTGTATAATTTATTTTAGTCCCTGAGTCACTTTATCTTCTGCAAACATTTCAAGGGCATAAAGAAGGGTAGTAATTAAGAAGTCGATGAATTTTGTTAATAATTACTTTATATATAGAGAATAAACATGAATAAAAATTTCTTAAAATTGTAATATATATGCATGCTAAAACGCAACGAGAGCTTTGAGTATGATAATTACACTGATGTGCAAAACTTAAGCAACAGGTGCGGGGGGTGGGTTTATAGAAACTGTTGGGGGTAAATTTTAACTTATTTGCAGAAAGCCCCGAGTCATGTTATGCGTGTGGTGTGGAGATACGTAGAAAGTCCAAAACACAGTTCATTTCATAGATTAAACGTTTATTCGTTTATCTCGAAATATAAAAATATAAACAAGATAATAAAATAAACTAAAGCAACTTTCGGCTTACTACGTCGCATTTCCTTACTACTGACTTACCAACATTTTTAGCATTAACAAACAGTCCGAGTTACAGATAAAGCCCAGGAGCTAATCGGGAAACTCCATTTATACCACGGATCATAGTTAAAATACATTTGCATAGGAGAAAATGCGGTTACGACCGAAATGAAAATGGTATCGATATTTTTATTGATAAGCCTTTTCAACAGAAACTTCATTAAAGATTTTATGCTTGAAAATATAATTTGATTTTCTACAACAAATATTGATATAGACATAAATAAAAGATACACTGGTGTGCAAAACTTAAGCAACAGGTGGGATTTTTGCCATAACTCCATGAGAAATCATCTGAGAGACATCGGACTTTTGCTGTTGAGGAGCTACTAGAAAGGGAAGATATCACTCGAATGGAATGGCCAGCTTACCCCCTGATTTAAATCCCATCGAACATGTGTGGTATGCTTTGGGGACACGCATTGCAGCACGCTTACATCCTCCAAAGAACACCCAACAACTGAAACAGATGATGATTGCGGAATGGCCGCAAGAAATGTTGGACCAGCTGTTTCTGAGTATGCGGAGACGGCGCGAAGTAACCATTGCAGTTAGGGGAGGGCATATCCCCTATTAAGGAACATGTGCTTGTTGTTCTTCCCCTTTGATACACAATCACGAGTCACGATACTATGCATTCAATAAAGCTTGTTTTTGTTTGATTCCATACCGTATGCATTGTATTTCATTTTCAGCGCCGATGCTTTCGTCATCCTTTAAGTATATAATACTCCCCTCGTTTCTGAATTTCATGTCTCTCAGATGATTTCTCGGGGAGTTATGACAAAAACCCCACCTGTTGCTTGTTTTGCACAGTCTATCTTTTATTTAGGCCTGTATCAATATTTATTGTAGTAAGTCGGATTATATTTTCAAGCATAAAATCTTTAATGAAGTTTCTACAATTTAATTTGATATATTTCAAATCGAAAAAGACACTGTAAAAGATGTAATTGCCATAACGTACAAAACGTCACAATTTCTAATCTTGGCTAACGTAATCAATGTTGAAATGATGTTTATTTTTATTCACCTATTATCAATTCAATACTTTCACCAATCTCTGTTCGGTGTTTTTCGTATGTACCTTTTTTTCGCCAGAAATAATAATTAAGCTTTACGACGAAAAGAGGAGTAAATAAAGCTTATTAAGCTGTAAAAATTTTAAAGGAAACCTTCTTAAACGGAGAAATTTACTATGATCGATGTATGAATAAATTTTGGGCGACAAAAATAAAAAGTGTTAAACTGGAAAACTTAATAAACGGGAACTTCTTAAATGGATTCCACTGTATATACCTTTGGAAAAAAAGCCCGGTTAAAAATACAAATTGGCATGTGAACTCCTGCTTGCACATTCCAGGATGTGAGGAATAGAAATGACCTTTACACTTCCCTAGATACGATATGGGAAAGTAGTGCCTTAAAAACCGAATAAGATGTAAAATTTGGGTAGACGCTCGTGCTGGAAGGTTAAGATAGTACTTTAGATATCAATGAATAAATTTATGGAAAATTATTGAAATGGAATTTATAAAGATAAAAGAAAAATAAATATGAGTTTTAAAAAAATGTGTTTGAAATAAAGTTAAAAATTTACATTAAATCATAAAGCATTTCGTCATAAGTTCTTGTTTCATTTATAGTTTAAATAACAAAAGTAAAACGAAGGTTATTCCCAACAACTGAGCTTGTAGAGCATACAACCACCAATCATACATCATTAACCCATTAACGCCCAGCGTCCTCATTTGAGGACAGTCAAAAAAATGGTTTGTAGAGTTTTGTTTTCTTGAAACGATTCTTCCTTTTTAATGGAAATAGATATTAATCTTATGAATAATCTCCCAAGTTTTCAAATATGATCTTATTTATAATTTTGTCATTTCATGATTTTCAAGCTTAGAACAGGAACGTATTATGACCGGTATTCTGAACGTATACCGGTCAAAATCATGGCTGATAGCCATATCTGTAATAATATAGTTGTAATAAGTCATCTCTTTTCAGTACTTTTCTCATATATGATAGCAAATAAATCTCTTATCACGAAGTTTTCCTTTTTTTTTTTAAAGATATCTTATGATGTTTTAAAATGATACCTTCACTAATTATGAGGAGGTATCATTTTTAAAACATCATAAGATGTCTTTAAAAAAAAAATAGAAAGAAAGAAAACTTTGTGATTAGAGATTTTTTGCTATCATGAGAAAAGTACTGAAAAGATGACTTATTACAGATATGGCTATTCGCCATGATTTTGACCGGTAAATTCAGAATACCGGTCATAATACGTTCCCTAAGCTTGAAAATCATAAAATGCCGATAACACTATGGCATGATGCTCGTAGCCGTTCGGAATTGGCTTTAAGCACAATCCCGGTCTCATTACTGATGCAAAACAGTAGACCGTAGCGCTCCAAACCAAAGACCGAAACCTCACTAATGATGACTTCATGTCATATTTTAAAGGTTTACATTTCATATTTTGTTTTACTTCCAGGTCTATAATAGCTCTATGTTAGGTATGTACTAATAAAAGTCATCATAAATATCCAATGGATAAGAAGCCCGAAAACCATAAAGAGGTTTCCGATACTACATATTTCAAGAGGGAAATCTCCTCACTGAGAAAAATATGTAGAAAGGAAGCGAAAATTTTTCTTCTACAACAATCACGACTGATGACCTGAGCGCCGTATAAGCAGATCGAAAAAAAATCATTGACAAAACCGCAAAAGGAACCCAATGACCTTCGTTCGACCAATAATACGACAGCAGTCATGGGAAACATTCTCTACTGTTGTTTCCCCGTAAACACTTGCCACACGTAGTGGGAGGGCTCACGTTGGATACCAACACAAGCACGTGGTGCCTCCAGGCCATTCTTCGGAGGGTCGGAGAGCCTTATTCAGGGCAAACACGTGCCGAACATCTCCTCCGACCGAAATTTCGGAAGAGCAGAAATGAATTGCCCCACCCTGCAAAAACCGATAAATTACATTTGATGGCGCAATTAGAAATACAAGAAAAGTCTAAAAATTTGACTGTTTCCTCTTAAACTCGCATTGGAAAAGTGGAAATTTTTGATATGCCTAATACGTATTGCGTATAAAAAATTGGCAATACTGGACTTCCCTTTTTTAAAACAATTTTTTATATACCAACTCAAGAGTTTTATATTTCAAATAAAACTGCTACTTTTAAGATTCATTCCCAGTCATTTTCTTTAAAATGCGCATTTCCTCACTTATTATAAAATTCTTATAATTTTCTTTAATTTAAATACCTATATTAAGTTATATTTCTAAAAATTTTCTTTACAAAAAATTCGACGAGATTCAAGCGCATAGATTGTTGTCTAAAATGATTTGAACAATATGTAAATGAACCTTCAATGCTTTGTAGAGAGCAACTAGAAAATCCATTGTGGTCGGTTAAATAAAGGTTTGTTTGTTTTTTCTCTTTTTTTCCAACTTGGAGTACAAAAACCTTTAAAGAGTGTGATCTCTGAAGTTGAAAAACCATCAGCGAAAAGTACAGTTTGATTATTATCCTTCTCATTCAAGAGAGAAATTTGGGTTACACTGCCGATTTTTACTATTTAAAAGAGCCACGGTCGCTCAGTCGGCAAAGGTTACGCTCTCGGGACTGGACAGTTGCGAGTTCGGAGCCAAAGCCGGCCTAACATCCGCCGTGTTCATTAAAGGTGACTGGGGCACGTAAAATAGGTCCGTGACCACAATGTCCTCCCAGTTCTCCATCAATACCTCTGGGGGTTTCAGGCTCAAGCTTACGGGTCTTCTGCAGTGTGAGGTCCATATGTGCAGGGTGTACACTGCAAAACCTAGCAAAATGATGAGAGACAATAATTTTCTGCACCTATGTCTACCTATCTTTATATGGTATATAATAAATATTATTTACAATATATTCAAATATTATGTTGATTTCCTTGCTTGTATTCTCGCAGTGTGTGTGGTACTAGGTGCTGCACTTCGTAGCTCGTTCAAAAGCAAAAAACATAAAAAAATTTTATGTGTACGCACTGTGCACTAATAGGAAATCACGCTTTATATGTATGGGCTACTGGAGAAGCACAGCATACTATAGCACAGAGGCAAATGAAGCTATTTTTCTTGCACTTGGCATTCAGAATCATCCGAAGGTACAGTTTATTAAGCGTTGCATTAGAGCGGGGACTTACTTGCTGAAGCGCTTTTGGTTTTTTAACTGATTAATTGACCATACGATTTTGCAGACCGTTAATGTTTAAATTTATATATTGGGAGATTTTGTTTTCATGGAAATATAAAAGAAGTATTTCATCAATATAAAAGGAAATGTTTTAGTGTGGTCAAGTAATTTCGGTGATGTATTATATTTATAGAAATAATTCGCTGAAAAACAATTTTGTTTTGTTAGACCAAAAAGAAACGAATTCTAATAGAATAATCCAAATTTTACCATTCATTGTGTTTTACAGACAGTATATAGTTATATCTGTAACACCATATCCCTGGTTTTGTTTTTAAAAATTGTGAAGCTGTTTTTCGCAGTATATATGATTTCCAAGTGTTAAAAACAATTAATAAATATAATTTAATCCACTGACCGAACGAGAAACAGTTCGTTCTATTGCGCCAGCGTGCAGTGAAATCCTCTGCACGTGGACTAGACTTTCGGTTTGTCGGCACCAATGAGCATCCTAATGAGGCACCGCAGCGACGGGTGCCGTGTGGTGCTACGTTTGCTGAAAATATGTTTTTCGTGGAAATATAAGCTTTTCGTTATTTTATTAGTAATACGGATAGACGTATGGATTTTGTGTACAAATGAATAATAAAAGTTAAAGAAGTGTTTAATGTACATTTTCATGGTTTTATTATTATTGTTGTTGTTGCCCTCTGCACGCCCTGCATGAACACCTACCGCACGCCACTGGTCTTCTGCTTGGTCCCTGCTTCAAAATTACGAGGATCCACTTGAGCATAAGTCGTACTTTCACCCTTGAGATGCACGTCCAAACGAAAGGCTCACCCCTTTGCCTTAATACAAAGTAACCTCCGACTCAATCGTGCTTCGTGACATAAGACAACAACAACTACTATTTAAAAAAAATATGAAGAGGATCTTTACAAACTAGGTAAATTTGTGAACTGAACGAAATAAGGTAAGATTTAAATGGGGGACTGATTATGCCCAGTAGTCAGCGGGCGAAGCAAGAATACTGGGGTACCTGGTTCGAGTCTGTATGGCGAAAGATACATCAAACTGTAAAACCATAGAACGCACATAAAAATTCTCAGAGTATCGATGTCCTCTTGCTGGTGCAGGGAGAGGACATCCAGACTCTGATATTTTAATAGATATAGAGGTGCAAAAAACCTTCTCTTCTTGATATTTAAATTTGTGGGAATTTTCCTGTGGGGCATAAAGAACACCTTACACCTGTCAGTCTAGGCATCCCGTTGTAAGATATCAAAATTCAGATGTGAAATGACACTTATGGTACATCTTAAAGTTAGAGATAAGAGTTTAAAACTGAGAAGACAGTTAACTAATTTTGTCCAGACAAACTCCAATAGCCAAGTTTCTATTATAAAAAGTTTTAAAATATTAAACGTCCGCCATTCGATAGGCCGAACTATGGCCCAATGGGTGGGAGGCTGCAATTTAGTACTTTAGTGAGTTCAAATCCCACAATGACATGGATGTTCGTAGCCGTTCGGAATCGGCTTTAAGCAATTTGTCCCGGTCTTATTAACTCTCATGTAGCAAAAAGCAAACCGTAAAAACTAAATTTCCGTTTGGTTGAGTATATTTGTAAATTAAACATTATATATCGTATAGCAGGAGCATAAGTGTTAATTTTATTTCAGTATCCCATTAAAACACTTATTTCAAAATAAGTGTAATTTGAATTATATGGTTTTTCCTTGAGTTGCCACAGAAAATGCAAAATGATCTCGACCTTGGATTTTATTTTACTGTTTAACTTATTTGAATTTTAAATAACCTGGATGACAGTTAACAAAGATCACCATGCAAAAGTGCTCCGTATTGCAGACAATTTTGCAAGCTCAAACATTCATATGCATCTGAAAAATAAAAATATGAATGGCGTCCCATAAAGCAGTATGGAAATGTGAAAAGGATAAAATGGGGTCAATTCATACCATACATAGTCAGTAGCACGGCTTGAATTTTTGTTTGGGGGGGATGTGGGAATTCCAGTTGAGAACTCTGCAATTTGAGAAATCGCATAATCTGTATTCAAAGTTAGAAAAAAAATAAATTGCTTTTAGAAAGAGACTGTAAGCTTATTTATAAACAGCTGGGGGAAAATTTGAGAATTCTATTGGTAATAATCACCTTATAAAACAGATCAATACGAATCACTTCAGTAATTAGTTTTTACTTCATATTTCTATAACCAGCCACAATTTGTTAGCTCCTAAAATATGCTAAGGGAGAAACACTGGATCAAATCATCATTATACTTAACCCCAGAGTATTCACGCATTGATTGATTTCTTGCCTTGTTTTCTTACATGACACAAACCAATCACATCTTAAATTTGTAATGGGGAGATTCCTTCTAACTAATTTTATATGATGCAACCTTTATTCAATATAGTTACAAGTTTTTTCTTGCCATTGCAAAGCTTTTTACTTAACTGCCTTTTATTTTTAAAAAAATCAGATTTTCAGACCATGGAGCGAGTTGATTGAAATTACTCTATTTCCTGTTTCCGATGAAGTGTTTACAGGGAATCCTGTCTGTGAATAGTGGTCAGAATACAATGTGAATAGTGATTGGAATTACTCTCATTTCCTGTTTCCGAGGAAGTCTTTTCAGGAAATCCTGTCTGTGAATAGTGGTCAGAATACAATGTGAATAGTGATTGGAATTACTCTCATTTCCTGTTTCCGAGGGAGTCATTTCAGGAAATCCTATCTGTGAATAGTGGTCAGAATACAATGTGAATAGTGATTGGAATTACTCTAATTTCCTGTTTCCGAGAAAGTCTTTTCAGGAAATCCTGTGTGTAAATAGTGGTCAGAATACAATGTGAATAGTGATTGGAATTACGGTCATTTCCTGTTTCCGAGGGAGTCATTTAAGGAAATCCTGTCTGGGAATAGTGGTCAGAATACAATGTGAATAATGATTGGAAATACTATCATTTCCTGTTTCCGAGGAAGTCTTTTCAGGTAATCATGTATGTGAATAGTGGTCAGTATACATGTTAGAAACTTCATTTCATAACTTAATCAAAAATAACTTTAGAAAACTGAATGAATATGTTTCTGTGGACTAAGTTTAACCATAATTTTAAATGTTACCTTCGTAAAATTGACCATTACGCAAGCACTAATGCTTTAAGAATAAATCTGACATACTAATGTTGGTTTAAGATACCGATTAATTTTCTTTTATGTTTTATCAGTATAATTAATGTAATTAACCTTTAACTGCTATTGTGCAGACTCACAAATTTCATTCCTAAGAATTTTTACACCTCTAAATCATAACTAATCCAAGCCTATCTTAACGCCTTCCTGCAGCGTGCTAATTACTTACCAAGTTGTAAGCTGGTTTAAAAATTAATTGAAATGAACAATTATACATATTAGTTGTATCGTACAAAATATATCTGCAGTAGTTAAAAGTTTAAAAATAATTAAGTATTTTTATTCTATTTGTATGTTTGCATCTGATAAGAAAGTAATCAGTAATTCCTGTTAAAATGTTTTTATGCAAAACTTTTTTATTTTTTCTTTCTTGTACAAAGTAAAAGAAGCATTGTAATCAAGATAAATTTCAGTGCTAAGGTTCACAAAATTCTAAATTTTCACCAGTTTTAGTACTACGTCATTTTGATACATTTTGACAATGAGGAATTTACACATGTGGGGGGGATTCGAACAACTTAGTTTTTTTTCTGATAGTTCCAGACTCGTAGATTCTAAAAATGTTCTCAAAAATGTAAAAAACCGGGTCCATCATTTTAAAAATTAATTTTAAAGTTAAGAGAAAATCACGTGACATCAAAGCGCTCCATGTTTGGTTGTGACGTCATCGTTCACGTTATCTAATATTTTCTTATTGCTTGTAAGCTTGCACTATTTTCCGATTTTGTATTTACAATTTCTTGAAATTTTCTATCTATCAAAATTTGTTTTTATTTAAACCTGAAAGTTTATTTTATCTACTCGATAGCTTAATTATCTCAATTTTACAAATGTCTCTTCTACGACTTCTAATGTTTCGACTTCTCTTCTAATGTTTCGTCTGGATTTACCAAAGGACAGTCGGACAACCTCCAGAAAATTGACAGCATGTCAATGTTTTCGTTCTTGGGAAAAAAAAAACCCGGAATTTGTGGGAGAAGAAATACGGGGAATTAAAACCCAAAGGTATGTAAAATCATTTATATATTTATATATAATATATATTATATATATATATATATATATATATATATATATTATATATATATATATCCAATTTTACTTAACATGTATTAATATTTTATTCATACTAATCACAGCTCTTCTGTTGGTAGACACAGATAAGTCAAATAAATATACAAATATCATATACACACATTTGTAGTAGCATCGCTTTTTATAAATAAAGGTGGGTGTAATATTAAAATAAAAATTAGTGGAGGTATTTATACTTAATTTTATTGGAAGTTATTTTGATCTGGTTAAAATAAAAAGTAACTGAAAATTATTTTAATATTGAAGTTTGTAAAAATCATTCTTCCATTAAAACATCAAAATTATGTATTAAAACCAACATTATGGTATTAAAATTTATTAACATTCCTAGATGTTTACTTTTTGTGTGTAAAGGACAATTTTATTATCTTTTAATATTAATATATATTAAATAAAAAATGTGTACAATTTCTGAAATTAAATTTACATTTTTAAATCACTATTATGTATTTTAAATCTAAAAATTTAATTTAATTCTTAAGTATTTTAAATTTGATGAAAATAAATTTAAAATCTTTAAAAGGCTTTACTTAATTATTTATACTTTTTTAAATAGCAATACAATTTTATTGCTTTTAATATTAATGTTAAATTAAAAAATGTATAAAGTTTCTGAAATAAAATTTAATTTTAAAGTAATATCATTATTGAGCATTTTAAATATATACTTTTTTCAAATTAGTCACCAGTTTAATCGAAAAATATCACTGTGAACTGATACTTTTAAGAAAGTATGCATATCTGAAGAAAATATTTATAATACCTTGAAAATACATAACCTTCCCCTCCCCCGAGTAATTTATTAGATAATTATATGCTTTAGATATTTATACGTTTTACGGTATTTATATGATTTATCAAACATTTATTGTATTTGAACTCTGTGATAATACTCGAAAATTAACAGTTTTAAAAAGCTAAATAGCACTGGTTAATCAACAATCCTTTTAAAGGTACAGATGTATTTTTATATACTTTAATTGTTCTAAATTAGTAGTTAAACAAAATCAAGCATTTACTTACCGAAAAATGGTCTTCACAACCTCATAGAGAGGATTTATATGATAATTTGGGGTTTAATTTTTCATCCCTTTTCATCGCATTTGTCCAGATTTTGCGTGTATTTGGATCTTTGTGAACGCTGAAAAATATCTTCTCATTGCAATTAGTAGCTGTATTTTTACAGAGTGGCACAATACAATATTTAGAATGATTTTTTAATGCCATACATAATAAACAAGTTTTTATTATATGCGATACTTTATACAGAAACAAATTTAAAAGTCGCCTTTTAACATGTAAACAGCATAGGAGATCTGTGTTTTTATGAAGTATGACGTCACAAACTCGGCGAAGGAAAAGTACCATTTTTGAGAGGCATTAAAGAGTCCACTGTAAAACCCATTAGAAATCACTAATTAGGTCCCCAAATGAAAAAAAAAATGGGTACTGTCTTGCTTATTTTTTTCTCTTCTATTGTTTAAAATTAAAGTTAAAAAAGGGAAAATTCCTCATTCATTAACAAACTATGAGTCATACCTAGACGTCTGAACATGCTTATTTTCGTATTTATTTCGCATAGCTCAAAAACGATTAGCTGTAGAAGGTCGATAATTTGTATTTAAGACTAATAGAACTTCTAGCTAATCACCTCCTCTTTCGACTGCATCTGCATAACGAAAATTTCAATACAACGTACATAACGTCGTGGAACATAATTAAAAATGATTAGACGTAAAATACTGAAATTCGTATTTAGGATTATTATAACGCCTGCTCGTGCACTCTCCTGTTTGATTGCAAGGTGCATTTTATGTAACGAAAAATTTCAGTATAAAGTATATTATTGCTGTGAGGCATAACTCTATGACTAGTCTTAAAATAACCCACATAAAATGCCAACCATAAGGTTTTTAGCAGCCTAAGCCAAGGAAGAGTGGGGAAAAAACATACTTTATTAGAGAATAATTCAAACTACATTAACACAAAGTATACAAATATACCACTAACATAATACAAAAATAATTACAAACTATATATATATATATATATATATATATATGTATATATATGTATATATATGTATATATATATATGTATATATTATATGTATATATGTATATTATATGTATATATATATATATATATATATATATATATATATATATAATATCATATGTATATGTATATATGTATATATATATATGTATATATATATACATATGTATATATATATATTTATATATGTATATATGTATGTATATGTGTATAAATACACACACACACACACACACACACACACATATATATATATATATATATATATATATTACTGATGTCAGTACTTAATTCTACTAAAGAGTATCCATGTGGTGTCCAGATTAGATATTTTATTATTCTATCCAGGGCTACTAAGAAATTCATTAACTTTCGAAAACCATATATTCAAGAATATTAGAGAAGAATCAAGAAAAGAATCAAGAGAGGTAGAAAAAAAGCAATGCTCCTGTAACATTTTGGAATACTAAAACGATACCCAAAACATCAAACTGTAAAATATGATTTTTAATTTTTGAAATAAGGATGAACTACCAGAAATAGATTTTAGTGAACTATTGGAAAAAATTCTTTTCATTAGCAAACGTGTGCCTGGTTTGACTTTTAAAAGTTCAAATTCGTCATTTTGAAGGTTCCTTTTCCCTTTTAGCAACATTGAGTTTTATACTTGTTAAAAATGTTCAAGGGAAGAAAAAAGTATTTATCCTCTACCAGATTTGTTGGCAACACTTGCTTAGATTGAGATTTTTTTTCTTTTAAATTTTCAGGGTTAATAGGATTTTGTAACTCGAAATGAGTTGTACTTCATTCATAGTCTATACTGCTGAACAGTTTGAGGAATGGGGAATTTGTTTTTCCTCCTTACTTTTTATTGCGGTTTTCCTTGAACCTAATACGAGTCAAAGTAATAATTATCTGAATATTTATGATGCTACTTGAAATATATCCATACTAAAAATGTGCACATCAATTCTGTATATTTTTCTGTTTCCTCACTTTAATTATTCAGTTAGGAAATGGTAATGAAAGATTCTTGGAAAACAATAAATATTACTTTGACAAAAAAAAGAATCACGTTTATTTTGAATGTAAACTGCTTCATAATTATTTAGTTTTTATTCTGCAGAAAATATGTATGTATGTATGTATGTATGTATGCATGTATATATATATATATATATATATATATATATATATATATATATATATATATATATATATATGTGTGTGTGTGTGTGTAAGGAAAATTTCAGGGGTTTTCAAAACTTAAATCAAGGGTAAAAATTCCAGCGTCATTTTCTATTCCCCTTTTTAACCCCTAACCTAAATTGAATACTGGGGCTACAGGTTACGCCCTCAGAGAAGGGGCCTGGCCAATTATAAACCTACATGGCCCTAGCGGACAATTTGGGAAATTTCCAAATAAAAAGGAGATACACGCTAGCGGAGACAGATTTTTCTAGAGATATTTTCACACAGATGTTGACCCAGGTGTTACGTGTCTTGTACATAGAACTACATGCTAGTTGACCCTTCAGTTTGTCCCTATGATGAAGTGGGAACCCGTCCTTCAAAGTTATCTTAATAAAGGTCTATAGCTGAAACGGTATCATTTTTATGGCCATGACTGCAACCCCCCATCGAGAAGTCAGTCTCATTACATATATATATATATATATATATATATATATATATATATATATATATATATATATACATATTTAATATATATAAATTATTTAACTTTAATATTTCCTTAAAAACATCCTCTCTCCCATTCAAATTCCTTAAAATCTTTTTCCAGCCTCTAAATGTCTTAATTAAAGGAATATTCTAGGCTTAAAATTCTTTTGATACATTTCCCAAAGCTTTCTAGCCTATAGATGTAAATCTTCTGTCTATTCAGCACATTTCCCAGATGTCGCCGGCAAATGGCTCCGCTTTTTTTCCTGATCTTAACAATTAATTTGCTGAGTAATTGGGAAAATTCTTTCTATCTTCGCTCTTGGGTGCACCTCTGTTCGAGAAGAGTGATTTTTGTGTCTTTCTTTTATCTGTCGTTGACTAGCAAAGATGTCTGTTTTATCAGCGCTAAAATAAAGCTTTAATTAGACTTGTGCCGTACTCTTCAATGTGGCAAGACTGCATCTTTCGTTATTACTGCTAGCTGACTAGTTTTCTCCTTGCCTATACTCGGTGTAAACTCAATAGGCACTTCAAGGTCACTGATTTTTCTTCGATGACCAACTGTAACTATGGTAACGACAGTTGGGGAATGATTTTACTTTTTTTTCCCACTGTGTTAAGGGGCGTCATGCATCGTGTGGGCTCTCCGTGCATGATGAAAGTATGTTTATTTAGACAACACTTTGAAGAATACTTAATACTTTACACAAAATTTTATGAGTAATTTCAGTTCATAAATTCATTTAGTTCATTCAGTTCATGTTTCTAAGTTCATAAATTTAAGATATAATCCCATTTCATAAAATTACAAATAAAAAATTGTATGTTATATTCTAATCCGTAAGATTTAAAAAATTCTACTAAAAAAGTAATTTTTTTTTTTTCAAGCACAGTTGCATTATTTACAGAAATAATATCAAGATGATTGAATGTTTCGCTAATTTTAATGAGTAATTAGTTATAATTTCTCACTATTTTTCTTTATATTTGTATGATTCTTTTAATTTAAATATCAAAAGTATTTCTTAATAATTAATTTATTTAAGAGAATGTAGTTCTGAAATTCCTTAAATTTAAGTTGTATGTTAATAAGTATATTATGAAGTTATGTGGACCATAGTAAAGTTTCTTTTCCAAAATTGTACTGTATTAATTATTTTATGATTTTACAAGAATTGAAAGAGGTCTTAATGCAATAACAATATTTTGTATAATTTTATTATGTATTTAAAGATTTATGTTCTGTTGACACATTTTTAGAAAGTGAAAATTTCTTTAGAAGATAGAGATTCCTAATGTTTTAGTAAGAATTCTAAACTAAAATGAATTTTTGTATTTTTACAAAAACATCTGTGATTTATTATAACCATTTTATACATATTGTTAAACTTTTCTTTATGTAAATAGTTAACGCATTTATGCACAACTGAAAATTTTGACTTTGCTTATAATAATAAAGCAAGTCTGAACGCATTGGAATCAAATCCTGAACTGAAGTGCTGAAAATAAGTGTGAATGCACAGGCTTCTTGGTCGCTACCATAGTAACCGATGACTGGGGAAACGAGAAAGTGTGACCTTGAAGCGCCAATAAATTTTACATGGACTATAGTAGCCCGGGAAAGTGAAAATAATAGGGGCTATAGTGTCCAGTAGATAAATAGTTATTGGATTACATACATATGTAATGTAAAAGTTTAAATACTTTAATCCTAATTAAAATTACTAACTCCTGTATTAAAACACTACCAAGTTCGCGATTTCTTCATCTTTCTAGTAGCCTCTTGGTGTTAAAGTCTTTGTAATAGATAAAATCTGCTATCTCTTGGTGACAAGAACTCGCCAACCTACTTCCGCTGAATTAAGATTTCTAAAATTCTCACAACTACATTCTTAAGTCCGCACCTAGAATTACTTCCTCACACTAGTGGCGCCCCTAAGATTATAAGAGGCCGCATGGCTAATTTTCGTGAGAGATGATTGTTGAAGATGACAAAATGAAGATGCTGCTACTTTTCCTTTGAAAATATTCTTTCTCTCAACCACGACAATATCACTTCGGTCCCGACTGCTGAAGTCTATGACAGAGGCATAGCGTGTTCATCGCTGTTTTATACACACACACACACACACACACACACACACACACACACATATATATATATATATATATATATATATATATATATATATATATATATATATATATATATATATATATATATATATGTATATATATATATATATATATTAAGATTACAGATGAATGTACCCATACACACATGCCCCCCCACACTCATATACATACATATATATATATATATATATATATATATATATATATATATATATATATATATATATATATATATATATATATATGAGGCAGTACAAATATCAAAGCAAGAAATCCTCTGAGAGTTGGTTGGTTGGAGAGCTACGGTTTACTGTTTAGCTACACAAGGGCTAATGAAGCCGAGACCTACAACTGAAAGTCGATTTCGAATGGCTACGAACATCCATGTCAATAGCGGGACTGGAAACCACAATCTCCTGTAATGACGAGCAGCGTCCTACTCATTCGTCCTGTATGAATAAAATCTTTATTAAAGAATTCATAGAGATATACAGTGGTAAAAAGCTATTACTGCGTCTAGGTTCTAGAACCACGCGAAAAAAAAATTAACTATGGAATAAGTTTTGAAATGGTTTTCTTCCAAGTGTTTCTTCGGGGATTCAAAAAGAGAAGAATAACATTATGCGTTATCCGGACTGTAGTTGGTGTGTAGTGTAACTCCCAGAAACGCATCCCTTTTACGTGAATAGAAGCCATGGGCAACATCTGTCGAAAGCAATACACCCTGATATTCCGAAAATATTTACTGACTTCGAATAAATTCCAATAATGGTTTGAAGACAATTGAATGTCCACTAGAAACTTTTTAATTTAACGCCAAAACGTGATACCACTATGCATTACTGTTGATGACCATGCTTCAATTAACGCCTCCACATTCTAACTAAAACGTCTCAGCGAAACTGTACATTTAGCTTCATTTACAAGTATATATAAAATACTGTAATCATCTCAATTATCTAGGTAAAGAACACAATTAAAAAGAATCTTTGCTTACTCATTTCCAAAAAAAAATGAAATTAATCTGATTAAATGAAATTAATTAATTACATACTGTTACGAACTTTAAAACTGGGTTCGGGGATTGGATGGACTTTAAAGACTACAGCATGAAAACAATAATTTATTGGCAATCACATTAAAAATACAATGTCATCGCGGAACAACTTGAGCACAATGCCGCGGGCTCACGTACCTCTTTCCGCATCAAACAACAAGCACGGGTGAAGCACAACACACCGTGCGTACTTCTTACACCGAGAGATCCACTTAACGACTCTCCCCTGCATCACACAGGAAGATTTGACAACAGTATTCCCTGGGCCATGCCCTCTAGTACTGAGTTTGCTATTGTTGGTAGTGCATCCATCTATAGATATTTTGTTGGCAATAAAAATTAAAAAAGCAAAAATATAAGGGTATGGGGAGAACGGGAGAAAATGCTTGAGTTTAGACGACAGTTAAACTCAATGGGTGAATAAGATGAGAGTATAGTCGTAACACTTGTGCTTTAAGGAGAGCAAAGATTAATCAATTAGGGTACTGATGCATGGGACTCTGTCTGCCTTATATAGGCCCGAAGAAACTGCGAGAATATTCAAGAAACCGGAACCGGAAGTTGTCACTTGACGCCCCACTTGGCAACATTTTGCGACACTTGGCGATGAACTTGGCGACAAAAATAGGTTGCCAAAACTGTCGCCAACGAGCCGATTTCTCTCCAATTTGACGAGATACCCCGAGTCCCATGCTAAATCTACGGTTCACTAAACAAATTCGTAACAATACTATAACAATAGAAATAAAAAAATTAGCTTAAACTACAACCTTCGCGTTATTGGTACGACTATCTATCCAACAGAGATATTAAACCACCGAAGAAATAGAAGAAAATTTTGTAAAGGTCTACCAATGCCTTCTGGATACAGGGGGAGGGTTGTATTAGCATGTTTCGTAAATTTTATAAATACTAAAAAATTGCCGACGTACCAGCTAGAAAAATAGTATGTAAAGTGATAATAACGGTAATGAGTTTTTACCACGCCCGCATTTGTCAGATTTTACAAAATATAAAAATCCTAATTGTATAAGACAAATTGTTGCCAGTAATAAGAAATTATAATCAGTTTAGTATTAAATAAATTAAAACTCTAATTAAAATTTGAAAAAAAAGGGTTTCGTAAAGTTTTTCACGGCGTGAAGAAGAATCCCTGTACCAAATTTAATGCTTCTAGGTTGTACTGTTTGCTCGCAAGAGGTTTACATACATCTACACTAAGCATTTTATTATTAGATAAATGTTTATATATGACACAGATGAGTGTTTAAGGGATGGAAAAAACACATTTGATTTCATATATAAAACTTCTTTGTTGTAATTTTTCTGTCCATGGCTTTGCCATTTAGATATCCTTTGTTCTCATCTTAAAGCAATAAGCGTTCCCGCTCAGAACTGTCTCTTTTGGCGTTGCTACCTAAGCAAAATTCCTATGTCTACTTCCGCGTTAGCTCTTTTACTCAGTATAGTTCCGCTCGATGGTGTGTCTTTATCCTATTATATTATCGTTAATAAGTCCTAACTATTTTTAATTATAACTCGCGTAATTCTTAACCCCTATTTTTAAACCTGACATATATACATACTAGTAGTCTATCTTTTGATCTGCGTGATTATGGTTGTACATGAAAGATATATTTATTTCAAAATTTGAACTAACTTTAAATTATATTATATACAAGCAATATAAACCATTTTGAAATCAAAACAACTGTTTTCCGTAAAATGAATAAACAAATACAGTAGAACCTCGATTATCCGAGCTAATTGGGACCGCTAGTACCTCGGATATCGGAAATCTCGGTTAATAGAAACCCTGTATAAGAACCTTCCGTGCTTGCGAATTTAACTAACTTTTAAAGTAAAAAACAATAGAACGTTCTTTAAATGATAAAAATAAACATATATGAACTTATGTTTCATAGCTAAAAAGATTTAAAAAGGAAATCAACTAAAATTTTAAAAAGTAAAATAGATATTTTTAACTATACTTAGTTAAATATCGAAAGACGCATTTTCAAAAATAACACAAATCTCAAGAAAATATTGTATTTTTAAAATTTAATATACATTAATTTGTTAAATTTGCATTCTTTTAAAAAAGTCTGTAACCTTTCGTTGCAAAAGTTCAGGATTTCTATCATGGGCAGCCCTATCGCGCCAATTTTTGAGCAACAGGAGATCCATCGGTGTAGCATCGTTTCTTTGCTCCAAATATTTTAGGGCAGTTGTCAGTGCTTGAACACCTTCACTATGACTTATAGTCGTAGAATCCTTAAAGTCCTCATCTTCATTTTCAGCGTCATTAATGTCCGTTGAAGGATTAACGGCTTGTATGATTTCTTCGTCATTGAGAATTTCAAAATTTGGATGTTGATTTTCAACGTCCAGCCACTCGCAAATGTCCTCTTATCCTTCAATACCATTGATGATCTCAAGAAGTTCCCTGTAGGTGTGTTTTCCGTCTGCTGAGATTAACCCTGTCTCCTCTTTTCAACAATTATTTTGTTGAATGATTTACGAATAGCTGTATTCACTAATTGCCATGCCTCGGCAATCATGTTGTGGGGAAGAAGTGCCTGTAATACGGACAACGAACTAAAATGTGTATCATTTTTTCCAAGCTCATTATGGAAAGGAGAAAAAAATTAGACTTCGTTATTGACACGGTTAACAGAAACCTCGGTTAATCGATGTTCTACTGTAATTAAAAAAAAAAATTATTCATAAACTTTAAAAATGTACTCTAAATGAATAAAACGGCTATATTTAGACATAATAGGTGATTTATTCTTTCAACTGGCCAGCGGAAAATGACTGAATTTTAAAGAGAGCCAACGTACTTTTAATAAATGTAAAAGTACTGGAGACGCGAAACAAATAAAATGTTAAATACTTTTAATTTTGCAAAATATCACGCCATTATTCTTAGCAACGGAACATACTAGCCTGGAGAAAATCGCGAAATTAAAAATGATAAAGGAATTATGCTAAATAAAAATAGAAAAAAATTATTTTCCAACATTTATTAAATTTTCGAAATGAATTAATTCCAAATTTTTTTCAAATTTTCAAACTTAATTCCTATTGTGTTTTGCGGTTGAAGGACAAACCGCTACTTTCGCTTGATTGAGGAAACTAAAGCAAAGTTGTAGTGACATCTAAACTTGTTATTGAAGTAATGAATGAATATTTTTAACTACTGGTCTTGCCACTGATAAAGCAGGAATTCAGTTTTAGTCTTATTCCTTCTTCCTACTTGATAGGATTTGTTATTCTTCTCACTTTTTTAACGACTTCGATTAAGCTGATAAGAATTGTAAATCATACCTCGTTAAGATATCTGATAAACTTTGATAGATTTAGTAGCTAATAATTTCTTCTTCATTTTTGCCATTCATTTTGAAGTTAGATAATTTAATGTTTTTTAATCCTCTTTTTGAACTTTGCTAAACAATTCCCTCTGAAACCGATGCTTAATACAGTCTCTAAAAACAAGGAAAATTTTCAAAAATCTAAACATCTCCGCTATTTTAATTTATATATAGTCTTTTATTGCTAATCGGGTGCTTATAATACCTCTCTCTGAAAATATGAAAAAAATTTCAAAAGTGCTATTTTAATTTAAATGTAACTTTTTCATGCTCAACGGACACTTAAAATAAATCTCTGTGAAAACAGGGAAAAAATTCAAAAATCCAAACATCTCTGCTATTTTAGTTAAATTATAATTTTTTCTCTCTAATCGGGTGATTAAAATACCTCTCTCTGAAAACATGGAAAAAATTTCAAAAATCAAACTGCTATTTTAATTTAAATGTAATTTTTTCATGCTGAACGGACACTTAAAATAACTCTCTCTGACAATATGAAAAATTTTCAAAAATAAAACATCTCTGCTATTTTAACTTAAATATAATTTTTTCATAATAAACGTATACTTAAAATAACTCTCTGTGAAAACAGGGGAAAAAAATTCAAAAATCAAAACATCTGTGCTATTTTAATTTAAATAAAATTTTTTCAAACGCATGCTTAAAATACCTCCCTCAGAAAACATGGAAAAATTTTTAAAAAATCAAACTGCTATTTTAATTTAAATATAATTTTTTCGTGCTAGACAGATGCTTAAAAAATCTCTCAAAAACATAAAAAAATTTAAAAAATCAAAACACCTCTGCTATTTTAATTTAAATATAATTTTTTTCTTGCTAATCGGATGTTTATAACACCTCTCTCTGAAAACATGGAAAAAATTTCAAAAATCAAACTGCAGTTTTAATTTAAATGTAATTTTATCATGCTAAACGGATACTTAAAATAACTCCCTCTGAAAATATGAAAAATTTTCAAAAATAAAAATCTCTGCTGGTTTAATTTAAATATATTTTTTTCATGCTAAACGGAAACTTAAAATAACTCTTTGAAAACAGGGACAAAAATTAAAAAATCAAAACATCTCTGCTATTTTAATTAAATTATAACTTCTTCTTGCTAATCGGGTGCTTAAAATACCTCTCTCTGAAAACATAGGAAAAATTTCAAAAATCAAACTGCTGTTTTAATTTAAATATAATCTTTTTATGCGAAACGAACACTTAAAATAATTCTCTGTGAAAACATGGAAAATTTCAAAAATCAAAACATCACAGCTATTTTAGTTTAAATATATTTACTTAATGCTAAGCGGGTGCTTAAAATTCCTGTCTCTGAAAACATGGAAAAAATTTTAAAAATCAAATAGCTATTTTAATTTAAATATAATTTTTTAGTGCTAAACAGATGCTGAAAAATCTCTGCAAAAAATATTAAAAAAATTAAAAATCAAACCATCTCTGCTGTTTTAATTTAAATATATTTTTTCTTTCTAATCGGGTGCTTATAATGCCTCTCTCTGAAAACATGAAAAAAATTTCAAAAATCAAACTGCTATTTTAATTTAAATATAATTTTTTTATGCTAAAAGGACACTTAAAATAACTCCCTCTGAAAATATGAAAAATTTTCAAAAATAAAAATCTCTGCTATTTTAATTTAAATAGAATTTTATTTCTTGCTAATCGGGGGCTTATAATACCTCTCTCTGAAAGCATGGAAAAGTTTCAAAAATAAAACATCTCTGTTGTTTTAATTTAAATATCACTTTTATGCTAAACTGACACTTAAAATAACTCTCTGTGAAAACAAGGAAAAAAAATTCAAAAATCAAAACATCTCTGCTATTTTAATTAAATTATAATTTTTTCTTGCTAATCGGGTGCTTAAAATACCTCTCTCTGAAAACATAGAAAAAATTTCAAAAATCAAACTGCTTTTTTAATTTAAATATAATTTTTCTATGCTAAATGGACACTTAAAATAACTCTCTCTGAACACATGGAAAGGTTTCAAAAATAAAACATCTCTGTTGTTTTAATTTAAATATAATTTTTATGCTAAACTGACACTTAAAATAACTCTATGTGAAAACAAGGAAAAAATTTCAAAATTCGAAACAGCTCTGATATTTTAGTTTAAATATTATTATTTAATGCTAAGCGGATGCTTAAAAAATATCTCTCTCTGAAAACATAGAAAAAATTTCAAAAATCAAACTGCTATTTTAATTTAAATATAATTTTTCCATGCTTAACGGACACTTAAAATAACTCTCTGTGAAAACAAGGAAAAGAAATTCAAAAATCAAAACATCTCTGCTATTTTAGTTTAAATATAACTATTTAATGCTAAGCGGGTGCTTAAAATTCCTGTTTCACAAAAACATGGAAAAAATTTCAAAAATCAAATAGCTATTTTAATTTAAATATAATTTTTAGTGCTAAACAGATGCTTAAAAAACTTTGTAAAAATATTTAAAACAATTAAAAATCAAAACATCTCTGCTATTTTAATTTAAATATATTTTTTTCTTACGAATCGGTGCTTATAATACCTCTCTGAAAACATGGAAAAAAATTTCATCAAACTGCTATTTTAATTTAAATGTAACTTTTTCATGCTGAACGGACACTTAAAATAACTCTCTGTGAAAATATGAAAAATTTTCAAAAATAAAAATCTCTGCTATTTTAATTTAAATATAATTTTTTTCTTTCTAATCGGATGTTTATAACACCTCTCTCTGAAAACATGGAAAAGTTTCAAAAATAAAACATCTCTGTTGTTTTAATTTAAATATCACTTTTATGCTAAACTGACACTTAAAATAACTCTCTGTGAAAACAAGGAAAAGAAATTCAAAAATCAAAACATCTCTGCTATTTTAATTAAATTATAATTTTTTCCTGCTAATCGGGTGCTTAAAATACCTCTCTCTGAAAACATAGAAAAAATTTAAAAAATCAAATTGCTGTTTTAATTTAAATATAATTTTTCCTGTTAAACAGATGCTTAAAAAATCTGTCTAAAACATAATAAAGAAATTAAAAAATAAAAGCAGCATCTCTGCTATTTTAATTTAAATATAATTTTTTTCTTTCTAATCGGGTGTTTAAAATACCTGTCTCTGAAAGCACGGAAAAAATTTCAAAAATCAAACTGTTATTTTAATTGAAATATATTTTTTTCATGCTAAACTGTTGCTTAAAATAGCTCTCTCTGAAAGCATGGAAAAAATTTCCAAAATCAAAGCAACTTTGCTATTTTAATTTAATTATAATTTTTTATGCTAAACGGACACTTAAAATAGCTCTCTCTGAAAACATGGGAAAAGTTTCAAAAATCAAAACATCTCTGCTATTTTAATTTAAATATAATTTTTTTATGCTTAACGGATACTTAAAATACATCTCTTTGAAAACATGGAAAAGTTTCACTAATCAAAATATTTCTGCTATTTTAATTTAAATATAATGTTTTATACTAAACGGACACTTAAAATAACTCTCTCTGAAAACATGGAAAAAATTTCAAAAATCAAAACATCTCTGCTATTTTAATTTAAACATAAATTTTTCATTATAAACGGATGCTTAAAATAACTTTCATTGAAAACATGCAAAAAATTTCACAAATCAAAACATCTTTGCTATTTCAATTTAAATATCATGTTTTCATGCTTGAAAAAAATACATTAGAATGAAACTTTGGGACAACTCGATAGATACTTGTAATAAACTCTATAACATGAATTTATTTAAAATGAAATCCATTAAATCTATTACTCAATATTTATGAAAAATTGTTTTAAATGCATGAAGACAATTTCTCCAATATAGTTTTCTATACTTATCTTAAAATAAATTGTAGGAAATGTTTTAAATCATTTATGGAGACCTCCAAGAAGTATTTATGAAAGTAGTTTTTCTTTTCTTAATGTTCTAAATTATTAGATAAGTAAAAAAACTTAATAATTCATCTTCACCTTAGTTTTTAACTTTAGTTACTTCATATCCTTCATTTGATTAATTTTATAATGAATTATGCTCATAAAATTATAGAAATATTCGTTATTTTCCCTTATGTAACAAACCAATGATAAAACAAGTGAAAAATTGAGTCTTATCATAAACACAGGAAAACATCTGAGCAATAAGTTATTAAAATAATTTTTTAAACTCCTTTAACAACTTCAAACAAATTATATGAAATATTTAAAATAATTTATGGAGATCCCAAAGAAGTATTTATGAATGTAGTTTATTTCTTTTTGTGTTTTAAATTATTAGGTAAATAATAAAACTTAATAATTCCTCTTCACCTTAGTATTTAACTTCAGTTACTTCATATCCTTCATTTGATTAATTTTATAATGAATTATGCTCATAAAATTATAGAAATATTCGGTATTTTGCCTTAAGTAACAAACCAATCACAAAACGGCACGATAGAACAAATGGAAAATCGAGTCTTATCATAAACATAGGAGAATCTCTGAGCAATAAGTTATTAAAAGATTTTTTTAAACTTCTTTAATAGCTTCAGATGAGGTAAACAAATATTTGACTTTATTCTAAATCTCTCATACACGCATACAGTCTCTGCCATACAATGTTCTCACTAAAAAACGAGAACAATGTACGGCAGAGTTGATAGATATTTTTTAACTTAATTGCCGAAAGATAAGCAGCCCGTACTTGATAACTTAAAAAAAATCATGGAAATTTAATGTTTAAGTCACTATGGTTTGTAGTCTTAAACTGACGTACAATTAAAAGAAAGTAAAATTTCGTCGTATCATCGACTTTCCGACAAAGTTTATAGTTCCCAATTTTTTAGCAATTACTTTTTCTTGAAGGAGAATTTTAACTGTTGACACTATAATCCTTTTTCTCTCTCCTCTACAGTTCATTTCTCTAAACACTCTCCTAACACACTCTCCTAAGCCAGACTATGATACTATGCTTAGAAAAATACAGTAATCTCTATCTTCTACATACCATGGCCTAAGTTTACTCATCCGGCGCATTTCTTATGCAAATGCTCCGGAGCTAACTTAACTTTTTTCATACTACGCGGTACAGTATGAAAAAAAATCAGAATAAATCATGTAGTAGAAGCACGTGAATTTTAATTACAAAATTTTGGTCAAATAACAATAAAGATAAAATTCCCTCATCTACGCCGTAGACGTTAAATTTTAACTTTATGCACGTATGAAGGGCAGTTTATTTTGACGAAATGGCGATATATGTTTATGAAACAAATATTTTATTTAGGAAAAAAATTTAAATTAGGAATCTATCTTCGCGAATTTAAATCAATATGTATTATACTGTTGTTAAGTTCTCTCAGTGATTTTTAAGGGATCAGAAGGGATAGATCTACCATTTCCCTATCAAATGGATGAGGAAGACAATCCCAAACAAAAATTTATCGTTTTATGTAATAGAAACACATGAATTTTAACATACAAACGGATAGTAGGAACAAGTGAAGTTCGAAAATTAACAATATATGCTTTTGTAATTTTTAGAATATTAGAAGTATACTTTTACTCTTTCTGCTTAAATATACTTAATTTTGATTAATTCAGCACCTTTAATTAGGTTGCGGCTATAACCGTCGTGGAACAAGCGGACTCTAGACACTAATGGGACGATAGCAGCTATAACAGCAAAACTTTAAAAAACTTAAATGACAGGTTTAATGACTCAAATAAGCAATTTTTTTGTGTGCAAAGTATTTTTGGAAGTTTTATACTAAATGTTAGTTTATAATCAAACAAAAATAAATAAATGACAAAAACATTTATTATAATTTTATAATTATTACACATTATTTTATGTGTGGAAAACGAAATTCAACCTAAAAAATTGTTTATAAAACATGACACTAGGCATCTACTTGCATGCCGGTAAATGCACATTTATGCCGCTATAGCCGCAGTGTCTAAAAGCTACCGTTTCGTTTTGGACGGCTATTGCCATCATGCCACATAGTGGCTTGGTTTGGTTTTGGAGCGCCAAGGTCTACTTTTTGCAACACGAGGGCTAATGAGACCAGGACCTACTGCTTAAAGACGATTACGAACGGCTACGAACATCCATGCCATAGTGGGATTCGAACCCACGAACTTCGGCTCCGAAAGCCAGCACCCTAAACATTCGGCCATCGTCCGGCCATGCCACATAGTGAACTTTGACAGCTATAGATGCAAGTGTCCTTCAACGTATTAACTAAAAAAAAATTTTTTTTTCGATAGGTAACAAGAAAAATAAAATTCCTTTAGATACACAACCGATGTTAAATTTCAACTTATAAGCGTATGGAAGGCAGTTTATTCACCCGAAAATATGGTATATGTTTATGAAACAAATTTTTCATTTAGAGAAAAAAAAATTAAATCAGGAAACTATCGTCTTGATTCGAAATCAATATTTAATACACAGTTGTTGCGTTCCCACAGTGATTTTTAAGTGATCAAGCCTGATGTAGCCACCCTTTCCCTATCAAAAGGATATGGGAGAAGATCCCAAACACAAATTTATCTTGTTATTTAGAATTTGTCCCCGAACGTCAATGAGCACCTTCGAACTTGGAAAGAACACGTGCAAAGAATAGCGAAGTATGCAGAAGGTGCGGACTTACAGTCGCAGCCTTCGTATCCGAATCTAGACCAGTATGCAGTTGACAAGGAATATGACAGAGCGATAACTGCATCTTGATAACGCACGATTGGCATCTGGTTCGGCACGTGTTAGGAGAAATATCTTCTCACCATTTAGTAAGGGGGACTTCTTTTTTTCTCTTCAGCACTTTCATGTTGTTCAAGTCACGTTAAAATCAAATTATTCCTTCAGCTATCACTTTAACATTTGCAGAATTTTTTTTTCTGTTTGGACAAACGGAAGGCGTGGACCAGGAAATTCCAACTCTATGCGAGGACACCATGGTACCCTAGGTAGTAGACATAAATTATTTTCAGAGGGGGACCAACGGAAGACTGTTTTTTTTTTGTGTGTGTGAATGATACTTTGTGAATAGTACCATAACACAATATTGTTTTAAAATAACAAAATGATTAAAGAATGATATAATAAACAAATGAGGAATAAAGTATCTGCACAATGAATTTAATACTAAAATTAACATTAAAAACTGTTTTTACATTTATTCGTTTAAATTTCTCTCTCATTTAACTGTACACCAAAATCTAGTCTAACTTAATAAGTTGAACACATTTTAGAAGATAGAATATGTCTCAAAATACTCACCATGAAGCACCACAGACAGGAAGACAGTATAAAATATATTACGGAAAATGATCTTGAGACTAATCACCCTAATGGATGGGGATAGGGGAGTAAATAAAAGCCTGTGTCCCCGCAAGACATTTATGTCAGAAGCGGTCTTTATTTCAGAACACTATTGTCTGTGAACAACTAGGCAGATGACGCACCCACATACATGGTCAGTTTTCCTTCCAGGTAAAGGTCTTTTATAATTTTTGAAATTTCGGGGAGGGACCGGTCCCCTAAATCTCCCCCCCCCCTTGCCTACGGCCTTGATGGTACCCGTCTACCAATTTACGTATGCCTGCTGCCTGCAAATCCCTATAAAATATTTAAATTTTCAATGATATATTTTGTTATAGTTAGTAATTAAAGAATTATGCACGTATTTGTTTAAAAGAAATTATTTGTTTATATGTTTATCATTTTAATTAGGTTTCCCAACTAGGTTTGCCAGATGTTCCGATTTTGTAAACAATTTTTATGCCAATGAATTTTCAAGAAAAAATTCGTAAATTTTTGTCTGTATTATTTACTTATTATTTATTTTACATAAGAATATAACCAATAATATGCCTTAAATTTTTTAAATATTTTTCTTAAACGTTATGTTTATTATTGCATATTATACACATCAATAAATTTTCCTTTAAAAAATTAATGTCTTCTCCACCCAATACGTGTTCTAAAATCCTGGATCCTGCCCTTCTTCAATGTTTGCTTTCCCTCTCTCCTCTCCAACTCTAATTCTATTGCAGCAGCTCTTGTACCGGCCACACTTTGGTGGGTCATTATTCCAAGATTGCCATTGGTCCTTATACTCAAATTCTATTGGTCAAGGATTTTTCATTTGGATCTCAGTTACGTCTCTTGTCTCAAAACACTGCTCTGCTATACTTTGACTTTTCTTTAATCAGATCCTGTAGCTTGGCTACTTTTATGCTTATGAAAAAAAATTAATAATGTTTAAACTATGCCTTACCTTAAATGACTTAAGCTTTCATTTTACTGCCTTTATTTTTTAAAGCTCTTGTTACCTAATCTTAATTTTTTACTGCTTCATTTTTGTGTTATTTTTTCTTTTCGCCGAAGCATCCATTGCCTAACTTAGTTCTCTGCCCCTGTTCATAGCCATAACAAATTCAATAGTTGTCTTGCCTAAATCTTATGTATCGCAGAACTAGAAGGTTAGGCCCAGGAAGTTCTGTGCTACCTGTATCATGTGATCTGTGTTCTAAAATGTGCTCTAAATTATAAAAAAAAGGTTGGGTATCCCTGGGCTAGACTAACAGTTTAAACAAGAGATATTTTACTGTACTTTAATTAATGCAGATTGATGTAACACTTAGCCTAAAATGCAGTGTATGTCTAGGAAATTTCTTTTTTTCTGAAAAATACTGGGTTTGTGTTTAATGTATGACAGTGCATATACCCACACAGTGAACATAATAAAGCAACTCTTGTACACATTCAATTAGTAGATCGTCAAGAACCGCATTAATAGCCCTGATGATCTGGCAGATTTTGATATTTTTACCTCTTTGATGCATAGTATAAATGGTAAAAGTGTTTGGACCAACTATAAAATCCACCGACTGCATGTATTAGAAATATCGCGCACTACTAATTTCTCTATAACAAGCGAAACTTTATAAATATTGGTCTTGTAACCTTACCTTTTGATCACCTCTCGTTTACAACAGTACTAGCAACACTTTATCAACTTTGAACTCTGAATATTCGACTTGAAGCACGGTTCGCATTTTCTTTTTTTTACATGATCTACTAACAACTTATAACTAGATTACTTTTCTATTTTAACCGCACGTTCCTACAAAACACTCTTCTCTTAAAGAATGAAAAGGAATGAAAAAAAGGGAATTCTTCTTAAACCACTCCCTAAATTAGGAAGGTGGTGTATGAGGTTTTCAATTTCAATCTTTACGATCTTTTTAAACCTTTACTAGTCGCATCTATTTTTAGAATATCGATAGAAATACCACGTAACAGTTTCATGAAAGAAACATTTTCATTTAATTTGCTATGGTCATTTTTTAATGAGGTTACTAGAATGACGTTACCAACATATAAACTGATTTACACACAATATTCACATCGAGTTCACGTTTTCTCCTTCAGGGAATTTTCCTGTTACTGGAAATTGGAGGAGAAATTAGCAAGTGTAACTACTCGCTCTACGTTAAAAAAAAAACTGATTTCTTAAGTGAAAGGCTGTAAGATTCTGAAAATACATTCTGGTATGGTTTGTTACTATACTGTATAAGGGATGAAATATTCATTGTCAGTTAGGAGGAATCTCCTTTGTGTAACTTTAAGGGGTGAATGGAGTGTTTAATTTAAGAGAAAATGGACGGGGAATTAACTAACTCGTGAGTACTCTCAGGTTAAAATAGCTGAAATCAATCCAATGACTTCAGATTATCGATAACAAGATTTAACAATTCTTTAAGGATGTTTGAAGAATGACATCAACACAACGCTGGAGATTAATGAATTTGGTACCCATAGAAACTGGTTTACAATCTAGAAAACTACATGATTATCTAAATTTAGGAGCCCGCTATATAAGAAATGAAATGATTCGGCTTTTTTTACATGCAATGAACAGGGTGCATGTTAAACACGATTAAATTTGAAAATTAGAATTATAGTGTTTGATGTACGTATATAATTTTCAATTTTCCCATTTTCTTCTTTGTTTTTTAAGAAATGAGTATTTTTTCTGTCTGGAAATATTTCGTATTCAAATTCATATAGAAAATTAAATGTGTTTAATTTAAAGAGGTTTTTCTCTGATTATGAATTTACGAATTAAAATGCATAAAAGACTAATTGATTTAAAAATTATAAAAATGGATCACAGGTACTGATTATTTATTTATTTTTTAGCCTATTACATAAAAGTTAGTTGAAATTAATAGGTTTAGAAATGTAAAATATGTTAGTTCTGTACTTAAAAGAACTTTTACATACATTTTGTATAAGAAAAATTGGATAAAAAAATTCATTATTTTCTATAAGTCCCGTAAATCTATTCAACATACAATATACACACAAAATCATACCACATAAGCTTGTAGTTATTTGTGTTTAGAGATAACCCAAGTTATCTTAAAGCAAATGTATGTTAAACAGACAAATGAAAACACGGGCTTTGAGTGTAATCAATCTACTGTATTTATCACATGTTTCATCTTAGCAGTTATAAAGCTCCGATAAAATTTTACTTTCCATTTCATTGCATACAAATATAAGAAAGAAAAGTGATTGCAACGCCATCTACAGTTAGTCAAGGAAATACTCGCACAATACTTTTTTTTTGTTGTTGTTGTTCAATTTGGGATTTTAAAAGTGAAAAACATGAAAATTTGACACATTTTTTACTTAAAAATTAAAGAAACTATTAATAAGTATTTTTACACAAATAACTTTAAACTTTAGATAATATTTAAACAATAATGTACCACATATTTGGATGGGTATGTAAAAAGTAGGGTCAAAGTATCACTCGAAATTTATGCAAAATTATCAATTTTAGAACACTTAAAAATCATGATATTTTTAATTTAGTATTTTGTTGAGTACCCTGTTGTGATAAATCGATCTGGTACCGATCGATTGCAGGTTCGATTTACAAAACGAAACTCCCTTTCATCGGACATTATGGGGCTCCTTAAACAGACCCCGATCCTAAAGTGAATTAATAATAAAGATGTACAGTGACCCCTCGTTTTTCGCGGTTAATCGGGACCAGAACCTTCCGCGAAAGCTGAAAAACTGCGAAGTAGGATTTGCCCCTAGGAATTTTCGTGTATGCGGGTACACGAAAGTTTTAAATATGTAAACAGCATTTATACTTTACGCATTTAAGACAAAAATTACAACAGTATACGTAGTTACTTAAACGTGTCAGCGCTAATTAATAAGGTTAATTACAAAACCTTATAGAGTTATAAACATTAATCAACATTGCTTTCTCAGAGAGGCGAAGAGTCTTGTTGGTGGCGGAGGAGAGGCTTGCACTTGACTCGTAGAAGTTTTAGGATCCCTCGGAGACTCTTCTGCTGGAGGTGCTGACGGTAGGGCCAGGGGGCTTTGCCTTGGAGAGAAACATGGTGATGAGTAGTTGTTGTCTTTGTTTTTGCTTTTCCTCCAAAATTCTCCTGTAAGCGGATATTGTACCGTCATCGCGATTGCTAAACTCGATAGATTGAACTATATTGTCGTCAATGTCTTGTGCAAATTCTTGCCATGTTGCACAATTGTTGCAGATTCTCCAGGGTAAGGCCACGCTTTTCTGTTTGTTCTTCGTCTTCCTCTTCACTTTCTTCCTCACTTGCAGACTGTCATCTCAAGAGTCCGTGGTATGTACTTTGAGTCAACTCATCTCTTTGTTTGACATGTAGGGATCCTTTTCTCTCGCGCATCAGCATGAGACAAAGCTCCTTTCCGCAATGTGGCTGTCGACATGGTTGTATTTTTTCCTTTTTATTTATTTATTTTTTTTTTTTTTTGGTGAATATTCTGGAAAAACTCGCGAAGCACTGAAACCGCAAAACACGAAGCTCGAAATGGCGAGGGAACACTGTAATCTATGACTAAATGAAATTTAAAATTTTGAGACGGAGTAATTTGAAGATGACAGTCATGAAAGTTGATAAGGCAAAATTCGGTGAGGGCTGGTTTACGTCTTGCTGTCTGAAAAGAAACAAGAAGATTTATTTGTTCCCTGAAATGGAAGATATTAGTAGACACGGTGCGATACACTATTTCAATTCTCTGTATTATTCATAATAAAATCACAAGCCAAATTTTTTTAGCCCCTTTATGCAAAGTTTTTTTTAAAAGGCCGACCAAAAAAAAAATCAATATTTTTTAATGTAAAAAACACAATTTAGAACGTTGTCTTGCCAAAAAATTACAAAAATACAAATGTAATCAAAATTTTTATTGGAATTTTGGATTTTGATAACATTGCAGAAAATAGTTCAATAATGGAATATTACACGCACATCGACTTTTTTTATCGTTCTTTTCGAATACCCATTTCAGAATAAACATTATTATCAGTAAAAATACTTATTTAACAATACTAGTATTTATAAAATTAATTAAAATTTTCTTTTGTGTGATATATTTCGAAACAATGTGCACAAGGAAGAGATAAGTCGTAAGTGATAAGTAGAAAAAAATATATATTTTATATTTGAATAAGTAAGTGTTATAGTTTACAATCTCATGTAAATGATAAATATAAAAAAACGATTGTTTTTTTCACATTATTTTCAATTCTCGATTGCATTCGGGTGTGAAAAATTATAGCAACATAAACTACAAAGCCGCTCGAGTGTGCACATTAAGGGGTTAATCACATCACAACACATAACACAGAAATCTAAAGTGAAGTAATAAGACGTAGTGAAAAAGATTAATTTAAGGCTATTGTTATTAACAATGCAGTGCCGCTCGCGGCCACCTAGAGTTGATGGACTTTTGTAATCATAGTCTGAAATATTTCGTTTAGTAGGTTATTTAGTATATTATAAAAATTTTAACAAACTTTAATGCATGATTCTTTGAAAGTTAACATACTGAAATCGCGTCTTATTACTTCATTTGATAGATATCGGTGTAAACGCCTTATCTGCCTCATGATTTTATTTTGTACGATTTCCATGAATTTAATATTCGTTTTCGAAGCAAACGACCAAGCCGGAGCTGCATAAAGAGCTGTAGGTAGAGTTACAGTTTTATGTAATAGAATTTCATTTTTCATACTTTAGTGTTTACTATTTAGGAGGAGTTTTTAATTTTCGTGCTATGCAATTATTTTATTCTTATTATTATTTATGAGAGCTCACCATGTTAGTGTTTTATCTACAGTTATTCCCAAATACTTTTCAGTGTCTTCCCGGTTCATTACCTCAACAAGTAGATACATAGTCATAGAGGAGAGTTTTTTAGCTGCTGGTGAATTCCTGGAGTATCTCTGGATTAAATGATTTATTTACGGCTATTTACAACTTTAACAAAATCCCCTATATAACAATAGCCTAAGTTATCTCTCCGTCTGTCCTCGAATTTAGGAAGCGGTTGGACCTGGGATGGATAGAGGAATTTATATTGGATTTTCGAGGAGTTAGGATAAGCAAAATTCAAAGAGAGTAAAGTTTATCTTCTCCTAAACTATCAATCCGATTTTAAAATAAGTTAGTATAAATATGCTTCATATCCCAGCGAAATATACTTCTTCTTTAAAACTTTCGAAATCCACCCCTTCCCCACTTTTCTATCATTTAATGCCATTATTTCAAGACCTATTTTCCCGGGTTAAGAGCAGGCAATTAAATTTATCAATTTATCACATTATAAGTACATGGAAATAACATTTTTTTGTAGCATTATGACGCCATTTCTTTAACTATCTCCTTTAATCATATCTTATTTTAAATTATTTAAATTTCGCCATATATATATATATATATATATATATATATATATATATATATATATATATATATACACATATATATACATGTATATATACATATATATACATATATATACATATATATATATATACATATATATACATATGTATATACATGTATATACATATATATACATATGTATATACATATATATATATATATATATATATATATATACATATATATACATATATACATATATATATATATATATATATATATATATATATATATATATATATATATATATATATATATATATATATATATATATATATATATATATATATATATATATATATATTGCCGCTTATAACGCTTGTGCTTAAACTCTTTGTGGCCGAGTGGTTATGGCAGCAGACTGTGGTTCGGGAGGTCTCCGGATTAAAACCAGCTACAGATGCTGAAGATCTTTTTATCTAATTTCCGTTATATCTACAAAGAACTAGTATATTGTTTAAATTACTGGAGTGGTTTTCCAGAATATTCTACGTTGGTATAAAAGAACGAGTAGCTCAGTTTGTAATCCTTCTGTTGTGTGCAAAGTATATAGTTTGCGTTCTACTATTTGCGTGCCTCGTCTATTTCCCTAACATCAACGCGACAATATACACAACTTTTATTACGGAAATTAATTAATCTAGACCGAAGGCTGGGATAACAGTCGTTAGTCCGTTATAAAATTTTATAAGCATTCATTCTAACATCAACACATTTCATATAAATTTAAGATGCATTAAAAGCAGCTTCTAATTTTTGCCGTCATTGATTTTCAAAAATTGAGAAATTTCCATATAACTTTTGACAAGTACTGTAAAAACGACAAAAGTATACAGTAATTTGAGAAATTACTTGATAACACATAATTTGCTTAGTAAACACCATTATTTGTTTATTTTTCCAGCTTTCGTTTAGCAAAAAAACGTATACTAAGTTAGATACAACACTTGTGTAGTGAGAGAGTGTGAAAGAATAGTCCCAATGTAGCATATGCATGTTGTAAGAAGCGACAAAAATGGGTACCCAGTGCCCGGAGGTATAGCCGGATACCCTGCCCTTGGTTATTATATGAGGGAACTCCCCCAAGAGGGGTTACCTACTTTATGTAAACATGGGTGTCGCAATACCGAGGTACTACAGAAATCTGTTTCTTCTTTCCCTTTCCTTTATTTTCTTCTTTTCTCTTGCTTGGGTTTGGGTGCAATAGATCTCTTTTCGCAGTACCCTGCTCTTGGAGAACCCCTCAGGAGCTGCCCTAAAGACGATTTCATTCATTCAAGTTAAATACAATTGACAGTACCTTACAGAGATTAATAGGAACACAGGTAACGATAATCATCACATTCGGGTAATTTCTTTTCTTCATATTTCATAGCGCAATGATTTCCTGGTCAACAGGAAAAGAAACAGCAGTTATCATTTAAACGCATCATTGTTTACTCACGAGTTGTATTAGCATAATAATTTAACCTTATCAATTACGACATCAATCAATGTCTTATAAGTAAGATCATGCAAAGTTGAATGATGAGAATTTTTACCATGTTGTAGAATGCGATTCGGGTGGCGATCACAGTCGTAACTTATGTATCTATGCAAAAGATATCGACGTCGCCCTTCCTTCACCATAGTTGATTTCAGCTAATCGTAAATCAAACATCATACCTTTATATATATATATATATATATATATATATATATATATATATATATATATATATGTGTGTATAAACTTCTTGGCTCAACAGCCCCTAAAGAGCCAGAAGCTACGGTGCCAATCTCCGTTGCCGAGACCAAGGCCCCTGGAGTGCGAAGCATATGTTTCGGTTAGGTGGTGAACCTTACGGAGAACCGCCAGTGTTTAGTTCCCAAACTTGCTGGGGTTTCAGTTTGTTTACCCACTGAAAGGATGAAAGACTGAGATTGCCCAGCCTGCGGATATATATATATACACACATACACACATACACACATATATATGACACAGTACGAGTGATCAAGGCATGGAAGACACATATTAGTTCGTGAATAAAAACTTCTTTATTATATTCCTTTTGTCTATGGCTACGCCATTAGATATCCTTTGCTCACATTTTGGGACTACGAGTGTGAAGGATGTTATCAGCCCGAGTCCACGCTGAGAAGTGTACTTTTGGAGTTGCTTACCTAAACAAATTCCTCTTCTCTACTTCCGCGTCAGCTCCTTTACTCTGTGTAGTTCCGCTGGAGAGTATATCTTTCTCCCATTATGTTATGGTTAAAGAGTTCCTACTATTTTTAATTATAACTCGCTTAATTCTTAAGCCCCATTTTTAAACCTGACATATATATACACATATATAACACATATATATATATATAAATGTATGTATGTATGTATGTATGTATGTATATATGTATATATGTATGTATATATATATATATATATATATATATATATATATATATATATATTTATATGTGTGTGTATGTATATGTGTGTATACATACATATATATATATATGTATATATATATATATATATATATATATATATATATATATATATATATATATATATATTTATGTATGTATGTATGTATATACATACATATATATACGAAATATATATAATGTATGTATGTATATAATATACATATATATATATATATATATATGTTATATATATCTATATATATATATATATATATATATATATATATATATAGGTGTGTGTATGTATATGTGTCTAAGTGTGCGTATAGAGTGGGAACTCTTATATACGAAGTAGATTACTAACAGAAAATACTTTGTGTATGTGAATAGTAGCTTTTTCCTTCTTACGAAAACATGAAATGAATAATATACAAATTTTCTTTCTTTTTCAATACATATATGTAGATTAAAAAAAAACTTGAACGCTTTTACACTAAAATAAAATTAAACGCTAAGATATGAAAAATAACCCATATTAAACGTAAACTTTCCGATCCTTTTTTTTTTAACAATATAAACTAAAATTATGAAAGAAACACGAGAAGTGCAGGGAAATTTTAATATGCTCTTAAGCGTGTAAGTGAAATAACAGATTCGATCATATTCATCAAGATGCTCAGTTTGGTCCTTGAAAAATTTGATTATTTTAGTTTCTTTCATTGATTAGTCTTTTTGATGTCCACCAGGTGGACATCTTTGTGTCCCAGCTCTCTTCTCGTTGCTTGATCCAACGCTTATGAAATTCGTTTGAATTTCCCCTCTCTTTCCTACAGTGGTGGAAAGGGTTGATAATGGATCCTTTTACTTGTAAAGTTTTGTTTGATCAGGATTATCATCAACCTCGTTCGGAATTTTATTTTAAGTTGCAAGCGGGCTTAGTTTTCCTGTTACTCATTGCATCTTCTCTCTGTAAATAAACAAAATATATAAACGGACAGCAGTGAACACACTCCCACAAAAAACAAGGACGTTACTCAACATTTTAAATACGCGACTAAGAACTGGGTGTCAATAAACAGGAATGAAAGGGAGTAATCGGAAACGCCTGAACGGTTCCAATCGAAAACGGTTCGCGTAAACCACGTGTTTCATTCGTATAACAGAATAAAATTTACGCAGCGGGATAAAATATCTATCAGCAGTGAACACAAAAAACAATGACGTTACTGAAAATTTTAAATACATCAGCAAGAGCTGTGTGTCAATAAACAGAAATGAAAGGGAGTAATCGGAAACGCCTAAACCGTTCCAATCGAAACCACGTGTCGGGTAAACCACGCGTTTCATACGTATAACAGAATAAAATTTACGCAGCGGGATAAAATATATCTCTCATATAAGTGATTTTTCGTATAATGGAATTGTACCGAGGTACTTTCCCACGGTTATCTGCACGTGCATGCACAGCTATGGGAGGATTTTCCTAGAGGAATTTAGGACTCCAATTGTTCACGTCTAGTTTAGGGACCCCCGCAGAGAAGGTGTAGATCACGGAATGGCAGCGTAACGGTCAAGCTCGCATAGAGATGTAACCGTGAGTCATGGGAGGAGGGGCTAAAGAGTAATGTCAGCTTGCACATAAGGGGCTACTTTAATGAGCCCACTTGCACTCACGAAGGGGGTGCAGATGTGGGAAAATTTTCCGAAAGCAAGCGATTGGAAAGGAAGAAAAAAGGGGCTTTGGAACCGAGGTGAGGAGTTTGGAAACGAAGTTAAGGAAAGGAGTTGAAGTCGGGATTCGAGAGAAGTGGGACAAAAATCCACCAGCACCGACTCGTCCCGTGCGCCCGAACACCCGGACCGACTCACCGTATGAGGAAAGCCTCTACCTGACCCTCCGCACCAAGTGAAGACCGACGCATCGCATGAGAAAAGCCACTGCCTGCTCCCCTGTGCCTTTAATGGAGGTAATTTATAAAATAATATTTACAGTCACTTAATTAGGCCTCTGTTAATAATGTATTATCCTTGTTACTAAATAATAACTCCTTATAAAGAGAATTGTAATAATTATAGTGTAAATAGAAGACATAAATAATTGATGAAATGTCTGAATCTCAATATAAAGTATTATAGTCTTTCTGTGTTTCCCACTTGTAACCGAACACTGGTGTATAGGTTGTAAGTACATTACAACAGAAATATTGTATAAAGGAATAACTAAGTACGAGTCTTTGTGAGAGTAACGATAAGTACTTCGTACAACTAATTAATTCATATAAATGAGTTTTTCGTAAGCGAGATTCTATATATATATATATATACATATACATATATATATATATATATATATATATATATATATATATATATATATATATATATATATATATATATATATATATATATATATATATATATATATATATATATATATATATATATATATATATATATGTATATATATGTATATATATATATATATGTATATATATATATGTATATATATATATGTATATATATATATATATATATATATATATATATATATATATATATATATATATATATATATATATATATATATATAAGGGTGGCTAAGACGTCGACCGCAAAGACATTTTAGGTAGTCAGCGCAACCACCCCGATAATGACCTCTGATATTAACAATTTAATTTATGACTTATGACATAGAATTAATGAATTATTTAAAATAAAAATTTACTGCAGTTTACGATTTAAAACCTAAAAGAAACTGTGCAAAATAATACAATGAATTTGTCGTTTTACAGTGGAGAATTAAATAGAAAGAACTTGACAAAATGGGATGCTTAGATTATTAAGTACTGATTCGATATACACACCGAGGTTTTTGTTACCAAACATGGCGTCTTTTCGGCGATGTCTGACGTCGCTGGAGACTTTTGGCGACTTTAAGTTGTCGAAGCTTTTTGGAGCTTCGAATGGTTTTTGATATATGAATACTTTGATTTTTTTCGTTATAATTTTCGTCATAATTAAAGTTTTATTTTGTAAATATTAATATTAAGTTTTAGAGAAATTAGATAATTTACCGTTTTGTCTTGTTACCGAAAATAAATATTTAAACATGTACATTACGTTAATTTAGCTCTGCCATTGGTAGACCGCCTTCAATTTTTTAAATGTGGAGTAGACCACGGATCCCAAAAGTTTGGCCAACCCTGATATATATATATATATATATGTGTGTGTGTGTGTGTGTGTGTGTGTGTGTTTGTGTGCAAATAGATAGATAGATATACATAGATAGATAGATAGATCAGGTTTTGAAAATTAAATTTTAAAATTAAAGGTGTAAATAATAAAAGTAAAGTGAACTCTTTCCTAACGTACAAGATCTTGGGGGAGTTAGACTATTCAAGCGGAGAGCGATCAAGAATTAGTTGCCTATCCCTAAACTCTCTCCTCTTCAGTTTTTGCTTCATGAACTCATGAATCGACCCTTATCTTTCCTTTTACCTATTTAATTGTTCATTTTCTCACTATTCATGCTCACTAAAAGAAACTGAGGAATTACGGGCTATGCCCATTCATTCCTGTTGATCCAGTTACTGAAGATACTGAATTAGTTGCAAAACATTTGGAATCAGGTGACTGGTAGCTCCTCGCCGAATAATCTTTCTTTGACTTTGATACGTTATCAAACTCCATGTTGGACATTTAAGAAATAAAATCGTTTCTTCAATTCAGTATTGATGTTATTGAAGATGTCATCAACTTCTTTAGTGTTTCAGCTTGACGTGTGTGTTTGTGTGTATGTCTAACCAGTAAAAATATTCTTCGTCAATTTCATGGGAAAAATAACCTTCATATAACTCACTGCAGTCATCGGGGTAAGGTAAAAAAAAATTATAAGTAAAAAATCCTTATTTTCATCTTAATGATGGAGAACTGACGGACAAATCTTACACAGACAAGAGACAAATGTGCATCTGTTTAATCTGTTAAATGTCCATCCAGAGGAGGGGATGATCATGTGGATGACTTCTCATGAGAAAGACTTAAGGGGCAATGGTTCCACTGGATTCTGTGAAACTATCCCTTTAATCCAGAGATTTCTTATAGTAAGTATAAAATTGACACGAGCAGAAAATAAAAACAACTAAAAGAGGAAAGAAATAGATAGTAGGGAAGATTCGTTCATGTCACAAAAATCTAGAGAGATAAGGGATAGAAAAACACATATATTTTTGTGGCCAGGGACATCTATACTCTGCAGCGGAGAGAGATAAAATGAATGGCTTTGTGATTGAGCTATTCACCCGAAGCCAATCAGCAATTACGGTTTCGTCCAATAGAAATTCAGTAAATAGAGCAATGAAATTTCATGACTTAAAAGTTGGAGAGTAGTGCGAAAGTGTGTTCTCATGAGAAAGAGTTTTAGATTAACATTTATATTGTGACTTGTTAAAACATTATTGGGGAAACTGTAAATAACGGCATTAAAAATGTAAAAAATCTTCAGTTTTTCGTGAGAGAATGGTCAGTTAGGTTAGGGAAGAGAAAGAGAGATGAACGTTGTAACTGAACGTTTGAACGTTGTAAAATCTCACGTTGTAATTTTTAATTCAAACTTTCGTTTGGAGAAACTGTGGAAGGCATGAGTCTCAGTGATTCATATTCTAAATTTATTTTGGGGGGCTGGACAAGTTAAGATTAAGAAAAATAGAGTGTGGATTAGGAGAAATTTTAAGAAATTTAATGACAATAATTTTTAAACAAACAAAATTGAGAAAAATATACAGAAACAAAACTGTAAACAAAACTGTATTTTTTTTAATTCCTTTTTTTATACTATTCTTTTTTTAACAGTACTTTTATTTATCGACAGGAAGCAGCAAAAAGTTATTATATTCCCAAAACTTGGTGGTAACCAAACTTGTAACCTCTTGTTATCTGTTTTAGGTCTATGACACTCACTTTCGTCATACATTTTCGGTGCACATTTTCCGTAATTTAAGTTAGTTTAAAAGGATATAGTAATTAATATATATTATACATCGTTTTTTGAAAACCCGATTTCATTTTCGGATTAACAAATATAATGGCCATAGATTATGGAAAATAGTACAGTAAAGTAATTTAAGTATAATATTTTAACCTAATATAGTAAAGTATAGTAATTTAAGCTGGTATAGTAAAAGAATATATAAGTTAGCCGTAACCTATACAAACACATTTCATTCATAAACTTCATTATAAAAATAAGAGATTTGAAAAAAAATTTTCAATTTTACAACTCCTCTTCAACCTCCACTCAAAATACAGTTTCTATTAAGTCAAGTAAGTTATGTATTTTAAATTAATTTTACAATTTACACTAAATCACAAATTTGTGATGAAAATCACACTCAGTTTATTTAATTTGTGATTAAGTGAATGTTTCAGTCTATTTAGTATGAATGTTATGTGTTTCCTTTGTTAATTCAATTAGATTTTAAATATTCAATTTTTGTAAAATTTTTCCTCAAAATTTTGTTTTTGTTTATGTATCAATTTGTTGAGTTACGATCCCCTCGCCAGATTTCAAACGCCACGCTGCAAGCACGCCACGCACGCAAGCTGCAAGCACGCCAATTTCGCCAAATGTGGTTGAAGCACCAACAAGATCCATGATTAGAAACAGGAGAGTGGGCTAAGAAGAGGAGTTGAAAAAGCTATGTTTCAAAAATATTTTCTTGGGTACATAGCATGTGTACTAAACTTAGAAAACATCAACTGGGGAACATGCTTAGCTGCTTAATTTTTCCAAATAGCTTATTATAAATTTTATATTAGAAGAGTTGTTTATAGCCTTGATAGTTGTTTATAGCTTTGAGAGGTTTAGAGCCTTGAACCTACAATTTACGTCAGAACTAGATTTCTTCGAGAAATTAGTGGGTGTAGAAATAACGCAACTGTCGCATTCCAGAGAAACCAAACGCGGGGGTGAAAATCTCTAAAATAAATCACTCTTTCGGAAACCAAAATTTCATTTAATTTCCTCACTTAAGCTATAAATTACAGACTTCATAAACAACAAACGTCAACTACCGCTTCAGTGCCTTCAAAAATTATGTTTAGGGCAAAGGGTTTCTAATAAGAAATTTCTAAAAATTGTAAAATGAAATCCTTTTACACGCAGTGATGGAGGACGATCTTATATTTCTCCAGTTTTCTTGTTTATTATTGGCAAATATATATAAAATTTAACCCATTTTTGTCACATACAGCTAAAATGTATTTTTGATTTTCTTAGATTCGACACGTGGCAGCAAACCAGATAGGGCGGGAAGTATCCATGTAGCAACAGATAATTAAAATTGCTTAAACTGGAAAAAAGTCGTAAAAGGAAATCTAAAATCTGAAAATGTCACATGAAACTTATTTTCGGATGTTTAGTCCTATTGCGGATAATCGAAAATCTAATCATAGAGTCAACTCTATAATTGTGCTATTGAGGCTGTTCATGAAACTATTAAAAAACTTGCAATAAAACTATTTATCTCAATCATTTCCATCAACAACTAGGGAGTAAGTCGCTAATTGCTCCCCCCATAGTCCAAGTCGATGGATTTTTTTAATAGTTAAAATCAAACATAGGTCCTAATTAACTCCTCAGTACCTGTTGTTCTTTTGGATTTTATCACTTTTTTTTCTGAACTTTTCTTGGCTTCTGCTCTACTTTTTTAACACCACACACACACACACACACATATCAAGTGGAACCCATTCCAAGGGACTAAGTGATTAAAACTTCTTAAACGGGAAATTAGTATAACGAAATAAACATATAGAGATGTATATATATATATATATATATGTGTGTGTGTGTGTGTGTGTAGCCCCTGTTGGTTTTACTTGCCCGAGCTACTAGGCAAGATATATATATATATATATATATATATATATATATATATATATATATATATATATGTATGTATGTATTTATACAAACGTGTGTGTGTGTGTGTGTATCTCGAAATGTAAATCGCAGGTCATATAGAATTGTAGCCCTTTTTGTTTTTACTTTCCCGGGCTACTAGGCAAGAATAAATCTAGCCAACTATATATATATATATATATATGTATGTATGTATGTATGTATGTATATATATATATATATATATATATATATATATATATATATATATATATATATATATATATATATATGTGTGTGTGTGTGTGTGTGTGTGTATAAACCAGCGAAATGTAAATCGCAGGTCATATAGAATTGTAGCCCTTATTGTTTTTACTTTCCCGGGCTACTAGGCAAGAATAAATCTAGGCAACTATATATATATATATATATATATATATATATATATATATATATATATATATATATATATATATATATATATATATATATATATATATATATATATATATATATATATATATATATATATATATATGTATGTATGTTTGTGTGTGTATATGTATCTATCTATATATATATATATATATATATATATATATATATATATGTTTGTGTGTGTATAAACCAGCGAAACGTAAATCGCAGGTCATATAGAATTGTAGCCCTTATTGTTTTTACTTTCCCGGGCTACTAGGCAAGGAGAAATCTAGGCAACTAGAAATAATGAAGTAATTATGCAGTCGGGTCATTCAATGAAAGAACACGCAGAGTTAGTAGTTGGACTTAAATTTTTACTGTGATAAGATAATGACATACTTTTTCAAAGACAGTAGATAGAATGAATATGAAAATATGTGTGAATTACAAAGTTGGACCCCACACAGAGGGGCAGAGAATTTTCCCAAGGAGTCGGCAGGTTAGTCAACGAATTTAACAGTCAGACAGGAACTGGGGTCATTATAGGAGTGAGACAGCTGGAAAATATGGAGAGTGGGCAGAAAATATGCATTTCTTTGCAGAGAAAGCTTTGGGAAATTTGTTGGACCAATTTTAAGTCGAGGACAATCCTTTATTTAAGATATTTTGTGACTGGGAAAATAAATTTGAAGGAATAAGAATGGGAAAGAGGAATTTTTTAAGAGATATTAAAGTTTAATAATTTTGGTATATTACACATACATATACACAGGCACATATGGATTGTTTTTAATCCAACCTCATTTGTTTAAACTATAAAATGGATTAGTTTAATGGCTTACCTATTTTTTAGATTTTTTCTTTTCTTGTGTGTGTGAGATTGTAATGAGCGTTGAATATAATGTCTCGTTTAGTAATAACGCAGTGCTGTCGGAGGCCGGTACAACTTTTTTGTAATCTGAGTGAGGAATAAATAGGAGATATTTTCTGTTTCCTTTACAATTTTCAGTTTCTGGTTAATAGATAAAGCCTTACACTATAATCTTATATGTACATATGTTCAAGTGATTATTTATCCTAATTTATATGACGCCCAAAACAGAAACTAACGGAAAAATAAAACTTTGATTCAGTAAATACGCTTTGGAATCTTTCTGGCGATTTGATAATACATCAAAAAAATTTTCTGCGTTTCTCTAGGTTAAGATTAAACGGTGTTGAAACAAATCTAAACTGGATCTTAAACTAATTATAGACTGCAATAGCAGTACAGAATCTCGAATAACTAAAGTGAATTTGACTAAAGATAACAAGGCAGAAAATTTTTTTTAGTGAGAAATGTGCATTTTTGCATATGTTTTCATGAATAAGAAGTTTCTCGTTACCACAATAAAAATGTTATGATGGAGGGGTTAGATTCAATTGGGAGGGTACTTTCTTCTGCAAGTCTTATGACCTGCAAATGGATTTAAAACCACCTTCTTAGGACTATTTCATCCTAAATTTTAAAGTGCCTGAGAATTTACCCGACGATTCTTGCAGTAACCCGAGAATTTTGATTATTTTTTCATATTGCCCCATTCATATGGATGATATCTACCCGGGTGTCTATCATTCGTCATTTTGGGATCCCTATTTCATGGAAACAAGGCATCTCGTTTCTGTTGGATCAAAAATTAAACTTCACAACAAAGTTGAAAAGAAGATTCGAACTGGAACAAAATTCTTCAGCGGAAAAATGTTTATGAGTTAAACTTTTTAAACGAGAAATTTTACAAATATCGACCTCCTTTAGGTGTGTAAAGGGTTCACG
>CM063506.1:72675687-72683187 GCA_032207245.1 Pardosa pseudoannulata | reverse complement strand
TTACTATAGGAGAATTTTATAAAAAAAATTGATAATATATATTATGATCCCCACGGTAGCTTAATTTAAAATATAGGTATTATTTTAAAATCTACTGCTTAAAAAAAACTTAGTTCTAGAATTTATAGAGAATAAACGTAAAATTTAGAAATATTTTTTATATAAGTTATTTAATAAATTTTATGAAAATTAGAAAATAATGTAAAAATACGATGACCTCAGAACTAATTTGTCACTAAAATTAACCTACTGTATAATTATCTGAATTATATTAGTTAATTCTATAGATAATATAATTATATACACCAGGACCGGAACTAGAACTAGATCCTTTTGCGGTCATGGCAAAAAACTGGCTTTTGCTCCTACCACCAAATATAGCGGGGAAAATGTATAAAACTATTTTAAATCTATATGCTATATTTGGAAATAACTTCCTACTCATACATTAAGAAACTAATAAACTTATAGTTATGTATTACATGCAAGCTAAATATTATTCATTTTATTCGCTTTTGTTTAACTTTGTTTTAACCCTTCACTTTAAATAAAATTATTTTTCAACATTTCCTTATTCCTATAAAGTAGCGAATTGTTTATGTTTTGACTCCGTTTCCCCCCACAAAGCACCTATTTGTGCACAATGGGAAATGCCTCCTTTGCCAAGACCTAGTTCCGGACCTGAGAAAGAAGTTTAGGCTTCAAGTAATTTTTTTTAAATATTATAGACAAGGATACAACATAGATTTAGTTTTTTCAATGTTAATTCTTTTAATTTTTTTATTGTAATTCGAAATAATTTCAGAATTTTATAAAAAAAAAACACAAATCTTAAATACCTCAATAGTTTTTGCATAATTTTACTAAGCACTTACAATAAATCCAAACAGATAAGCATGCACTGACTTCTTTTACGTCGTTCTTTAAAAAAAAAATATTTCACTTGACAGAACAGCAAAATTCTCTAGAGTGCAATCTTTTTCTTTTAAATTTATGTCTGTTAAATATTCTTATTTACGTTTGTGAAAGAGTATACCGAAATTTTCCACAAATTATTTAAAATTAGATATATATTTTTCTTGATTTTTTTTAAATATAAAGATAACATCCCAGAGGATTTCTTATCCTGTGGTATAAGATTTTTAAAGAATTCTTAAAATGTGAGCCGGTTAGAAGAATTTTTTCCCCACAGATTAACATTGGGGAATCCAATATGACAGGTACAGATCCACCTTAATTAAGAGTCTACAAATCGGAAGTTTTGGTTCTCATCGGCACCGAACAACAGGTTTGTTGTCAATCGAGCCCAAGAAGCCGCAACTATGATGAAATCGTGTAGAAACCATATTTACTGCACCCTTCAGAGGAGATGGGGACATGACCTTCAGTAGCCCCGTTTACATGTACCAAAAGCAGCGTAAAATGCAGGGTAGATCCGTGAATTGTACTCCCCTTTCAAGAATTATCCCTAGCTAGGGAAAAAATTGAGGGGTAGAAAGAACCCACCTTTCTACCCGGGTAATTGCTGTTTACTCTCCTTTCCCATGATCCTTTGCATATGTGAGTCAGGCAAAACCGATTTCCCGGAACTGAAAGGGTTTTGGGCCACAATTTTGAAAATTTCCAAAACATGGGTAATTGAAAATTTAACAATTTATACATCAATTATACAATGGAACAAAAGTTGATATTTTCACAAAATTTGCTTTTATAACAATGATAAAAATTGAATAATTGGGATTTAACTATATTTGGCAAGGTATCCTGTTTTGGCATGAAAGTAGGTCTATTCTTTGAGAAATATCCAATATTTTTATATTACATAATATTAGGCAATAATCTGTAGTGTCACAAAACCATAAATCATATTTTCTTGGATAACATCTCTCTCTCTCACTTTTATAAAATATATATATATATAAATATATATATATATATCTATATATTATTTTTATTATATATATTATTTATATATGATTTTATTCTTATTTATGTATATATATTTATTATATATTTATATTATTTGTGTGTGTAGGAATTGGACACAAAATGCAACAGTGTCTGATCTTAAATGATATGCATTTCAAAAAATAATAAACTGTTATTTTAAATTAAAAATATTTATTTTTATAAAAAAAGGAGGGGAAAAGTTTAGAATAGAGCAATTTCACATAATAAATAATGATAAAAAAAATGTATTATAATTATTATATTAGCATTAAAAGGGAAGCAACCAGTTATGTGTTGACAGACTAACAGGGTGTTAATTACGTTTACTACTAAAATCATAAAAACGCCATTCGCTGCTACTGTTTTATATATATATATATTTCTATATATATATATATATATATATATATATAAATATATATATTGTAAAAATAAAAAAAAAAAAATCTCTTAGTAATATGTTTATTCATATACACTGTTAAAAAATAAAAGTATTGTTAAAATGATAATGTTTTTAAAAATAATAATTAAATTCAAAATCATGTTTTTACATCTCTAGTTGTGTTCATAAAAACTGCTATCATGCTACTGTGTTCATAGAATTCGTACAAATTTCTTCTATTGCACATGGTTCATAATTTAAAAATGGTATACATTGTTGTAAGGAAAAACATTTGTTATATAATACAGTTATATTATAGCATATACAATGTAAGTGATAACGTATTTTTAATATCAATAAAAGTTTCTAGTTAGATTAAAAAATCATGTATTAAAAGTTTATAATATGTCTTGATATGAAAAAAAAAACCTAAAAGTGATCAATTTGCTTGAAACTTACATATAAATCATTGATTTATTATCTGTTACGTAGTAAAACAAATATATAAAAGTATATCATGTTTGATATGTAGTAAATAATAAACAGATTTTACATTTTGTTTTGAGTTGGGGGGATATTCAAAATAACAAATTCAAAATATTAAAAAGATAGATTATAATATGGATAATTTTTCAGCTTAAAATGTACTACTCCTTAATCAAGAGTCTACAAATCGGAAGTTTTGGTTCTCACTGACACCGAACAACAGGTTTGTTGTCAATCGAGCCCAAGAAGCCGCAACTATGATGAAATCGTGTAGAAACCATATTTGCAGCACCCTTGAGAGGAGATGGGGACATGACCTTCAGTAAAGGAAAGGTGGAGATTCGACCGATGCCACGTGCATTTGTTGACAAATTAGTTTGCTTTTCCGCGTAAAAGTTTTTTGGCGGCACGTGGAGTCTAGATTTTTCACTGCGCTCGCCATCAACTTAAAATTGCGTCATACGGAATAAGTTGTCAATGATAAGTTTGATTTTTCGGATGGCGGGATTTTGAAAAATGCTCAAGGTAAACCGGTACCCTTTAAAACGAGGAAAATGCTGCGGACACTTATAATAAGGAGAAAATAGCATTTTGAGATGAAGATAGTATTTTGGAATTTTTTTTTTAAATAAATATTTAAATGATATATTATAGCATTCATTATTTAATTGTTTTCTTTTCTGATTTTTGTATTGTTAAACAATATAATGATGATTTATTAATGCTAAAAACTTCTAAAATAAACAAAAATATTATAAAACCATAGAACAATTTCTTTGCGATCTTTAGTATTTAAAATAATAACATGTTATGCTGAAATTAACTTGTGGAATAAAGCAGTTCTCTTATTCTTTTTAATGAAAGCGTGTGTATTATTTGCCCTGTTTTTTTTTCTCATCCTCCTAGTGTAGGAAAGCCTTACTCCAGGTCCAATAGATCTTGTCGCAATATGAAATAGGTCCATAGCTAAGGGCAAATATGCAGCTCCACTTGAGGAATTAACCACAGAGTTGAAAACTAACTAAGCATTAAGAAGGGGTGCGCCTTTGGTTTAGTTAGTATCATTAGGTTAAGGGAACAACTTTGCTCAAAAAAGTCCTCATGATTTAGAAGTAAGGACCAAAAGAAAGTTCCCAGGCCTGGTCTACTTCCTCTAGAGGTACCGTTCGGGAACTTGAAGAACATTGCGACCAAGATCCTATTTTACGTGCTCTAGCCTCTATTAAGGAACACGGCGGATCTTTGACCGGATCGAGCCTAGATCCTGCAACTCTCCGGTTACGAATAGCTGCATTTGACGATTCAGCTACAGCAGTTCATTATTGACTTTCCCTGCTTTAAAATATTTTTTTTTATCTTGCTGGCGGAACAATAGTAACGACGTTCACAAAAACAGCATAGTGTTCTAGTATTAAGTTGACTTTTCATTCAAAAGTAATTAAACTATTATAAATGCACAAGCGCGCACCAAGAATTTTGTCTTAGAAACTCAAGAAACTAAAATAACTGTTTTTCAAAGCTCGATGATTGAGTAGGAAAAAAACCAAAAGTGAGCCCTAACAATTCTCAAATTCTAATTTCATTTTTTACTCTTAATCGATATATACATGGTTTCCGCTCACCTGGAAAGTCAGGAAAAGTCATGGAAAATCATGGATTTAGACAATGGATTAATTTTGTCATGGAAAGTCTTGATTTTTCAAGTAAAATGAGTAAAAGTCATGGATCCGCTAAACTACCGATTAAAAAAAAATGCATTGAATTGTTTAATTCTGTTTTTACTTGTCATTTGGCTGAAGTTACTGAGTTTGGTATTTATGTATTATCCTATTGACCAAGTAAAATTTCTTCACCAAGGAAACTCAAAGCAAGAAAGCCTAATGGGTGGGTAAATGTATATTATTCTGGTTTTTTCTTAAATTGTAGATTAAAATTTTATTAATATAATAATAATTATTTTTTAATAAAAATTAGTTAAGATTTTTGCACAAAATATAAGTTTATCTCTAGGGATATTGTATATAAATGTTATAGGGTTATATTTGTCTATTATTCATGGTCACCTGGATAATACCAAAGTACCTTGAATTCAAATTGGAAACATTTTGATTGAAAAATTGCTATAGGATTAAACTTAGGTATGTAGATACAACAATTTATTTTTATGTATGTGAGTTTATTAACACTTATAAAGTAAGTTTATAGTTTTTTTTATGATAAAACTCCTGTAATTTCTCTAAAAGCATATATTTTATTTGTATGTACATCAGAAGTTTTATTCATATATAATTTAACGAAAGCTTTTTAAAGTCATGGAAAATGATCTGCTAAATCAGGGAAAGTCATGAAAAGACATGGATTTGAAAAATTTTATTTTGGCAGATACCCTGTATATAAAGCATTATACTAAACTATAAAAAATAGAAAGTGTACCTGAAGTCAAAAGATAGAAATTCATGTAAGCAAAAGATAATATGAAAAAGAAATGTAAAATGTTAATCAAAGATATTGCATTAATATCTGGAAACTTTAAAAATAAAATTATTTCTTTTCGTCTACATTAAATACAGCAAATTTCTGTCTTCAAACAAATCTATAAATACATACAACGAATGGTAGTTATAAAACATATTTAAATGAAAATAACATTAAATGTTACATGAAACTAAAACAGAGGTTTAAAAACTCTCTGTACTTTTTAAAGACAAATACAAGCAAAAATTGTGTAAGTAAATGGGATAAAATCATAAGGGAATAATAATATGCTGAGTGCTTACGTAACTGAGATCATAGATTAATGATTCTTAAAAGTGTTCATTTTGTTCTTTAAAACAATTGATAATTTCCATTTGTTCCACTGATCTATTAGCTACACGATATATCATTTATTTCGAGGAAAATGTCTAGTTCTTACTCACTGACGTCTTTGCGATAGATAAAGCATTTTAGAACGTCAAATGTAGCAATCGTTTGGACAGAGATTAGTGGTTTGTACAAAACTTAGGTTTTATCATCATCATCATCAGTTCTTTTTGTGCCTTAGGACACATAAGACCTTTGATCTCTATCTCCACAGCCTCCGGTCCAATACAGCTCACTTGCTTTAACCCAGCAACGAATATAGACACAGGAAGAAGGGAAGGCGCCGAAGAGATGCTGCAAACACGCCAGCGAAAGAAGTGATCTCCAAGAGCCTCGACAGAAAAACTATTTTACAGGCTTCTGCGCAGATTCAATTTCTTCATTCCTCTTTTAAGTTGTAATTTGATTTGATTTTTCAACTCCTCTTCTTAGCCCACTCTCCTGTTTCTAATCATGGATCTTGTTGGTGCTTCAACCACATTTGGCGAAATTGGCGTGCTTGCAGCTTGCGTGCGTGGCGTGCTTGCAGCGTGGCGTTTGAAATCTGGCGAGGGGATCGTAACTCAACAAATTGATACATAAACAAAAACAACATTTTGAGGAAAAATTTTACAAAAATTGAATATTTAAAATCTAATTGAATTAACAAAGGAAACACATAACATTCATACTAAATAGACTGAAACATTCACTTAATCACAAATTAAATAAACTGAGTGTGATTTTCATCACAAATTTGTGATTTAGTGTAAATTGTAAAATTAATTTAAAATAAGAGATTTGAAAAAAAATTTTCAATTTTACAACTCCTCTTCAACCTCCACTCAAAATACGTGTTGTGCAAAGATCGGTCGATTTACTTGAAAAATTGAAATAAAAAATAAGTATTTTATTTTCAATAGTATACTTATTTTCAATTTCTCTTCATGAAGTATAGGATCATTGACCTTTTTGACCTTTTTTGCTTGTCTAGCCTTTGCAAGCCTTTTTTCTCGCTTTTCAGAAGTTTCTTTTTCTCGTTTAGCTCTATACTGTTCACGACGTTTTTGAAGTCGAGCAGCCTTTTGAGTTTCTGTTTTCTGTTTAACCATTTTAAATTTGAATGGTATATTTTTATATAAATTTTTCTTTATTTTCTAAGTAAATAGAGCGATCTTAATAGAACTCGTTAGATACTTGGTAAATTCTTTTTCCAATTTTTAAGTAAATCAACCGATCTTTGCAGAACACGTTAGATACGTATTTTTTATTTCAATTTTTCAAGTAAATCGACCGATCTTTGCAGAACACGTATTTTTAGTGGAGGTTGAAAAGGAGTTGTAAAATTGAAAATTTTTTTCAAATCTCTTATTTAAATTATCAATTTTGTAGATTTCAGGTTAGGATTTTTAAAAATTCCTTGTAGAACATATCCCCTATATAATAATACCCTAAGTTATCTGTCCGTCTGTCTTCGAATTTATGAAGTGGTTGTACCTGGAATGAATAAAGGCATCCATATTGGATTCTATTCATTCCAAGTACAACCACCTCTAGAGGCATCCATATTGGATTCAATTTTCCCGCAATGCAATTATTTTATTCTTATTATTATTTATGAGAGTTCGCCAGGTTAGTGTTTTATCGAGAGTTATTCCCAAATACTTTTCAGTGTATTCCCAGTTCATTACCTCAACGAGTAGATACACAGTCGTAGAGAAGTTCTTTAGCTGCTGGTAAATTTCTGGGGTATCTCTAGATTAAATGATTTATTTACGGCTATTTATAACTCCAACAAAATCTCCTATGTAATAATAGCCTAAGTTATCGATCCGTCTGTC
>CM063506.1:72613187-72663187 GCA_032207245.1 Pardosa pseudoannulata | reverse complement strand
AAGTGATTACGGCAATTTCTTTGCAGTAGTCAGGCCCGAAATAATAAGTTGAAACCAAATGCTTTCCTTTTCTAACTTGTAATAACAGTTTTATGTTTTTTTTTATATTTTTTAACCATTTTTAAAGCATATTCATTTGTAAAAAATTTCATTTTTTGTTGAAAATAGATTCAAATGCTAGCGTTAAAGCTTAATACATACAATTGTTGAAAGAATTTTGAATACATAGTCACGTGGTACTCAGTTACATGTGATGTGTTTGTTGCTATAGCAACTTACAGATTGATCAAACATAACTAGTAGATTGTTGCTTGTAAATGTGGTCTTGATAAAAATTTTTTCAAGGTCTAAGATATCTATGAAGTAGTATTATTAGTTCTTTTTCAATGTGACATTTCGAGGCATCGTACCCTTTTACATGTGGTTCGTTTTCCCTAAAAGTGAACACTTTTCCTAAAAGCTCTTCAGATGTCGGACGCACTAATATTTATGACTGTTGAAGTTCAACAGCTATAAAGATTCTTTTAAAGTTGTTTATGTTTGTATAATTTTGATATTTATAATGTTAGCAATACTTTAAACGTATTGTGTATATTAATTTTTAAATTTCAGAAAGAAAAAGTATGCATGTTAACTTTGCTTTATTAACATCGTATAAGGGAAAGATAAATTACTACATTTATATTAGTAAACAGACTGAGATATATTAACAATTTCTAGCAGATATTCAGAGTGCTATGCAACCCGCCTAAAGTTCAATCTGTAAAATGTATTTTAATTATTTATATTGTGTTTTAGTAAATCAGCTTCACTCCTACATAAACCGAAGATAATCTTGTTATATGTTATTACAGCCTAACTTGCATTTTAACAATATCTTTATGATGATATTGTATTTTCTTTGTATAATAGATCGATGGATATATTTTGTTATGTAATTATATATCATAAGATGTGTAAAGAAATGTTTAAATTTTACTGACATGTTTTCTAAATTTTCATTGTTTGTGTTTCTCTACTGTGAGTTTTTTTTTTTTTTTTCAGTCTTCAAAATATTTTGTTGTGTAATTTTTACATGTATTTAAAAGAGGGGTATAATATAGTTAAATAATAAGATATAGATAAAAGTATGAAATTAGAATGTGTGCTTTGAGAATGAATATTTTTTTTAATCAAATTTTATGGTATTATCTGTTTCTATTTAATATACTGTTATCCTTAAAATAAATTCATATTAAAGGTTTGTTATAATACAATATAATGATAATTTTGTATATAAATAATTATAGTGATTAATTTATAATGTTGTTGATACCAATATGTTTATTAATCATAGGTCTTTCTAACTGGTACATATAGAGATGGATGGAAGACCCCCAACATCAGCTGGCAATAGGCCGGGTTCTGGCCTAAGACCAATGTCGTCTGTTAGACATCCAAGCAATTTAACTCTTCCTAGTCGTTCTGGCATTCCTGGTACTGCTAGCAGATTGATATCTGCTTCAAATAATAGGCCTGGCACTCGAAGTGGTCTGGCACAAGGAGTTGGTGTATTATCTCATATAAATGTTGTTGATAGGCCAATGTCCCAGCAAGGGCTTGTTACTCCAAGAACAGGTATTAGAACTCCTCGCAGGCAAGTGCAGGATAAATCATACTTTATGGGATTACTGCGGAGTAAAATAAATGAGTTAACATCTGAGATTGGTAGGCTTACAAAAGAAATTGACCTTTTGTCTAAGGAGCAGTCCACATACCTTACTTATGAAAAAAGAGCAGAAGTACAAGCATTAGAATTAAAGGACTTTCAAGGGCAACTTGCTGACTATAATCTTCTTGTTGATAAGTTAAATACTGATGCAGAAATGTCAGATGTTCAGCAGGAATATAGAGAATTAAAGGTAACATTTTTAACTAATGATTTATTTTATTTCTTTGATTTAGCAACTCTCTCCCCCTTTTTAATACCTTTATTGAACTGTAATTAAAAAAAATTAGAATGTAAATATAATTTTGTTTTTAGAATAGATTTCATTCACCAATTTTGTAGGCAACATGTATTATGTACTTTATAAGGATTATCAATATATATATATATGTGTGTGTGTGTGTGTGTGTGTGTGTGTGTGTAATGTATCAAAATTATTTAACTTTAATATTTCCTTAAAAACCGCCTCCCATTCTAATTCCTTTAAATCTTTTTCCCAGCCTCTAAATAGTTTAATCACAGGAGTATTTTCCACTTAACATTCTTCCAAAGCTTTGTATCCTAAAAAAGTAAGCTTTCTGTTTATTTAGCATGTTTCCCAGGTGTCAGCAGCAAATGATTTAGCATTTTTGCTGATATTGCATTTAATTCACTTAAGTTTTTTTACCGTGGGAAAATTCTTTCTGTCTTTGCTTTTGGGTGCACCTCTGTTCGATCAGAGTGATCTCTGTGGCCTTTTCTTTGTCTGTTGTCCAGTAGAATAGATGTGCTTTGTAGCTACTCTGATATAAAGTTTCAATTAGACTGGTGCCATTATCTTCAATGTCGGCCCAACTGTATTTTGATTACTGCTAGCTGTTGAGCTCTCTCCTTGTCAAGGAGTTTTATAAAAAATGGATTACACACACACACACACACACACACACACACACATATATATATATATGTATATGTATACATATGTATATATGTTACCTTTTTTAATATAAGGCTCTTTTTACAAAAGACTAGATTATAATATCAGTTTGGAATATTTTTTAAACACATTTTTAAATTTTCAAACATTTTTATTTGCTATATCTTGGAAAGTTATATTTTTGTTTGTATGTATGTAATTATTTTACTGTGAGTGGATGCTGTAAATCAAATACTTTATGTCTTGTTTTTATATCCATGTTTTAATCAGAATTAAATTTGTCAGCTTTTTACCAAACTAGTATGTTTCCAGTAATAAGCAATAGTACTTTCTTTCAATGCTATCTTGATCATTACATAATATATTTTAAGGAAAACTTAACTGTATTATGTGCTCAAATAGTTTGTCACATGTAAAATTCAGCTTCAAAATTCAGATTAAAGTTGATTGAAAATTTTAACATTGTGCAGCCTTAGTCAAATGATGTTTATCTTTAAATTTTGCAAAATACTGTGGTACATTTAACATCAATCTTTTTATATATTTTATTCATGATTTGTATTGTAAAGAGAAAATCATTTACTTAGTCCACCTGATATTAGAAATTGAAATTTTTAAAATGTGTGTAAACAGAAAAGACTAACATATAATTGACTGGAATATAAAATTGTTCCCTTTATGGTAGGAAAAAATAAACACAATTTCTTATGAATGACAGCATGTGTTTGTCACCTTATATGAAACAGGAATTTCTGTAAAATTCTAATTTCCTTTTCAATAGCTGATATTTCTTTCAATTTGATTCATTAACAAGAGATTCTGTTGACATTCACAGTGTCATCTAGAACAGAATATGGAATATAACACACCTTTATTTAAAATGCTCAAAGACATGATGAAAAACTAGTGTACATTACTGAAATTAAAGAGATTCTAAAAGGGAAAATTTAGAAGAAAAAAAATTCTTAAGTCAGTTTTGTCATTCCTAATTGGAAAGTATCAGTTGCTGTTAAAACTAGTTAGCACTTAATTTGGTTAAGTGTTATGGGAAAGATTTGTTCACATATATATGATATTATAACAGGTTTGATGCTAAATCAGGGTTTGACTGTATTTAATTTAAATTAATATTATGTGCTCATTTTATTTATCTCAACATTGCTTCATATATGACACCCCTCTGCCAAAAACCAGTTAAAAAAAATTCTATATTATAGAAGATAAAATAAATTTGAATGAAAATGACTCCTTAAATATATTAGTTTTTGGGACTAATTTTAGTAACTAAATCCATATTTTATATAAAAGTATGCCTTTTTGCAGTTCTCTTGTTATTTTTTTGACTTTTTATGTACATTTATTTATATTTGGGTTATTTTTTATGAAAATATTAAGGCATTTAATTACACATTGAATGTGTTTATTTTCTTTGGAACAAAACAGTTATATTTAATGGTCCAAATTATAAGTTTATATCTTTTACTAGCCAATGGTATATTTTTGGTTGAGAAAAACTGCTTGCAAAAATATAGTTACAGCAAACACTTTGGGTTGAATCCTAAGTTGTTAGGAAGGCAATTTTTTAGTGATCTTTTATAGGATTGCTAAAATAATACCAAATAATTAGACCTTCTGTTGGTACTTGTTGGCATAATTTAAAAATCAGAAATATAAAATGGCTGTTTAAGAAAGTATCATTTGCTAAATATGAATATATTGAAAAACAAATTATAAGCAATAAATATTTAGTTTAATTCTCTGTGATTTCATATTTTTTGATGAGATTGCTAAAATAATTTTGAATTGTAATTGCTTGGTAATATTCTGTAACATAGAAGTATCTAAAGTTAAAGTAAATTAAAAAACTTCATTTGACCTATCTTTGAATATACTCATTCACTTTTATCTTCAATAATGATTTTTTATTTTGTTTTATATAACTAATATATTTTTGTAGTCTATTAAAGAATAGGTTTTCACATTATAGGATGTATAAAACCTTAAAAATGGCTTACAGACACTAGATATTGACAATAAGTAGTGAAAAATAGGAAAAAGATTGTATTAGAAGTAACTTATGTTAACGTTACTGATATAAAAGGCATAGCCTGTTTAAAATAGATACATTTTAATATAGCATTATAATAATAAAAAAGGCTATATTTATTGGTAATATTGTAATAATATAATTTAGTAATTGTTAAAATTTAAAATTAGTTTTAGAGAATTTTTTTTATAAAGATGTTTAAAAATATATTTTTGATATTTCTAGTTTACGAAATCTATTTGTATCATTGTTAAAATTCAGAATCTTACTAGTGTATATAATTTAGGTTCAGAATGAGGCTGAAGCAGAATCCATTGACAGGTTATTTGAGCAACGGCAAGAAAGAGAAGCTCAACTTGCTCATCTTGAAACTGAAATTACTCAAGAAAGATATGTTGCTGAAAACTTAACTGCTACAATGTCTCCAGAAATGCGCATTCAGTAAGTACAAAATAATTTTAATATTATTATAATTTATTAGACAGATTTATTTATATGTTACCCTGATGTCCATATTATTATTATAGGTATAATGAGTTAAAGAAAGTAGATAATGAATTGCATAGAGCTCTTGAAAAATTACAACATGATCTAGATTTACTTGTGACACAAAAGATGTCATTTGAAGAGGAGCTTACAATGTCACAGGTTTATATTTTGTCATATTATATATGTTGTCAGTTTATTCTTAGGACTAAATTATATATTTTATTCTGTTATTCCTCTCTATACTAACAGCCTAATAAGCTGTTTATCTAATTATTTAGGATATATTAATACATTCTTTTGCACTATGATAACCAAACACATGTAGTGAATTGGATTACATTCTTATTAATGGTATTATTTATTTTTTATATAACATGTTGTAATTATTTAATTTCTCTTTTTTGTGAAATTGAAATTCTGATAACGGTTCATAAATTAACGAATTATGTGAAAATACTGTTTAGGCTATTTTTTGAAGACATACTTTTGATTGGTTATTCATATAGTATGTCAAAATTACATATAGTTATTATTACCTTATTTGGAATGTTATTGTATAAAATAAAATTATGGAAGAATAAACTTAGTTTTTTCTAAAACTTTTATTGTATTTTTACAGCAAATTGTAAAAGATGGCTTGTTAGTGATAATTTACTTTATGCATGTTATTAATTATTTATGAAGTGTTGCATAAATACTACTAATGAGCTTAAAATTTTACATAGGGTAAAAAAAGTTCCATAGTTTCAAGACTAGCTGCATCCACTATTACCTGAGTCATTTCTGTTGAATATATATATTGATGAATATCTTAAATCTGAGTTATTATGAACTGCCTAGAGTAAAAATATGAAAATAAAATAACTTTAAATATTTCCTTCTGTCTTTAATAGTGATCAACTAATGTTTTAAACATCACAGGATGTCATTTGTAAAAATAAAACAAAGCAAAAATAAAAGCATCATGATAATAGATTTATTTGGTATCAGATGTAAACATAATAAAGTAAATCTTTATAATAAATAAAGTTATTTTTCATGATTTCAGTTGATATATCTGTCAAAAATTTTTAATTTGTTTGCAAGGCTTAAAAAAACTTAAAATATTGATCCAAATGCCAAAATTATAAGTAATACTCTAAAATTTAGTAGATTGTTTGTAGGATAATTATCTACTTTTACTGGGAAGAAAGTTCATTTTAAGTATATATAGAAATTCTACAAATATTTTTCTAAACTGTCTCTTAAAACGTACTGTAGACATTAATGGATTGATGTTTTATTTGTTAAATTTGACGTTTCTTATGCTACTATAGTCTAGTAATAAATTTTAATTGAAAAAGATTTTTCTTCTGCCAAAAAAAAAAAAAAAAAAAAAAAAATTATTTTGAAATTTCTAAAAGTAATTTTTTTTTTAAATAAATCTTATACTTTTATGTATGTTTGAGTAAATTTAGCAAATTAAAGTAATTTCTTGAAATAAAAGTTGATTTCTTAAAAATTCCTTGAACTCTAGATAAAACAAGAAGCGTCTAATCTGTATAACAAATTAAGGGAAGTTGAAGAAAAAAGAGATGCTCTTGTATTAGAAGAAAAGAATAAAGGAACTCCTCAACAAGAAAGGGAGAATCTTGTTCAGCAGGTAATATTTGTTATTATTAATAGTAGATACCAGTATTTTGACTTGGCATTGCCAGGATAGATGTATAGATATGAAATTTTGTATGCATCTTAATTTTGTATTGTTATTAAAAAAAAGCTGTGCTGCAAATTCTGCACTTATTGTTCATATTATAATTTAATTTTAACTTTAATATGAATTAAACAAAAATTCACATATTGTAATTAAAAAAAATTCAGTGTTTAAAATACAGTATAAAGTATTACTGATGAATAAACAATTACTCAAAATCAAACTGTAGAATGATGTTTAAAAATACTGTTAAACATCAGAGTAAGGAAACCTTTGCTGCTTTTTAACTCATGTGTCCTGTTTTATTTGTAAAGATTCTGTATTTGCCATTAATCATTATACAAATAACACCTACTTTTGTATTGTTGAATCATGTAATAAATTATATTTTACTTATAAGTAATAACTAAAAACCAAGCTGTAGTGATGATAAGATTTTCCTGCTTGTGGTGTATAAAAATTAAGCTACAAATTTGGTTAAGGCGGCGCTTTACTCAGGCTCCGATATGGCGAAGCTAATGTTAAGTGAATGGAGAAGTTATCCCTGGTTTACAAAGTCACATTTGGATTTTTTCAGAAAATTTTTTTTGCTCGAGGTACTTAATACCTTAATAAATGGAAGTTCTTTTTCAAATTTTTATTTTTCATTCAAAAATCTAATTTTAAAAGGTAATTAAATTTTTGAAATGAAGAAATAAGCGGTACTTTTCCCTTTATCTGTTTATAAATACTCGAGATTGAAAAAATTAAAATTTTAAAAACTAACCTCCATTTTACAATGTTTAAGCTTTTAGTAGAAACTTATTTCGAAGTTCTATCTAAATTAGGGAAAGTATAATTACGGGATAAATTTAAGGAAAATGTGTAGAAATCGGAGCATTTCTTCTCAGACTCCACCTCCGCCAGTTATGGGGAAGATTCGTAGAGGAATGGGGAGAAAATTCGGAAATAGGGGAAATATCAGAGGATTGGGGAATAGTTATAATGATTGATGTATCTGTCAAGACAATGTGGACAGTTCCTTTGGTTGCCAGGAGGTTATTTCCGGTTCACGAATGCAATTTTAGATCTTTTTTTTACATTCGGGATTGATCTTTTTTGTACTCTCCCACAGTATTTGCCTGTTTAAAATTTGGACGTTTTGTGCATGTTTAACATTTTTTAACACTAAGCTTATTTTATATTAATGGTTTTGATTTCGTAATTCAATTTTATTTCTTGTTTTTATTGCAATTTTCTTAAAATAAAATTCAGTATGAGCAAAAGATACAGAAAAAATGTCATTGGCAGTAAGGTTCGATTAGAACAACAAGAAAGAAAAATAAGGGTGGAAATCTTGCAGCTTGGAGAAATAAGTAAGTACTCTGTTTATATTTATACACAACGATTTGCATTTTGATTGATGTAAAAATAAAATTAGTCATACAAAAATAAATTTTGTAAAGTATGATTATTTGTCACATGGTTTTAGTTGCAAACCATAATATTACATAATAGCACTTGAATGCCAGCAAATAAATTTCTATCCTCAGTAACATTTTAATCATGACACGACTCACAACTGACTTTCCTCCTTACAATAAATATAAAACTGTTATAAAATACATCAGTTTCCTGTAACATATATTGAAGCACTTTTTACAATTGGGCAACCAATGATTTTTATTTTGTGATGGTAAAATTGTTATACAGATATTTTCAAATTACTTTTAGATTATTACACTAGGTACATTTAAAGTAGTAGAGAAACATTGTCTACTCATTATAAAATACAGATACATACGTCAGCGTATTTATTTATATTCAGTGTCACATTTCTTTATATTCATCTTTTTATCTATTTGTACATACGTACATGATAGCGGAGTTGAAATAAGAATCAATAAACTGAAATAAAAATCAAACTTAGATTTAAAAAACAGAAAAGTCCGACCTTATTTATTAAAATTTGGTTCAGATTCAGTTCTGCAATATGTTGTTTCATTAATTGTGAGATAATGCGGAGCTTAAATAACAATTTTAGCAGTCTAAGTTTATTTATTAAACTTTAGAAATATCAAATCTTAAAATTTCATCAATTAGAATAATGCAATATTTTTTTATATTCAAGTCACTTTTAAAAAATAAACAAAAAAAGGAAATTTAAATTGTAAAAAGTTTAGGTATATTTTTTCATTAATCACTTTTTTCGAGCCCTTTCACAATGTTTGAGCATAAAGAAATATATATATATAATTAAAATTATGTAAATCAGGAAGAATATGATTTTTAAAAAATATTTTTAATGCATCTAAATTTTTTTGTGAACTTAATTACAAGTAAACTTTTGTGAAAGAAGTAACACAAATTTTGTTCAATAATATAGTACACTTCTCCTTTTTTAAATTTATACATTCAGTACTGTAATTGTGTAAGAGTGTCCTATCAAAAAATTTACAAAAATAAAGAGGGGCGGTTATCAATGAATAAAGATTTTCTGTTTAGCCTTACATTTATTTGGGAAAGACCACTTAAAATCATCAAGAACTGCATATTTATAAATATAGAAAATTACAAAAACTGGAAAATACGTATGTTTGTCAACATTTGGATCTTTTTAAAAGTACTCACTTCCTACATGAAAAAATATTTTGTTTTGAGATTTATGCTATAAATATGCAGTAATTACACAGATATATGTAAATATTAATATGCATTATTATTTTGAAGACATTAAACTCTTTAGTACTATACACTTGTTATATAATTATTCTAATTTTCATTGCATCATTTATTATAATTTAAAGTTTATATTTTTATTTCCAGGCACGCTGAATCTGAGGTTTCTGTCGAACAGCCTTCTGTACCTGAAGAATATTTTCAAATTCAAGGCAGGCGCTTGATTGATATAAAATTTTTTATCGAAGAACTTCAGGCTATTAATAATCACAGTACAATTGGGTGCAACTTTTCTAATATGAAAATATTATCAGAGAAAAGGATTGGTCTTATTTCCGGAATCAAAATGAAGTGCAAGATGTGCAGTTATACAAAAACGGTATGGACTGAGAGCCGTTTAAAAGAAACTAGGAATGCTAATACAGCAGCTGTAACTGGAAGCATGACTATTGGAATTGGTTTCAGAAACATGGAAGAGTTTTTCCTTACAATTAATATTCCTTCACTTTCGGAAAAAACCTTTATTAAAGAGCAGGAGAAAATATCAGATGCTTGGGAATTGACTGCTGTAAAAGAAATGGAATCAGCTGCATCTGAAGAAAAACGATTGGCGATCCAACGTGGAGAAGTTGATTCTGATAACACACCACTTTTGACAGTAGTCGTAGATGGAAGTTGGGTAAAACGCTCTTACAAGACTAACTTTTCATCTTTATCTGGCGTGGTAAGTTGTCTAGATTTCAAAAATTATCCATACATAATGTGAAAATAACTGTTGTAGCAATATGAAATTTTAATCTGAAACCCTTGATCGCATTTAAAAAAAAAATAATTTTATGTGATATAGCTTATTATTTTTGTATAACCTTATATTAGTTAAAATGTAAAATAATTACATTTTTTTCTCTTATTACATTATGCCAATATAATGTAAACTAATCTTTTACTCTATTTGTCGTGGTTTCTTGTATTCATCCTAATATTTAAAAAGCATCTCATATGTAATATACTGCATATAAAATATCAAAGTATCTTATATGAAATATTCTTCAAATTTTCATTTTAATAATAAATTTCTGTTTTTCTCTTTCTCATTTTAGGCTGCTATAGTAGGATTGCACACTAAAAAGGTTTTATTCCTTGGAGTGAGGAATAAATATTGCATTATTTGTGCCAGAGCCTCATCTAAAAATATTGAGCCAGGTGAACACCGCTGTTTCAGAAATTGGACAGAAAGTTCATCTGCTATAGAGGCAGACATAATTGTAGAAGGCTTTTCAAAAAGCATGTAAATGTATGGGTGCAAATATGCAAAATTTATAGGTGATGGTGACAGCAATGTATATAAAAAAATTCTCGATTCCAGACCTTATGACAATCTAACTGTTGAAAAAATTGAATGCAAGAACCATTTATTGAGAAACATGTGTAACAAATTAAAAGACATTGCAAAAAATAGCAAAATAGGCCACATCATGTTGCGCAAATTGATTGGAAATCGAATCTTACGGATGAGAACTGCAGCAACAATGGCCATAAGGTATAGAAAAGAGATGAACAAAACAGAAAGTGAAAAAATAGTGTACTTGCAACAAGATCTTGTCAATATACCATTCCATGCCTTTGGTAGCCACGGAAATTGTGACAGATACTTCTGTCAAGATAAAAAAGACATAAATTAAATCCCAGCCTTAAAAAGCAGTGGCTTGCTGGTGAAATTGTTAGACATAATGGGCTTGCTATCTGATCACTCCAGAAGTTTGATTAAAGACGTAAATAGTTATATGGTCGAGCATTTAAACAGTTTAATATCAAAATTTATTGGAGGAAAACGCATAAACTTCTGCCTTAGAAGGTCTTACCAGGCAAGGTGCTGTGTAGCTGTGGTAGCACATAACTCAAGAATACCAATATATAGTCTTCACAGAAGTATGTTCAACAACAGTCCAGAAAAAGTTTTGAAGTTGTCTGAGGAGTGAAGAGATTTGAGGAGAACACGAAATTACGCACGAAAAAAAAACTGTCCTCGCAAGCGACTCTTTTCACCAGCAGACAAATTGTCTTATGGTGCTAATGCTCAAAAACTCGATTTAGAGTTAGAAATCTTTAACGTAAAAAAAGACGAATTTGTAAAAAAATTAACAACGACCATAGAAGAAGCTAATTTTGTAGAAAAAGAAACGCGTCTTCAACATTTATGCCATTTATGGGTAGAAGAAAGGCGCAAACGGTTAACGTCTTCCAATTTCGGCTTTGTATGCAATAAATTGCCACATACAAAGTACGACAATATAATAAAAAAAAATTTATAAAGTAATTTCCAGTTCATAGGCATGGAATATGGTAAAAAACATGAAGCAGCTGCCAAAACTGCTTTAAAAGAATCGGGAATCGAAATTAAGTGCTGTGGGTTATTTATCGACCATCATCTCCCATATTTAACAGCCACCCCGGATGGACTTATTGACGATGATGGAATCGTCGAAATTAAATGTCCATCATCTTGTCGACATCTAACTCCAGAGGAAGGTATCCTGAAAAGAAAAATTACTTTTTAGACTGTGGACAAAACAATTAATGGTATTAATACAAAACATTTGTATTATTACCAAATCCAAGGCCAGCTACACATAACAAAAAGAAAATATTGCTTATTTGTTGTTTGGACTCCACAGGGAATGAGAATTGAGACAATTTATGCGGATGATGCGTTCTGGACAAATCAGATGGAAAATAAACTCACACGATTTTATTTTGACTGTTTATTGCCAGAGCTAGTAGATCCTAGATACCCTCGCTCCTTACCAATGAGAAACCCACAGTACATTTCTGATGCTCAAAAATTAAGAGAAAAAAGATTGGAAAAAATCAGCGAAATATGTCAAAGTCAGAAAAACGAATAGACAGTTTTCGTATACATAAATATTATTTGTAAATGTAAATATTATTTGTAAAGGAAAATATTATTTTAAATGTAAATATTACTTGAAATGTAAATATTATTTGTAAATGTAAATATTACTTGGGTGGGAGGGATGAAACAGAAGGAAGCGTCTGATATCCAGTCAAACCCATATGAACCATGTTTGATCTGGCTCTGTCATGCGTGTTTCGGTAACGAGCTGTAAAAGCCTCGGCTAATGACCTTCAATTTTTTATGGGCTATTTACTATTTAAATTATATTTCAAGGTTATCAAGTATTATTCAATTTACCTAAATATTTAAATACACTAGGGTGACATCTCAATGCAGTGACAGAGGTTAGATAACAAATAATTTAAGGAAGACTTTAAAATTTTAGTGAATATCTTTAATTTAGAAAGATTTTAAATCTCGAAAAAATTAAAGAACTTTATAATACTTTACACTATAGCACAACAATTTATTTTATTATTTGAACTGCATTGTATAAGGAAAACTTACAACTTCAGGTATCATTTACCCTCCTCTCTAAAGCATATATATATATATATATATATATATATATATATATAATTATATATAATATATATATATTATATGTATAATTATATATATATATATATATATATATATATACGTATTCATATATATGTGCTTTGGAACGTGGTACCATTATTTATAATAATTTTTGTCATGTATATAAAATGTCAATAAAGGAAACCTCGTCATTCTAGTACCATTTAGACATTTAGATAAACTGACTATTACTCAACAATTTTGAAGTATGATTTTAAAAAAGCCCATCAAAAAATGAAGGAATTTTCCGAGAACTGGACACAAAAGGTATCATATATTTGATACCGATTGCTGCATGTAAGTGGATTTATACTCCAGACCAGTATTTTAGTGGAAATGTTGCAATGTTGGTTTTGGCATACACAGCCACTTTTTAGCCACCTAGTAATATGGATAAGAAAATCCCCTATTTAATAATAGCAGAAGTTATCTGTCCATTTGTCCTCGAATTTATGAAGCGGTTGGACCTGCAATGGATAGAGGCATCCATATTGGATTCTTGATGAATTAGAGTTACCAATGTTCGAAATCCATCCCAAAAATACTAAAAAACTACCAAATTAATAATATATATATATATATATATATATATATATATATATATATATGTATAAAATACAAACTTAAACTTCATTAAGGGAGGAGGTAAAAGACTAATGGGGTCGCAGAAAGTTTATTTTTTGGATATGATGTCCTTGTTCCTTTGTCAGTGTATAATATGATATAATATACAAGTGCATAAACCTAAGCGTTGTCTTTATGTCAAAAATAAAAAATGTATGACTATTGTTTTCAGTCTTTTAATCCAGAGGGGGTTAACCATTTTCTTTATATATGACACTGCAAATAAATTATATATATATATATATTTTTTACTTTCAGTCAAAAGGGTAATTTTCGATATATTTACAAACTATTGCTTTTCTCAATTTTTAATGAATGTCAAATTTATACATACGATTTAGAAAATATATGAAACGATTTTCGCAACTGCATTTATTTCATTGTTATGTGAAAAGTTAGATCCTCGTTAAGATATAATAGTTTGGGTAAATTATTTTTTTACATACTTTTTAGAAAGGGTTAAGTTATAAAAATTTTATTATATCTGTATTATTTACTGTATGATTGCATTTTTATTTTTTTTTCTTTAAATATTTTTCAATAATAATTTAAAAAATGCATTTTAAATAAGTTTTTTTTTGACGATATTTAAATGTTTACATGTTGCATTGATTACTATTCAGCATTTTGTATTAGAAATAAAGGGGCACATACCAAAAATTATATGTACTTACTCCCTAACATAAAACTATCTTATAGCGAAATAAACTTTTAATATTCGGAAATAGGTTATTGGTAAACTAGTATTCAAATTTCGAATTACCGAGTGATCGATAAAGGAAAATGTCAAACATTTTTTTTCAAATAATATTATTGATACGTGTTGTTTAAGGTGGTTAAAGCTAATTTTTGTGAACTTTATCTCTGTGCTTTATGGTTTAGTACTAGGACCTTTTGTTTTGAATTATATAATGAAATCGATAACTTCATGTATCATTCTAATCTTTTTATTGGAGTTTAATAGGGAGCTTAATTATAACACATTCTAACTCTAATTCGAGTTAAAAGATACTGATAAAAGTTTTTTTTAGGTTACACACACACAATGTGTGTATTGAATTTTAGTAAAATCAATATTAGTTATACATGTGTGTAGACTGTAGTGCTAATTTAAAGGTGAGATTACAAAATTAATAACAAAAATTAAAAGAAAACAGATGAAATATAGTGACATGAGTACAGTCTGCATTTCCCATGATAAGTATCATAACAAGTGCTTATACATTAAATTAATATGTATAATTTGGTGAGCTTTGATGCTTCTTATATCAAGTTTACGACAATTACGACGACAACGTTTATGTATGTATGTATATATATATATATATATATATATAAACCTACTGTCACCACTTTATAAGCACCTGATGTATGATTGTCCTACTAAAATCCTGTACTGGTAGCTGTCTGGTTATTTCTTTAGTTTATGAATTTGCTTGGACTACCTTAAACAAAGAACTAAAATAACAAAATGCTATAGATTTGGCGTAATATTTATTTATCATTTTGTATGCTATTATTATTATTATTATTATTATTATTTTACATTTTATCACTTTTTATAGGTTTTAAAGAATTTTATTTTACACAGAAATTGTACGATTATGAGTTTTTAACCTCATTTCCTACACTTACACCTTTAAATGTATTTGAAGTATACTATTTCCAGAGTACCCAGTAAAGTTGTAGCAGCCACATAGTAAAAACACTTGCCCTCACTATTTATCTTATTCTGTTACCATTCACAGACAAAAACATGCATTGCTTATTGCTGTTTCCTTCTTGCTACGTTTCCTTCTTGCTAACTTGTTTTACAGTGGGGGTTCTAAAAATAGATCTAGCACACTTCAGAAAGCAGTAGGGGAAATAGGGATTTTTAAAAAGTAATAAATAATGGGGTGTCAATATGTAATGTTTTTTGATTGGACAGAAAGGCTCAACTAGTTACCTCCCACCGCCTGCAATTTCTTGGGTTATTTTCACTGTGTACAGGTTTTTTTTTTTTAGTCCAGCGGCCTCTTAACTCAGTTCTTAGAAAAAAGGTGATCTATTTAAAGAATTAGAAGCTGTTGTTAAATTTATTGAAGAAATTGACATTTCAGATTAATTTTATTGATGATTTTAACACATGCACAAAAAGACAAAATAAATTAAAAAGTTTAATAATAGACAATAATCTTTTTAACTGGATTGTCTGCTTAAAAAAAATTAAAGACTATCTGCCATGATAAATAAAAACACCTGAAAAAATATTTATGGTTGCCTGCCTAATTATTACAGGTGAGGCAAAATGATAAATCACTAAAAAATTAATTAAAAAAACTATTTAAGCCCAACTTTCAGTTTTGATGCATTTCCACCACCAGGCCCTAAATATTAACTGTGTCAAATTTCTTCCTGATCAATAAAGCAGCCTAGGATTCTATAATAGACAGGCCGAATGTTTAGGGTGCTGGCTTTTGGAAATGGAGTTTGTAGGTTCGAATCCTACAATGGCATGGATGTTCATAGCCGTTCGGAATCGGCTTTAATCTGTAGGTCCCAGTCTCATTAGCCCTCGTGTTGTTAAAAGTAGACCATAGCGCCCCAAACCAAACCAAATCTGTAATGGACAGACATACAGATAAGCTCATATATATATATATATTGCATTCATTAGTAAAAATAGAAATGTTTTCTTTCTTAACCCATGAAACCTCCCAATTCTCAATAGGATAGTCCATTCTTCAGAAAAAAATCAGAATACTTGGTGCTATTATGCATTAATACTTACATAATTATGTATGGAGTAAAAATTGTACTTCTACAACTGTATATAGAATAATATTTTCCATTAATTGGATAATGCATAATAAGAACTTATATTTGAATATTTTCTAATGCACTCATAAAGAAAAATTATTTTTAACAGAGGAGATTTGGAACATTAACTATGTAATATTAAAGTTTACAAGAGTGGGTGGCTACTTTTAGCTTCACATTTTATCTTTTAGTAGTTGAATATATTTAATACTTAATGCATAATTATATATGTTTAAATGAGAATAGTTTATTCTTGTGCTATGAAATAATGGGGTTTGCCATGCCCATATTAGATCCAATTCATAGTATAGAACAAAACCGTGGTGTTCAGTATTCTTCCCTCTAACACTTCCCTATTAATGATTACTGTACCTATATTGATATATAAAATGACAGATATCTTGAACTATAAAGAGGTAGATATCTTAATTATGTACACATGAAACTTCTCTTATTTTGCATAATCTGTAATTCTGAAAGCATGATCCAGATAAGTAAACTTCCATTTTTCTACCCACTGATACCCTTTTATTAATTAAATTAGCTACTTCTGTGTGATGTAATGTCATGCTGTAGAAAATTATATAATTTTTCATAATTGAGTTTGAAAGTTTTATATATGTCATAGTTTTGCTTTTTTGTTGTTAATAGATTATTTTATCCTTGTTTATTTCTTGGAAAATAAATTTATAATTAAAACTGTTGCATTTCCAGCTATTCTCAATTACAAAAAATTTGATAAGCCATTACTGCACAGTTACTTCTTCTAAAATGAGAGTAAACATAATTGTGTCTAAAAGGAACCTCATACATTTTATGACTGTAGATGCTATCTTTTAGTTTCTTGGTCTTTTTTTCTTTTTAACCATACTGAATTGTAAAATCTTTTTCCTTTTTTTTTTTTTTTTTTATAAAAATCTTTGAGAACAGTTATGTGCATATCAGTTAATCAAACAACAAAATGATGTGTAGGATGCATTTTGAATTGTTTAAACTTAGCCTCATATTCCTACATATAAAACTTTTTTCTGGATGAAAGCAATAACATCTTCTTAGTTTTTAAAGTTTGAAGTTTTTTGTGATATTTTTTTAAACATGATATTATCAATTTAGACAAATTACTGCAATATGTAATATCTTGTAATAAACCATCATATCAATATGTTGGACTTTATGAGACAATATATCATGATTTCATCTAGAATGAAATGAAAGTAAAGTATTAAGAGTTCTGAGGAGTGAACATACTAATCAATAAATAATTTTTTCTTTATATTAATATCTCATGAAATAATTGTATAAATATTAGGTTATTAGTATTTTTATTATACCGAAAGGAAGGTTTTTGACTACCAGTTCAGCCTTTCTACCAAACACCTATTAACTATAAGCATATAAAAATTATAGGGCCAAAAGTTGTTTTGAAGAAAAAAGTGATAGTAAGGTATTATTGAGAGCAGTGTTTCCTTTTGGAACTATTCTCCCATCATATAAGATAAAAATTATACAAATCCTAAACATTGTATAGGTGGTATAACAACATGGAACATCCTTAGAAAAATGTCCAGCTATTCTCCAGAATTGAATACATTGAATATATAGTTAACAGTAGTTCCTTTCCATTAGTAAAAATATTTATTAAAAATTAGTCTTATTTTTAAAAAATGAATAGAAAAAAAACAGCAACTGTCAGTAAAAATGCAAGCTAACCCGGGAGAAAATAATTGCTTGATTCTTATCATGATTCATGCCACCAAATATAAATAGTATCTAAGTTCAGATTAATTAGGGCTATTTAAGAGAGTATTAAGCATTAGTAGCATATGAGAGCATAGAGTATTAAGTATAATTAAATAAGATATAAGTATGAACAAAAATAGCATTTGTAATTTAAGGTTGAGAAAACTACTACTAAGAGTTGTGAAAGAATATGGAAATTTGAAATTGGCTGTTGTTTCATCAATCCTACTTGTCCTGAAATTCCTTAAACTATTGAAAGAATAATGTACTTAAATATCATAATTTGTTTTGAGAATCAGTTGAATTTCAGGGTTTTATCGGCAGACTAACATGTTTTAAGACATTTGAGGAGATTTATTTTTTTCAATAATATTAAGACTTGCAGGACTATTACTATTCCTGTTGTTTCAATTTTGGTTTTGAAGTATAGCTCATTTTTAATGATTTTTTTTTTTAAATTTGTGCAGTTTTGAATTGCTACTACAGGCCATTTTTGTGTTTAGGTTAATAGTATTTTATATCACTTTGCTCATATTAAGATTATTGAAATTAAATTATATAATTCTCATAATTTAATGTAACAGTTTTATGTATGCCATAGTTTTGCTCTTTTGTATTAATATTGATAGTTTTTTATAGGTGAAAGAGCATAATACTGAAATTATCAGCATTGAAAGACAAACAGCAGAAATCCGAGAGCAAATAACTCGTGCTAAAACTGAATTGGAACAGATTGACCAAGAACTTGAAGACCATCAAGGAGAAAGAATAAGTAAATATCGGGAGCTCAAAAAACGAGAAGAAACTATGGATGCTTTTCTCTCTACATTTGATGAGAATCAGACTGCTGGAATGGAAAAGAAAACACAATTAGAAAATACTGTTGTCTCTCTCCTTGAGAAATTTAGTCGAAATCTTGGTCATTTTCAACATATTCCAACACCTCAAGAATTAGCTTTACTAAAAGATGATTTACAGTAAGTACATTTATAATTTAACTGAGTGCCTGTGCTTTGCTATGATGGTTTAGTATTTACTAGGCAAATTCAAAATATTTTTTTCACTAATCTTTCAACCCTCATTTTACCCCTTCAGAAATTAAATTTGAAAAAATTCATTCTTAATGCATCCATGAATTATATTAGAGAGCTACTTTCTGAATTTCATGTTAACTTTGGCAGTTCTGGTTTTGGCAATTAAGTTTCTCTTTTAATACACTGGTAAATATTTTTCAGTATTTTTGACATAGTATACCAAAATATTAAATATAACTGTTATTTCATTTAATTTTTTTTAAACCATTTTCTAATCTTTTAATTAATGTATAGTACAGATTAAAGCAGGAAAAACATTTTGATGCATTTTTCTAAAATATATGCCAAAGTACAAGGGTTGAATTAAATTTCTTCAATGATTCATAAGTATAAATTTTAAAGATTTGTATTGTAGCTATGTTCAAACCATTTTTATAAGGAAATTATTTACAATATATAGTTTTAAGTTAACAAATTTTTCTTTATTCATTTAAATATTATGTTGATCTCTGTACCCAAACATACAAACCAGTGGCTTGTTTTATTTTGTCTTATTTGTAAGAATTCTGTTAAAAAAATTAAGAGAGAAGATGTTATTTTCTTTGAGGTTAAAAAAAATTATTTTGTATAATACTCAGTGAAATACATGTTTTTATTTAAAGTATACTTTATGCTATATATTTGTCTTAATAAATACTTAGCAAAACAAGAATGTATATCTTATTATGTTATGATAATGAAAGCAAAGCAAATTATTCTTTATAAAATAAAATGCCATTATCAGTGCAAATAACTAGTTATGATTTTATATACAAACTAAAATTTGATCCTGTATGGAATTCATATTTTTTCTTCTAAAATCAGTTTATATAAATCTCTGTAACTTTTTTTAAAAAATTAATTTATGTATATCTGATTTAAATCTTTATACTTATTACTTTATTTAAATTATAAAATTTTAATACATCTTTAGTCAGATTAGCTAAGATTCTCACTGCATCCTTTATGATCTAGGAATATTGTGCAGCAAATTTACAAGTCATAAATATATTTTAATGGAATACTGTTAATTAATTACATTTATTAACACATTGTTGATCAGCGAAGAGTTAACTCATGTTTTTATGACTGAACATTACTGACCGGCCACAAGTAAACTCGTGATGCTTTTTTTTTTTTCACATCGCTGTTGTTATCTCTGTTGGCGACAGTACAGTGCAAGTGTTGGTCAGTATAACACAAGCTGTATCTTTTGCTTATAAGACCCGCCAAATCTTTTGTTGTAAAAATTTTTTTAAAATGATGACGGAACATAATGAAGAATCTTTCAATGAATTATACGTAGAGGCTTTATCTGATTGTCTGAGTGATTATGAATGAAATTGTGTAACTGTGAAATAATATTCAGTGACATGAGATAAATTTTCAGTAAATTTTCAGGTCAACAATGTGTTAATAATAAATTTTATTTAGCAGTTAATTTAAAATTTTCCTTCTTTTACATTTTGTAAATTTTGATTAAAAAAGTAATGTAATATATTATTTAGATTTAAAGAGGGAGAAATGGAGAAATCTAGAATGACAGTTATGACTCTTAGCAATGAACAGAAGAAGCTTGCTATGGATTTAACTAAAGTAAGTGGAAATGTTGCATTTATATAGTATTCTTAGATAATGGCTCTAACTTTGCATTTGTTTAAATCCAATAACACAATTTTTGAATATTTTTACTTAGGTGCACAAAGTGCATGCTTGAGGCTAGAGGCATATTGTATGTTTCTACTAACCTGATCCCATGCAAATTTTACCACCTCTTACTTCTCAAAATATCATAGTATTATAAAGATATAATTTTCTGAAGAAAAGAAAATACTAAACTGCAAAGAAATTTTTTCTCCCTAATTTGAAATGCTTAGAAGCTAAAAAATAAAATTTAATTGTAAAAATATGTTTTGAATTCTCATAATAATCATTAAGCAGGCTTGCAATTCCGTCACTTTTCTCACCTTTAGTCACTTTTTGTACAATTGATCACTTTTAGTCACTTTTTTAAGTAAACACTCACTTTTTTCATGGTGTATCACAGCAAAAGTCTGATGTTGAAAAAAGAAAATCTGAATTAATAACAAAATATTTTAATAAATGACCAAAAATGGGATGCACTAATCTTATTTTTCTTATTAAAATGTAATTAGTCATATGGTTTCCAAAATTTAGTGATTTTAAAAAATCGTAAAAAAGTTCCTGAAATCTACATTTGTACTGAAATGTACATTTAATACATTAAAGTAATTTACGTCAAAGCACATATTTTTCTTTTTCTTCACAATTTTTGTTTAGATACTCTAATCTAGCTATGTACATATTTCAAAACATCATTAATATATGCAGAAAATTGTGATTATAAAATTAATGTATTGTATATATTCAAATCTAATTTATAGATTTTCTTGGATAAAAAGCAATGTTGAGTTGTGTTAAACAAAATTTTTAACCTTTTTGTATTTGATGCTAAAATCATGTCTTGCATGAATCATTTGATTTAGAGTTAAAATAAATAGAAAAATCTTAATAATAGCATCTGTAATCAAGAGGAGAAAAAAAATCGCTTTTTTTCAATGTTTAGTCACTTTTTAGTCACTTATTCTGTATTATTTGTCACTTTTCTCACCTTTTTGAAAGTACCTCAGCAGTTGCAAGCCTGTTAATTATTTAAAAACAGTATTATAACTTTAAGAAAAATGTATTGTTGATTGAAATTTATTATAAGTATCATTCAAAAACTACTGACTGTTGTGCAGCAATAAATTTTTTGCTCAGTGAGGAACTCAGCATAGGCACCTCTTTTGTCCCTCCTATACTACACCACTGTTTGAAACTCCTAAATCAGAGATCACAAAGCCATTGATTATGAGCTACCAGTAGATCTACTAAAAATTTTCCCATGATATAGAGAAAGTTTTCGTAGATCACAATATCATGTCTGAGATTGAAGAGTGTCATCCTTCTCATTAAAGTTAATAAGTCTGTTGAAAAATATATTTTTAAATTTCTAATTTATTACTGATGACACTTTAATTTTATTTCTTATTTAAAATTTACTTTCAATTTTATTTTCCTATATTCAGTTTTATCAAAATTGATTTCATACTTAGTATGAATGTATCTTTATAAGCAGTAAATAAATGTAAAATTTGGGGAAAAAAAAAGTTCTTATTTCTATATTGGTTTTTCTTGGCAGTTCTCTGTAGAAATTAAAAGTGGAATTGATCAGATGTTTTATAAGTTTGATGACCATTGCCTTAAATCAAGGGAGCTTGAAACTTCTTGTCTTAAGATAAAAAATTGTTTCATTTTATCAATTACTAGTAATTCTTTATCTATTACTAGTATTTTACTAGTAAAAAAAAGTTATTAATTTAATTAATGTTCTAAATTACATTTTGAAAGGAATAATGCTATCTGGGATTATTCCTTTTAAAAGGATAAATAGGATACATTTTGAAAGGATTAATGCTACTAGGATGCTATTTATTAATAGCAGTTTTAGCAGTAAAATTTCAAACTTTATTCAAGTTTGTTTGTTCTACTGACAAGCTAAAGCCACTGGCAGTTTAAGGCTAAAGCAGGCCCTAGGCAACATTGTAATTCTGGGCCTATTTTTCAGTCATGACACATACTTTTCATTTGGTAGTTTGGTTTTAAAGCATATAGTTTGTAGTTCTTTTTAATTATCAGATTCCAAGAGAAATAAAGGCAAAAAAAATAATATACATGTACAAAAATTAAATAAACATAATTTATGAAAACAAACAATAATACTTAAACAAATATACCCAGATTGATTAGTTATATTGTCATTTTTTCTCACTTTTAATTCTACAAACTTGTTAATTAGTTTGTCATAATTAATAGAGTTATTTAATAACTATTCTCCTATATAAACTAATGATAAACTATTTAATTTTTGTTTGCCTAATGTGGATCTTAAAAAATTTTTTATTCTGGCCATTACTGAGAATGATCTTTCACCTCTTGCATTGCTTATTGGAAGGGTTAAATAAATTCTCAGAATTATGTTTAAATTAGGGAATGTTGCAATAATATTATTTTGATGAATAAATGACCACATAGATACAGGTAAAATACCTTCAGTGTTGGTGTGCACAGTAAAGGATTGATAAGTGTGAGGCTCGATCCTATTTACACACATCGACACTCGGCGTGGATGCATCAGCACAGGAATGTTCTCCACACTTGTCGACTTTATCAATCAACAACTCAGCATAATTCGGATACGTTTCAGCAATAATTATGAGTATCACATTTTTCTGTTAAATAAAAGTAAAAATTAAAAATCTAATTTTTGGGCCCCAGAAATTACAGGCCCTAGGTTACCTAGGCCTTAGTCTGCCCCTGGCTAAAGCTAAAGACAAATCTAAAATATCCTTATTCACTTACTGTTGTTAACAATGTTTTTCTAATTTCATGAATGGTATTTATTTAGAATTTGACAAAAATGTTGGTGCAGCATAAATCATTATATGAAATATTTCATTTAGAGTAGAAATATATTGGTTTTGTTATTAAGTATTTGTGAAAACATAACATTTATTCACAACCATCATAAAAAGATAAAATATGTCATTAATTGATTCATTCCTTTGCTGAGGTTAACATGTATACTATTTTTTAAATATCTGTAATAATATTTTTGGCAAAAGTTTTATTTTTCATAAAAAGTTTTGGTTGCCTCAAATTTTGAAACGTTTAAATTATATGTTATGCAGGGTAGTTATAGAAATCAAATTTCTTTGTTCAGTTTTAAGTAAAGTACCCATAACCATAAAAATACTTCAGAATTACCTCAGAAAGTTAATTAAATTTAAATCTAAACTCAATTTAAAGAATTTAGTGTCTGTGCTTCAGTTATGTTTGAATTACGTTTGGCCTCTTAAGTATTAAATCTGTGAATGATCACTAGAAAGACTAATGCATAAAAATTTCATCTTAAATTTTTAGAAAATAATCTTTCTGGCTTCTACTACAATTGATGCAAAATTAGTTTTTATGCATGTTATTTCTCTGTTTTTATTTCCAGAAAACTGTAATATAACATTTGATTTAAGGTAGCCATCTACTTTGAAAGCATAATTTTTTTGCCAAAAATCATAATTTTTTTTATTTCTCTATTGTAAAATTTCAACTTTTAGGCATCTAAATCTGTTTTTGTTTTGTTTTTATGGCATTTTAAAGAAAAGTTACAGCTATTTAAATATCAGTGACAGCTGTCAAAACAAAATGGAAGTAGTGACTTCGGAACCAGAAGTTGTGAATTTAAACCCTTTTAAAGAGCATTTTTTTGGACAAAACTTTTCAAAAACTTTTCATGAAGATAGGTTTAAACATTTTTCTAGTATTTTTAATAATTAGCAAATTGGCAATTAAAAAGTTTTGAAGCAAGAAAATGTGGGGAATTTTAAGCATGTATTTTAATTTATTAATAGTTGAAGTTTCTTTCCTAAACTTTAAATGTGTTCTTCTCAGAACAGTATTTTTAATAAGATGTTGAAACTTGAAATGTGATTTCTCAAAAAGTTTTTAAAATATTTTGTCAAAAACTATTACGAATGCTTTTGATAGTATTTACTAGTAAGTGAAGTAAAAGCTTTAAATTTGGATAATTTTTAATGATATTACACTCATAGTTAGATATAAAGGTAATGAAAATTTGTTAAAAATTCAATGGGTATAGTTTTGAAGGACCAAAATTTTTTACCAAATGTAAATGAAGCAAAGATTTTAGGTAGTTCACTAGTCCAGTGTATAAGAAATGTGTTGCATCAAAAAATATTGAAATAATTTAATTTATTAAAAAATTAAACCTTTTGAAAAAACCCAATTTTTTAACTAAGTTTTCTTTATTTATTAGAAATTTTATGAAAACTTCTCCAGGAATAAATTTTTTAAGTGCAATTCTCTATGATAATATAAAAAATATATGTAAAAATGTAAAAACATGAACTAGTTTCTACGTTTAAAGAAAAAAGTTCTCTGAATGTAGACGGATACCTGAAGCTATTCCTACTATAATTCATTTTAAAGTTTTATTAATTTTTCTCTGAGAATAATCTTCTCACCAATTATTTTTACACAAATTAGTTGTTCAGAACATATTTTATAAATTTATTTTTATTATTACTCACAAAAATTAACTGCAATTTGAATATAATCATAAGTCAAAAATTATTTTTATTTCAGATAGAGCAGTTAGAAACTAAAATTCAACAAGAGCTTGAAACATTACAGAAAAAAATAACTACCATGGAAAAAGAAATGGTAGTGTATTCTGACCTGGACACTTTAAAATCAGCTGCTGAAGAAAAGAAAAATAAACTTATTGAAGAAGAAAAAATTCTGAGGAGACAAAGAGATGCAACTAAACAGGTATTTTAAACTGTTATTTTACATTATAGTTTAATTGTTTCTTGAATTATTTTGCAGTGAAACTACATTAGCTGTTCTAAATCATACCACATTTAAAAACACTATTTAATAATTATTACGTAACTAAACAGGATAATGATGTCAATAGTATACATAGACTTCTTTTATGGGTTAGGTTTTAGATGAAAGTGCTATAGAGAAATTTTTGTATATAAAGTGCTCACCATTTTATCAATTATAATATAATAGAAGCATGTATCATATTACTATCTGGAAAAGATTTAATACAAGTATCAAAATGCAAACCTGTGTGTAAGCCTCAGTGTTATTTTTATGTTTCAATTTAAAAATTTATGAACACTTTTTTCAATCTTTTAGTTCAGTTTTTTTAATCTTTTAGTATGATGCTGTATGTACAAAATGTTGATCTATTTCTTGTTTCTGTCTATTTTATTTCTTGTTTCTTTCTATTTCAGGGTTCCCACAGTTCTTAAAAGTCCATAAGAACGCCTTAATTTTAGTTTTCATTTTTAAGGGCCTTTAAAACTACTTAATTTTTGTCAATGGTCCTTAAAAAATCCTTAATTTTTAAGTTAGAAAGTGATCAATTTCTCCATCAACACGATCCACCGTCATCACATTGATTTCCTATTAGTTTTCTTTGTACTCTCCAAACTTTTTGGTTTTGCAAATTCAGAGTTAAACTTGCCCAAAACTGGTTCTAAGAATGCCAGTACAAGTGATAAGTACTGTCAAAGAATATATATATTAGGAATATATAAAATATTTGTTAATGCTCATGATATTCTTTTACATTTTCTAGCTACAAGTGCAGTATTAATAATAAAGAAAATTCTTAAATACATATATATTTTCAGTGTATTACTGTAGTAATTCAAAATTCCTTTCTTTGATATCCTTAAAAAATTATGAAAATACTTTTAGTTTATTAGTACTTTTCATGGCTAGAAAACTTTTTTTACAAATAATCTTTTGCATACTGAAAAGGTTTATAAAGTCAGCTGCCCTTTCCTAATAGCTAACAGTCATGCAGATTTTAATTAAACGAAGCATGGAGAGGAGGTTGTAGATATTTCAGTTACTTATAGAAGTTTAATTTTCCTTGCATTGAATGCAATAGAAAAGTCTAAAACTTTCTTCTTCCCCACGTAATGTTGGGTATAATCAGCTAGTATACACACACACACACACACACATATATATAAATATCAGAGTCAATTAACCCTCAGAAAGTACTGTTTATAATATTGTATTTTATTCACAATTTATTTTTAATTTGATCACTCAAAAAACTTTAGATGTATATTTTTCAAAATTAGTTTTTGTCAAATAGGTTAATCTTATATTAATTTTTCGGCATTTTTAAAAACTTAATTCTGAAATATTGTAGGGCATTTATTGAACATGCCTTGTCTGGTTCATAATCATTAAAATAGGTTCCTCAGGAAATAGGGTTTATGTCGTTATGCTGTGTATTTCAAGATTTCAAGTAGGTCCTTATAAAAAGTTACTTTGGTCCTTAGAAAGTCCTTAATTTTTGTTCTGGAAAAAATGTGGGAAACCCTGTATTTCTTGAATTCACTTACATGCACTACTATTCATGTTGTGATTGAAATTTTATTGTTAGAAAGATTTTTATCCAATAAAAGAAATTCTATATGTACTACTATTTATATTGTGATTGAAATTTTTTAAAAAAGGTAAAATTAGCTTTAATGAAAATATTAAATAAGAGAAAAGTTAAAAATGTATAAAAAGGAAGGTAATATACTTATAACATTTTAAAGAAAGATAACTAGGAATAATTATAACTGTAAAAGAGATATTACATTTGTGTGTCTTGTATACCAATCAATATAGTTTGTCATAGACTCACCAAATTTTGAAATGACACTCTTTTGAAAAAAGTAAGGGCTAGTTAGAAAAAAATGCTTGTATTTATACCATTTTAATACCGTTATTTAAAGAAATCAATACTGTACTGTATGCATTTTAGACCTATGTTGTTAATATGTACCTTAATAAATGATATTTGATATGTATCTAAGGAGCATGTAGTAAAACCCTTTTTTTAATATTCTTTTTTGTAGGTTGTTGGTGAACAAAATGCAAATTATGAAACTCAAAAGAACAAGTTAAATGATAATGAAACATTTACTCAGCTATGTAACTTGGAAAGACGTTGGCAGCATTTGGAACAAAATAATTTTTCTATGCAAGAATTTATTGCATCAAAGAAAGCTCAAACAGATTATTCAAAAAGCAAGCAGTCTGTGAAGCAAACTTTATCTGTTTTAAATGAAATTCTACAAGAACCTCTTTTGCAGAGATAATTCGTCTACAAGAGTTCGAAAGCATTATATGTTACTCAATGAAGGGGTATATTTTAAGAGGAACGTATTATGTATTAGATTTATATTTTATCAAAATAAATAAGTTAGATAAAAAAACCTTTCTTGAGAAAGAGAAAATATTTCATATTTCTATGGGAAATTAGTCAAAATTGATAATTAGTTGTTTCATAGAAGCTTATTTTACATGTTTAAAATTTTTGTTGATATTAAATATTTTTGTATTAACATGCTGACCACTACAATATAAATATATATATATATATATATATATATATATATATATATATATATATATATATATATATATATATATGTTACCCAGGCTAATATTTTTTTTTCTCGAAATATTTTAGAATTCTAGTAATTGTTTTCCTGATTTTTCATATAAAGAAATATCAGTATAGATAACTTACTTGATTCAGATAGCACATTGAATAATGTTATACAAATCATGATTGATTCATTTAATGATCAACATAATAAAATTAAATTTGTTATTCCTTTCTTATTATTTTCATATGTAGGAATGTTTCCAAACTTTCATCTTCTTTCTAAACTATAAATAATATCATTATATGAATTTACCTTATTATTTTTTTCTTCCTCATTCCTTTACAACAGACTGTTATAATCCATAACTTTCATCTCCATCTTTGATGGTTTGTGAAAAGAACTGAATTGACTTTGCTTATAAAGATTTGTACTTGCCATGTCTTTGAAAGAATGTCAAAACATCCTAATTTCTAACACTTGTTATTATGAGGGTTGTTGATATGATGTTTTTTACAATACTCTATTATTATTCAATTACTCAACAATCTTTGGATCTTTTTATCTTTTGGATCTCTGTCCGTAAGAAATTAAGTCTCACAATGAAAAGGAATGGGAGGTTTGGAGTAAATAAAACTTCTTGACTGTGAAAATATTTAAAAGTAAAACTTCTTAAATGAGGAAATTTACTATTATATCTCTAACTTTTTAAATGGAAATTTCTGAAGCGATTCCTGCTGCACACACACACACACACACACACACACACACACATATATATATATATATATATATATATATATATATATATATATATATATATATATAAAATTTAGTTAGGTTTTTAGAGGGTTATTTTGGGATCTTAATGGGGAACTGCTTGATAATGCAAATGGGTGTGGTATGAGGCAGACAATAAAAGTCTTGTTATTGCGCAAATCAGAGAGACCGTTTGGGACTACAGAGCTGGCAAACTCACAACCAGAAGTGTCGATATGTGACTATTGTCTGAGGTTGAGCACCAAAAATGTGGTTGTCATGCTTGAATAGGAGTGATATGGGAGTCAATACATACTTTTTAGAATTAAAAATTGTGTCCATTTGTCTTAACCATACCCAACACACACACACATATATATATATATATATATATATATATATATGTGTGTGTAATTCAGCAGAAATTATTTCCTCTGGTTTAAATAGAATATTGTAGCCCCTATTCTTTTTACTTGCTTGGGCTACTGTTCAAAGAGAAACCTCTGCGATTAGCTTATAATGTATAAAGCAGTCGTGGCTCCATTGAAAGAGAACCCACAATTCTGAGAACACTTAAATCTTTATTGAGGGGCTGCAACAAACACGTTTTCAACAGTCAATGGCACACAAGAGAATGTACATCAAAATGTGCTGGCACAGGGATGAACCCCAGAGCGAGACGTTGACACGAATTCCCAAAAGAAAGTTGCTTAGTGGGCATTCTTAACAAAGAAAGGGAGCTTACATCATTGAAAAGAGAACCAGAGACAGCTGGAAAATATTTAAAGTGGGCAGGAAATTTGGATTTATTTCAGATTAAGATTTAGGAAATGTGTTGGAAGAATTTTAAGTCGAGGACTCTCCTTTAATTACAATATTTTGTGGCTTGGAAAATAGATTAGAAAGAATTAGAATGGGAATAGGCTAATTTTTCCGAGTTATTAAAGTGAAATAATTTTGATATATTACAGATATATATTTATATATACAGATGTAAAGTGTGATTGACTACATTTATAAAGGTAGATGTAGAGATGTAAATGAAATTGTGAGTTTGGATTTAGGATGCAAAATTTCAAGTTCTGGCCTTCAAACCCATGTACTCTAATACCAAAAGACAACTTCAACCGTCCTGTAGCTTTTTTTATGGTAGAAAACTTTAAAAGTAATATAAATTATTTAACAAAATAAAGACAAAATATATTTTGTCTTATTTTATCTCTTATATAATCTTAAAAAATGCAAAATATATCAGTGTTTACTAAATTTTTTCATTCTAAATTTAATTTGGCAGTCTCTCAACCTGTAATTCTTTATGCTTTTTCTTGTGAAATGTATTTTGAATAATTTGAATTACAAGTTTCTCCTTTAACTGTCTCATATAATACAGTAAGTCTAATAAAAAGATAGCAACAATTCAAATTGTAAGGTTAATGTTTATGTGTAGCCAATTCAGGTATTTTCAGATATACCCTTGTTTAGTTTTAAATTCATTCGTTGTCTGTAAATATAAATATTGTAGTAATTTCACAAATTATTCTTTCTGTTTGAAAATGTAGCATGTTTTCACCTAATTAAGAAATTCAGAATTTTAAGATATTTTAATTGTTTTTGCTTGATTTGATTTGTATGTTAGTGTGATTCAAACTTCTGAATATTTCATGGCAATATGTTTTATTAAGTAAGTTAGTTTTCAGTTTGTTCTACTAGTCAATTTTTAGTATTTTGAAAAAATATATATTTATTTGTCTTGACTTTGTTGATTCCTTTTGGGATATTTATTTGTTTGTATAGTGCAGTGAGCTGAAAGTGTTAACTGTTGTATAAACAATTTCACATACTTGTATATATTTCTGAAAATATAAAAAATACATAAATTTTAATAATTGTTGTTCTTAACTTTGTGGTAATCTTTCTTCACTGTAGTCTGTTCCCCCCCATATATATATATATGTAATAATATCAATATCTAAGCCCTAAAGTCTATCCAAAATTATCCCTTTTCCCCATTCATTATTGTAGATCTTAATTTCCTCTCTTTATATTAACCATATTTCCCAGCCATCCAATTTAAACGATGATGTTTTCATTCCTTCAGCCGAACCCCGAAATTCTTCTATGATTCCCAAAACAGAAAATGATATAACTAGCATTTTTAATTAGGAAGTTATAACTCTCCCAGGAAAAATCTGTAATGATCAGTTATAATAGTCATCTGGAACGCCACACTTTTGCAGATGGCTCTAGTTAAAGGTTATTCTCTATAAGCAATTAACAGTTAAGTCAGCATTTTTTCCCACGACATGAAAACACACACGGGTTGTGGTCGTCTCTCGCAGAAGGTTGGCATTACTTAGAGAGAGAGCGTTCTGACACCGTCCGGTTCAGAAATCTCTGGATTCTGTGCTATTATGATCAGATGAATAAAGATTACATTCGGCCACAACGACTATGCGTTTCTTTCCAACAGACGATTAGCGGACTCTTGGCAGCCCAGCATGCCCAGGCTGAGGAAAATAATAGGGGCAATTTAAAAAGAAGTTTTCAAGTGTAATTTCGGGGCTGGTTGGTTCCCCTGGCTGATTTCATATATATATATATAAACACACACAGGACATATAATAAAGACTGTAATAAGCCTTTGTCTCTGCTACTGTTGGTCGTAGACATATACCAGGGTTCCCATGGTCCTTAGAAGTCCTAAAAGTCCTTAAGAACTCCTTAATTTTAGCTTTCATTTTTCTTAATTTTTGTCAAATGTCCTTAAAAACTCCTTAGTTTTTAAATTGGAATGTGATCAATTTCTCCATCAAAGCCACTGTCATCACGTGATTTCCTATCAGTTTTCTTATGGGACAGTTTTTTTCTTAGTTACTTATTATTTGACCAATAAATAATCTCTCATGTACTGAAAAGGTTTAAAGTATAAAGTCAGCTGCCCTTTCCTAATAGCTGACAGTCTGGCAGTTTTAATTAAATGGAGAATGGGGAATTTGTAGATATTTCAGTTAGTTATGGAAGTTTAATTTTCCTTGCATTGAATGTAATAAAAAAGTCTAAAACTTTCTTCTTTCCCAGGCAATGTTGGGTATAATCAGCTAGTATATATATACATATATATATCAGAGCCATTTTTAAACCCTCAGAAAGTACTGTTTATAATATTGTATTGTATTCACAATTTATTTCTAGTTGGATCACTCAAAATCTTTAAATGTACATTTTTTAAAATTAGTTTTTGTCAAATAGATATACCTTATTACTAATTTTTAGGCATTTTTAAAAACTTAATTCTGAAATATTGTAGGGCATTTACTGAACATGCCTTGTCTGGTTCATAATCATTAAAATATGTTCCTCAGGAAATAGGGTTTATGTCGTTATGCCGTGTATTTCAAGTAGGTCCTTATAAAAAGTTACTTTCATCCTTAGAAAGTCCTTAATTTTTGTTCTAGATAAAAAGCAGGAAACCTGTATACTTATTATTATAAAAAATATTAAATAAAATAAGCATTCATTTTATGATATTTTGAAATTAGAAAAAATAGAATTTTATGAAAACAATGACATCTAAATATTTGTTTTCTCATTCTTTATCGCTAGATGTAGTAAAAATTGAAACTCTCCTTAATTGACCTTTATCTATGCAGCCGTTAGTCGTAGGCATATACTGCTAATTACAACTTTTTTAAAAGTAAAATGAGCTTTCATTTTATGGTATTTTGAAATTAAATAATTCAATTTCGGGAAAATTTCATAATCTAAATACATGTTCCCTTATTCTCTATCATTATATGTAGTAAAAACTGAAACTCATTCTAAGAACTATTGCACAAAAAAATTCATTTCTCTGTGACGAAAATTAACCAATATATTTAAATTCAAAGTTTACTGAAATTTAAATACTTATTTTTTTCACTCTCCTTCTTTGGAGGATCGATTAAAAGATTAGAGTAATTCGAGGTTGAAATGAATTTGCAATGTCCCTTTTATGGCAAAAGGAGAAAAAGTTTTCCCGAGAGTAAATGGAGGGTGTTTCCATAGTAAAGTAGATATATGCATTTTTCGAAATAAATAAAACTCTTCCTATATAACAACCCCCTCTCTTTTTTCCATAAAAGAGACCTTGCGATTTTGTTTCAACCTCAAATTACTTTAATAAATCTTTCAACCCATCCTTCAAAAAAGGAGAAAAATTTTTTGAATTTTTGTAAACTCTAAACAAAAACTATTGACTATTGACTCTATCAGTCAATTTTCATGAGAGAGTAGGGGAATATTTTTTGTTAGTATATTTAGAAAGAGTTTCAATTTTCACTAAATTTATATAATATAGAACAGGAAAATGTATGAAAATTTACATTTAATTTTCACAAAATTCAAAATAATATACTTAAAAATAAAAGAAAAAATACTCAATGAAAATGCTTAAAAATACCATGAAAAATACTTATGTTATTTGAAGATTTTTGTTATAAATATATATCTATGACCAGTGGTTGTGGCGATAGAGAACAGTTAAGGACGTATGTATGCACCATGTATATATATATATATATATATATATATATACATAAATATATATACATAAATATATATACATATGTATATATATACATATACATACATATATATATGTATATATACATATATATACACATATATATATATATACATATATATGTATACATATATACATATATATATATACATATATATATGTATATATATATATATATATATATATATATATATATATATACATATATATACATATACATATATATATATATACACACATATATATACATATATATACATATATATATATATATATATACATAAATATGTATATATATGTGTGTGTGTGTGTGTGCAGACATAAATCAATATTATTCCTGTAATATTGATTTATGTGATTTTAATATGTATTTTACAGGAATAATATATATATATATATATATATATATATATATATATATATATATATATATATATATATAAATACAAATAGATCAATAGAGATTGGCCTTGACTTTTGAGTTTAATTTGTTACATGACAGAGCTTGTAACTCAGACTGTTAGAATGTTACATTTTTTCCCCATTCAAATAAACTAAAATATCATTAATTCATTCTCGAATGCCTATCCACAAGAACTAAAAATACCGCAATTCTTTTGTTACATGTTCTTCAATATAGAAAATGTATTTTTATCAAATACTGTATAAAATTATGATAGAATATATTGAAGTACTTGAAAGTAGAGTTATTACATGACATGATAACCTGGCATACTGCCAAATTGTGGTTTTTTTTTTAATATTTATCTCTGTATGTCAGAGTTATAAGCTGAAGTGCCTCGTAGGCTCTAGGTGTTCAGACTGTTGCAAGATTTTAATATGTAATTTACAGAATGTTTTAGTTTAGTTAAGGAATAATGTTCTTTTTATGCATAAGAACATTTGGATTGTATATATGATTTATGTCTGCAATCAAACTTATTACAATATGAAATAAAGATTTATTTTTCATGTAATTCTAAACTTTTTTTAATGATAGCTTTCTTTCAGTATGCTGTGTTGTATAAGCCGAATGATGGCTGAATGGTTAGATTGCTGATCTTCGGTACCACAGTTCGTGGGTTCGAATCCCACTGAGGCATGGGTGTTCGTAGCCGTTCTGAATCGGCTTTAAGCAGTAGGTCCCGGTATCATTAGCCCTCGTGTTGCAAAACAGTAGACCGTAGCACTCCCAACCAGACTAGCTGTATTGCATAAATTACATTATATTATTATAGAGACATAATGTAACATTACATTATATTACTATATAGATTTATTTTTCATGTAATTCTAAACTTTTTTTTTTACTGATAGCTTTCTTTCAGTATGCTTTATTACATAAATTACATTATATTACATAAATTCAATATTAAGGTAGAACATACAGAAGTCCAATATAGGGATGCACTCAATAAAGAAATTAAATTAAAAAATGATGTTAAAACCAGGCCTTCGAGCCTGAACTGAACCCGGCTATAAACTGTTATTTTGGTCGAAACGAAAACCGGGACTGAACCTAAAAAAATATTGCTTCGATATATCTTCAGTTATCTTCTTACTGTAACCATTTTTTCAATATTTTCTAATTTAACGTCAACCATATAATTATCGTCATTACATGTACATTGTGCCGAACGACGGCCGAAAGATTAGGCGCTAATTTTCGGTACCGCATTTCTTGGGTTCGAATCCCCCTGTGGCATGGATTTTATCAGCCGGATTCGGTTAACACAATAGATCCTTTTGCCAGAAAAAGACAGAATCGCCCGAAAATAATTTTAAGATAGGCATAATTACGTTAGCTAATTTTTTAGGGTAAAAAAAATTCCACACACACATATAGTGCATAGATAAGTCATTAACTGTTCTCTATCGCTGCAACCATTGGTCATAGGTATAAGTTTATAAATACAAAATGCTTCAAATTACGTAAATATTCTTTTATGGCATTTTTAAATTTAAAACAATTTTGCGAATATGAAATTTAATTTTTCATACGTTTTCCTGCTCTGTATCTAATATTATATTTCGTGGAAATTGAAACTCGTCCTAAAAATTGTAGCACAAAATGTCTCCTTCATGAAAATTTGACCGATATATTTAGAGTTCACGAAATTTTAAGGATTTATTTCTCCGTTTTTGGAGGAACAGCTGAAAGATTTATTAGAGTAATTCAAGGTTGAAACCCAAATTGCAATGTCTCCTTTAAGGCAAAAGGAGAGGGGGTTGCTTTATAAGAAGAGTTTATTTTACTCGGAAAATGTCTATATACACTTTACTATGGAAACAGCTTCCATTTTTTATACCATATAGGCGGTCAACACTACTCTTTAGAACTGTTGTAATGTACTTACAACCTATACACCAGTGTTCGTTACAAGGGGGAAATACAGAAAGAATATAACACTTTATATTGAGATTCAGATATTTATTATGTACATTCATTTACAAGTTGATCGTTGGTTATCATATCATAATAATCAATTATTCATGTCTTATATTTATACTATAATTATTACAATTCTATCACACTGTTAAATTATTAACAGAGGCCTAAGTTAAGTGACTGTAAATATTATTTTATAAATTACCTCCATTAAAGTCACAGGGGAGTAGGCAGAGGCTTTTCTCCCTACGTCTATCTTCAGTTGGTGCAGAGGATCAGGTAGAGGCTTTTCTCATACAGTGAGTCGGTCAGGGTGTTCGGCCGCACGGAACGAGTCGATACTGGTGGATTCTTGTCCCACTTCTTTCGAATCCCGACTTCAACTCCTCTCCTTCACTTCGTTTCCCAACTCCTCACCTCGGTTCCAACGCCCTTTTTTCCTTCCTTGCCAATCACTTGTTTTCGAGAAATTTTCCCACATCTGCATGCCCTTCGGGAGTGCAGGTGGGCTCATTAAAGTAGCCCATTTTGTGCAAGCTGACATTACATTTTAGCCTCTGATCCCATAACTCACGGTTACATCTCTGTGCGACCTTCACCGTTACGTTGCCATTCCGTGATCTATACCTTCTCTGCAGGGGTCCCTAAACTTGACGTGAACAATTGGAGTCTTAAACTCCTCTAGGAAAATCCACCCACAGCTATGCATGCACGTGCAGATCACCATGGGAATGTACCTCGGTATAAGAACATTACAAACAAAGTAGATTCTCGTAATTTAGAAGTAGTGACCAAGCAAAAGACTCCCAGGCTTGGCCTGTCACTCTCAAAGGGAAACTTGGAAGACATTGCGACCATGAGCCTGTTTTGCGTGCCCCATACGCCATTAACACTTTGACTGCCAAGCCAAAATTGCAAATGTTCACAACGGGGCCAAACTTTTTTTTTGTGTAATTTGTATTTTTTCAACATAAAGCTATATATAAAAACAATATTTCAAAACAAACAATATTTTTAAAACAAACTCTCTCAATTTTATATATTCCATTTTTTGTTGCATGTTCAAAATATTTAATTTTTCATAAAACTTAGCTCATAAATCGTCACATATACCAATTTGCGCAAACCACGTATACCTAACACATCGTAGGGAGCCCAACAATCAAACTCCAATACGATTTTCATGTAACTGATAACATCTTTGATAGCCATGGCCTGAAGTGTTAAAACACCATGGCTATCATATCGGATAGCCAGTGTCTCAAGGGGAAATATCACTGGATATCACATAATAGCCATGGCAGTCAAAGTGTAATGAACATGTAGGATCTTTGGTTAGCTCTAAGCCTCAGCTTCCGAGGCTCAGGATCACATATACACACGGGAAACAACAAAAATTAAATCTGAATAAATATTCATTTACTAAGGCAGGGTTGTAACTTTATTTGAGCATGCTTCATGATAATCAGAGACTCTGGCATGCCGAGAAAAGTTTTGGTTAAATTTTTCTCGGCATGCCAGATGATCGGCATGCCTCTGATTAAAACTGTAATCTAATTTTTCTTGCACTGAGGAGAAAACGTTATTGGTTGGCTGGTTTTTAACGGTACTATCCACTTTTTGCTACGTGATGACTACGCATTGTTCTGGATGTCTTAAATCAATAATTAATTAGGTTATAAACGTTGTCTGTGAAATTTATAAATAGAAATCATATGAAAACAAATTTTACATTCCGTTAGGAGGTTGGATTTTTTTTTTTTTTTTTTGGGGGGGGGGGGAATAATTCTGAAACCTTTTCCTTTTACAGCATGAAAATATGAGTTTTTTAAAATTAATTATATCGGAAGCACAATGTATAATTATGATCAAAATGATGTGAGAAATAGATAACTACACAGTTTTTCATTGTTCTTTTGGGTAGGAGTTTTTATTTGAAGTCAAATTTGAAAACGAACTCAAATTTGAAAAATCAAATTCGAGTTTTTTTATGTAAAGCAATTCTAAACTCATATATTTCAAAGGGAAAAATAAATTATGCAAATTCTATTATGTATTACTACATCAAAGTGTCAATAACACAGAAAATCTAAAAAAAAAAATTCCGGATATTTTTATAAAGACGAGAAAAAAAGTATTAACAGGTGGTTTCGCTGTGAAACCACTGCCCGTTAAAGGGTTAAGAACATTCGTATGACAGCAGTAGGATTCAGTCTCGGAAATTCCGATGTTACAATAGAAAAGCAACTTTCTAAGTGTTCGTCCATCGTAAATTCAACACAATTTTCAAAATGTTAGAATTAAAAGATCTCTATTCGACACGTAGTATTTTAAACAAAATGTGTAAATTTGAGCTTCTATAAAAAACGACGGAGAATTCTTAATTTAGGGCCCGTTAAACTCACAATGACCCACAAAACTTTAAATGAAGTTTTTTACTCTCGGACTGAGGGTATGTTTACCCTTTGATAAGGTTGATTCTAAATAAGAAAATATATTCTGAACATCCTACAAAATTTTCGGAAAAAGTATACGCTACTGATTTAAAAGGACAACTATATTAAGATTAATTTCTGAATGTAAAAACAAGAGCTGGATAATATCTGAATTTCAATAATGTGATTTATCATTTACCAATTAGTACGTTCTAATATACATCACCTTATAGTAGAGTTGCAAATATAACTGTGTTCTGTATAAAATAATACAAACACACATATGTGTTGGTTATCTAGAAAACAAAAATTCAATTTCTTAATCTGAATACATAAATTTAAATTTTAACATATTGCTTTAAAACAGAAAATCATATATTATTACTGTTCTTCGGTAGAAAAAAAGATTTGTGGACGCGTCAAAAAAGAAAAAAAGGGTGAGAAAAGATATAAAACTTTCTAATTATCTTTAGAATTCTTATAAATAAAATATATTTTTTTTAATTTGAAGCAGAGTATGGTTTTAAAAACTTTAATTTTCAAGAACAAATTAATCCGAAAATTCTTTTCACATTTTCCGAGGGAAGGGGAGGGGAATCTGTTTTTTATAATTTTCGGAACAGACTCATATTTTCGGATCAGAATCACCCTTGACCTTTGACCCGCTCCTTGAAAATGTAAAAAATTGCACTACAAACTGCGATATAAGCATTTAAAAATCTAAACACATCGGCAGCAACATGTATGTTCTTTATTTGAGATGTCCCTTATTTGAAGGTTTGCAAAACGATGGCCGATTGGTTAGGGTGCTGGCCTACTCGAGCGGAGTTTGTGGGTTCGAATCCCACTGTGGCATGGATGTTCGTAGCTGTTCGGAATTGGCTTTATGCAGAGATAGCTTATCGGTAGATTGTGTCTGCGGTGCACTCGGTGACTTCAATCACTACCTGCACGACTGCCCCTTGACACATGACTTGCATTTTAAGAAACCCTCTGAAAGATCCAAGGAACTCTGGGCAGAGAGCTTAATCAAAAACCCGGTACTGATAAGGAAGGCCGGGAGCCTGGTTGACTGGCTCACCGCTAACCAAGGCGCCATCGTGCGGCCATGAATTTAACCTTATACCACACCGCCAGGGTCAAAGTACCCCTTCACGAATGGCCATCACAACTGCCCTGTGCAGATATTGCTTCCCTCGCAAACACCTGCTCTCATGTCAGAAAGTATCATGTAGTACACCGGACTTTTACCTGGGCAGGACTCCTGCGGAGTATCTCCCGCACTTTCGTAAACTGTATTAATTGTACCTTTTAGTCTAGATTTTCTACATTTATATATATATATATATATATATATATATATATATATATATTTTTTTTTTTCTTTTGTTATTTTAAATATTATGGGCTTGCTTGCTTGACTTAATGCTGACTTGGACCCTGCGTAACGCATTGTTGCCGGACGGCCAGACCGAACCAGCAATTCAACACCCTACACCCGACTTCGGGTGGGTGGCTGGTTACAGGTAGTACACGGCTTTAAGCTGTAGGTCCCGGTCTCATTAGCCCTCGTGTTGCAAAAGAGTAGACCGTAGCACTCCAAACCAAACCAAACGAAACTTATTTGAAGGTTTAGAAACGAAATGTTATGAAAATATATTTTCTGCTATATATTATGTATAAATTAGTATAATTTATCTAAGGATTAATTTTTTTTTTGTTTAAAAGTCATGATGGAATTTTCTGTGCCCTATGATGTTATGTTCTACAGGTTAATTTTTGATGAATGTTTGTTTTTATTTCACATACTATGCTGCTTATTTTATCATCTGCAAGTTTTTTCTTTTCTTTCTTCTTTCCATCATTTTAGCCCTTCGCGTCAATTTTTTTTTCCAAAAGAAAATTATTTCTATACAGTTAGAATTATTTTATGAAAGCTGAATTTTCTAATACAATTATGAAATACAGTGGGCTCCGTTTAATGTGATCAGTTTGGGACACCGTGATTTTGATAATAATAAACGATATGCAAAATTAGATAAATTTACCCGCCCCCTTTAATTCACAAGTGCTATATTTCAATATAAAATAAAAAAACTAGCCTTATATTTATGTACTGCATATTATCCTTTAAAACCTAAGAATTGTTTACATCATAAAAATAATTGATCAGTTGTTGGCTGTTTACAATTCTTTCCAAGAAGCTCATTGATAAATTGTTCGTAATCATAATATTTTTTTAATTCATCGGAGCAGTGTTGTACTCCACGTTTCAACACTTTCAATGCAATTCAGATGATGAGAAATGTTTAACTGCTCTGACTCATATTCGGTAACCTGTCATAACGATTTAAAATTTCGATATTTAGTTTTAATGTGAAATCGAAATGTGAAACCGAATCGAAATGGTAACCTGTCATAACGATTTAAAATTTCGATATTTAGTTTTAATGTGAATCGAATGTGAAATGATAAATTGTTCGTAATCATAATATTTTTTTTAATTAATAATTTTAATTAATAATTTTTAATTAATAGCTTTCTGGCTTCCATACAGACAAACTGCATGTAAGCGAGCAAGGCATTAAAAGTGAATAAGCTCTTTCTCAGTTCCGAATAGAATGTGTTGTCTTCTGCTTATCTGACAGCTATTGACCACCAGCAGGGTATGCGTATTTCTGAAAAATTCCAGGAACGTGTAATTACCAACTCCTTTGTTTCTTCTCCTTTTCCATAGGTGTAAGAGGGGGAATTCTCAGAAATTAAAACAAGAACGAAGGGAAAGAAAAGAATAGTTTCCTTCTGAATACATTGTGAATATTCCTTTGCCAGTTAAAATGAGGTTCGAAAGCTGATAACATTAACCGATTTAACGATCACATAAAGCGATGATTTCAACATACAGATGAATAAAAAAGAATCGGGACCAAGTGATTTCGATAACAATAAGCGATTGATAACTTTAACCGCGATCACATTCAGCGGAGTCCACTGTATATGTACATTTACGGGTCTTTAATAGGAAATCGAAACTGCCTAGAGTACAAAGGTTGACAGAATACCACTCGGGAAATAAAAGCTATATTTCTACAAATTACAGGGATTGATTTTAACCTTTGTGAAAACATTTTTTTGCATATTGCATTTAGTTTTAACGTGGTAACAAATCACATACAATATGCATCGAGACAAAACATTATTTAACTTTTACGATTAAATTTTGTGTCCTCCATTAGAAGTGTCCCTTACTAAGAGGTTAACACATTGAAAATATCTATATTGGGAGTGGAAATTGGAAAACGTATCTATTTAGAGGTGTATCTATATGGAGGTTTTCTGTATATATAGTCTTTTTTTATATATTTTAGTTAACGTCCAAAGACAACAGAATAACTCAGTAACAGGCACAAATATCTATAACTTTTCATTTAATAAACCATTTGATAGAAATCTGACTCAAAAGATTTATTTATTTATTTTTATTTTACTTTTTGTTTATTTATTTATTTATTTTAGCGAACTTTTAGTTGGAAAAATTCTCTAATCAATTCTGAAATGCCAAACGATGTCTGAACGGGAACGGCCCTGCTTACCGAGGTTCGTGAGTTCAAATTCCATTACTAGCATGGATGTTCGTAGACGTTCAGAATCGGCTTTAAGCAGTAGGTCCCGGTCTCACTAGCCCTCGCGTAGCAAGAAGTAGACCGTAGCACTCCAAACCAACTATGAAGCATCTAAAACCTTATTGTGTTCGTACTCGGTTACATATCTAGCGAGGTCTAGAAATCTTGTTCGAAACATTTTTATTAAAATGTTCCTGGTTATTTTTAGTTTGGAAAAAGTACGTTCACCATATGCATGAGTAAAATATTCAAAGGAATGCTCAAGTTTAGGGCAAAGATTCATTTTTGGAATCGATTTCCAAAGATGGTAAATCTTTGTATATCTAAGCTTTTCAAAGTCTAATATAATTTACAAATCGGGATTAATTTATTTAAAAAAAAATATGACAGAATGTAAGTTCACTTGTTCGGTCCAGATCTCGTAAAATTTTATTTCAGGAAGTAAAAGCACTTCCATTTCGTCAAAGTAATTACTTGAAAAGGAATCTTGTTATTTTTATCTCTTCCGATTTGTCATCGAGAATAAATGTAAGTCTTATTCTTTATGGTATTTCTAAATTTGGATGGTTGATTATGTTGTTATAAAGCCATTTACAGCAGTATTACTCTCACTGACTTTAAATCGCGTTGTTTTGATCGTACTTCTACGTAACATCCAGTCCCGGAAATTCAAAAGAGCTATTGCAGATTTTCCCTTTCAATGTACATTAACAAACTAGCGAAAAACAATAAAGCCCAAACATCCGATTTGTTTACTTTTTGTTCTGCATATCTCTAGCTTTTGAACAATGAAACAACCTTTTTTATATCAACCTCTCTTACAGTCTCTAAAATGAGGAAAATGAGTAGTTCCACTCGGTAACCTCTTCAAGACTCCTTCCTCCTGAACCGGTTCGATAACCCAGTGAGGATGGCACACTTCGAATTTCCGTGCCGTACTTTTCCTTACGGAGCTTTCTCTCGATGAAGAATTTGGTGTGAAGTATTAGACAATAAAGATTCGTACTTTCAGTAAAGAATTAAAGCATCTTTCAAGTAATCCCCAGACATCTACCAGACAAAAGAACATGAAGGTAAGTTGACTGTCTTTTTATGCCTCTGGTGGACAATTAATTCAGTCGTTTCGACTGATTTCAAGTGTCTGAAATTTTTTTTAAGAATATCAGGCTTGTGATGTATTCTTGAATTAAAAAATTTTACTAATGTTTTAATATGAATAATAAATTCTAGAATGGAAGTCGGGTTGTAAACTGTTAAATAAGAACATGAATGTAAGTTTTATGCAAGTATTAAAAACAACATAAAACATATGACTTCCAGTAAAAAATTAGTTTTACTTCGGAAAATATATCAAGCGTCTTGTTTACTGCGTAGTACACTATTCTTGAACGTGTCGAATATTCTAAATAATTTTAAAACAAGAAAGAAGTATGATTTTATATTATTGCTTTCACCAAAAATAGTCTCACTTTGACAGAACCTATTTAAGATATTTTAAATCTTAAATTTTTATTCATAAAGAATTTTTTTTCGTCAAGCTTGTATATATTTATCTTCCAACAAAGATAATGTAAAACATTTCTTAACGTATTATTTTTAGACTTTAATGAATTTGAATATTCACTAATATAACTAATTTTATAAAAATATTAAGTCTATCCTATCTTGAAAGATTATAAATTATTATTTTGAAGACATATAATGCGTAATTTTTAGCGTTTGACTTCGGAAATATTTCTGGAGCACGAAATTTTCGTTAATAGAGCAATAATACACTTATATCATAAATTATAATAAATCATTTTAATTCCCTTTTAGAGGAAACTAAAATATTTAAAATATTTTAAAGTATTTTGTATGATGCTTTGAAATTTTAAGTAATTTTAAAACTGTAATTAATGGCAATAATATTTTTTTATCTGTATAACATTCAAATTAGTTAAATTAAGCATTTAAATTAGTATGTATTTTATTTTATATGTATTAAAAATAGCGGAAGATATATGTTTTTTATATGCATTTTTACTAGTTAAATAGATATATGTAAATTAAATTATCTTGGTTACAATATTTTAATTTAAATAGAATACTTATATCATTAATTTTTATAAATCATTTTAATTCCACTTCCGAAGAAACTAAAATATTTAAAATATTTTAAAGTATTTTGTATGATGCTTTGAAATTTTAAGTAATTTTAAAACTGTAATTAATGGCAATAATATTTTTTTATCTGTATAACATTCAAATTAGTTAAATTAAGCATTTAAATTAGTATGTATTTTATTTTATATGTATTAAAAATAACTGAAGAGATATATGTTTTTTTATATGCATTTTTACAAGTTAAATAGATATATGTAAATTAAATTAACCTGGTTAAAATATTTTAACTTAAATTTAAATAGAATACTTATATCATTAATTATAATAAATCATTTTAATTCCCTTTTAGAGGAAACTAAAATATTAAAAATATTTTAAGGTATTTTGCATGATGCTTTGAAATTTTACGTAATTTTAAAGCTGTAATTAATGACAATAATATTTTCCTTTTTTTATATGTACAACATTTAAATTAGTTAAATTAAGCATTTAAATTAGTATGTAGTTAATTTTATATGTATTAAAATTAACTGAAGAGATATATGTTTTTTTATATGCATTTTTACAAGTTAAATAGATATATGTAAATTAAATTATCTTTGTTAAAATATTTTAACTTAAATTTAAATAGAATGCATTTTTCTTACAGAAAATAATTATAACGTTCTAATGTAACTATAATGCCTTAATTAGTACTGCAATTATAATGCACTAATATACTAATGTAATGTAATAATTATAATATTATACTTTTATTTGTATAGGAGAAATAACTAACTCAGAACAGGAGGTATTACAAAATGTTCATTAAGATCGTATTTCCTCACATACATATTACAAATATCATAGTTCTTCAATGATAAATTTTATGCTGTTACTTTTTACAGATAGCTAAGTGTATTGCATTGGCAAATTAAAATATTGTTTTTTTTTTCTTACCCATAAATAGGTTTTCCCCTAATTTGAAATTTGGTGTTTAAACTTCATGTTTTAATAATGGAGTGGTATAACGTCACTCGATTGTAGCATACATTTTTAACCTTCTTGCTTTATTGCCACTCACGTGAGGATCATAATTTAAATAATAAAAAAATGATAACAAAGCAATTTCCCAATCAAACTTTTATCTCAAGTTACACCGCTTGTATATGTAAGCTTCATATGAGACTTCAAATATTATTTAATTCTCGATACAGGTATCATTTTGGTGTTTAACCCTCTAAGCGGTTCGCACGTACAATTTCGTCAAACCGATGATGACTTCAAAACGTACAATTTTCGAAATCCAAAACCGCTCCAAAATTGGATGTAATGTACATTTTTGTCAGTGCTTTCCTCCATGGAGTTTTGAGGTAGAAGGGTCACTTCGATTGTTCAGGAACTGCACCACTCTTTCACTGACATTTCTTAAGGGATGCACCCCTACCTCCTGAGGCACAAAGACATTGATAGCTTTTTATGCCTTTGTAGATTTCTATTTCGAAGTATTTCGTTTGCGGTAACAGATGCATCTATAATTGCACCACTTGAATATCTTGGATGACTTTCGTAAAAAATATAAATAAGTTTCTCAAAGAATATTTTTATTTGTACTTTTAGTATCCATTATTCCTTATGGGATATTCCAGACTTGACGAGCTTTATGTGCATTAAAAATCTATAATATCTATTCATATATATATATATATATATATATATATAACCGGAAGTAAAGGGACAATAACGAGGGTCTGTTTCCCGTATTCTCTTCTGGTTGACAAAGGGTGAAGGAAAAATTCATAGAACGCTTTGGCACAGTAAACCTATAGCGTATTTTTTGGAATTTTTTTTCTCGATGTGTTCCACTCTAAGGGTTAACATTTGGTCAGGGCCATGGAAAAATTGCTACTATTTATTACAATTTTGGTTTTGTTTTGATTAGAAGCGCTGCAGTTTACGATTTCTCTGAATGCATATTTTTTTCCGATTTATAATATGCCACAGCAAAATGCGGATGGTTTTTTCTTTTGAGGATAATAAAATACCTCATCTTTTTGCTTCCTTTTGGGAACAATGAATTTCCAGCTCATTCTATCGACGATCACTTTCAGAATTTTCAAGCTGTGTTTCTGGGACTTTCACAAAAGTTTCTCTATACATTTAGCGAATATATTATGCATATTATAGTTTGATTGCATCCGCAGTGAAATATTATTTAGTAAGCCTGCCCATCTTTCATCCAATATTTATTACTTTTTAATTTCGATTGCAAGGTATTGTGTACAATGTTGTTAGACATGCGTTTTGAAAATAGCATTGTTGGTTTTCAGCTTTTTCAAGAGAGGATATAATATAACTCGGTTAAAAATACTTGGATAAAAAATAGAATACGCTCATATCTTTCTTACATGTTTTATTTTCACTCTCTCTAACCATACTCTAGTTTAGTTTTCAAACTTCTAACAACACTAAGTGTTGCCAAAATACAAAAGGAAACTGAAAAATCATCCGTAGCGAGACCGCGCATTTTCTGCAACAACTGACTAGGTTTATAATCTCCTAATTCTAATCCAGTAACCAGACGCTGAATTCGCTTGTTTTCACTTTCTTTGAAAGTATTTAAAAGACGGTCTTTTGCCATAGAATATTTGGTAGGCTTAGAGTCTCTAACAATGTCCCAAATAGATTCAACATACCTTGGTTCCAACGGGAAAATCAGATAGTTAAATGTCATTTCTTCAGTGGTTATTTTATTTATTTGAAACTGAACTTCCACTTGGTGAAACCAAATGTCTGGTTTTTTTCTCTCCAAAAGGGTGGTATTTTTATACTCACAATATTCGCTTCGGCTTCCATTGCCGTATTACTACCGGTTTCCGTAGTCATCATAAATAATGAAGTCGAACGAATCCCAGGTCACCAGTGTTGGTTTTCAGCTTTTTCAGGAGAGGATATAATATAACTCGGTTAAAAATACTTGGCTAAAAAATAGAATACGCTCATATCTTTCTTACATGTTTTATTTTCACTCTCACTAACCACACTCTAGTTTAGTTTTTAAACTTCTAACAACACTGACAAGTGTTGCCAAAATAAAAAAAGGAAAAGTTTTAGAAACACACGAATGTAAGACCGCGCATTTTCCCCGGCTGACTAATTCTTAAGTCTGCACGCCTCTTCTAATATCTGCCCGCCTATTTTTACTGGGGCAGGTATCTTGGGTTCGTTTAAAGCCTATGTGGCCGACAATTATTCACAGCAGCGACAAAACTCTTGATTAACCATTTATTATTAAGAAGATTTAAAAATAAAACATAAATACACTTCCGTTCATACTCGAACAGGGCTCAAATAAGACCGAGGACAAAAAATAAACTGTGCCGAGCGGACAAACACCTCTCTCGGTCTCCACTTCTTTCCGAAGAATGTCCGTTCCCCGTCGCTCCGACCGGGCAACCTTTTCACTCCTTTTCGTGAGGGCCGGGGGGAATCCCCCCCCATCGGTCAAGTTTTCGCCTCCACGGGAAAAAATGTCATTTTCTGCAGCTGGCGGGCGCGGGGGTGGCATCCATCGCCCCCCTCCTGTTGAACCTTGCCAGCCCTCCATCGGGGTGTCCGTTTTCGGCCGCCGAAAAAATCCAGGGGCCATGTAAAACCAACTCGAGTCTTGAGTCTAGTATTACAACAAAATAATAATTTACAAAAATAATATTTACAGTTAAGGATTAAGTTCTAAATTAAATATACCGTTACAGCATTATATGATATTGAGAACTCTGCAAATTATAAGCAAAACACTTGGAGAAATTTGGGATTATTTTTATAAAAACTTTAATTTCTCCACGGGTATACGTGCTATCCTCGCAACAATAAACACAGATTAATACAACAATCATCCTAATAATGTTCTAAAGTTTCAATTTTTTCATACATTACTATTTACAGGGTTATCCAAACCATATTCGTTTTTCTTCATTTTGTTGAAGGTTCCCTATGGGGTTTCGGGAAAAATTCTTAGCTGAAATATATGACGTCTACCATCCTGTTTACACGCTTGAGGTTTCAGGATAATTTCTTGTGTGTGTTTCTAGATATTCAACAAAATGTCTAAAATCGAAAGTGACTAATCATCATTGGTATTATAGTGTATATTTGAATGTATTTGTTTATAATATATTCGAATGTATTTGTATATAATGTATTTGAATATATTTGTATGTAATGTATTTAAATGTATTTGAACTGCAATGTATTAGTATGAGCTGCTATGGATTGTACACCCGGAGACACTCAAAATACCTCAAATCTTTATTTTATGGCAGATGGTCATCGATGAAGCCAGTGCATAGGAAGGAGGAGAAATATTTTAATAACTTACTATGTTACTACCCAGTTGGGATTCAATAATTTGATTCCATATTTTATGATCTTTAGCTAGTTTTCTTTTTTGGTGCTATACAGGTAATTAACTGTAGTCCATTTAAGTCTATCAGACCGTGGGTTAGATAGCAGGGCCGTAACTTGGTCCTTTAGCACCCTTGGCAAAAAACTGGTCTGCGCCCCTACCACCAAATATAGTGAGAAAATATATAAATATTTTTTTTCTATATCATATATTCAGAATGAATTCACAAAATATTTTCTTAGTCCTTAAAATGTTCCTTGTATATTAATTTTTAATTTTTTCTTCTATTTTTACCATATTAATACTTTAATGTTTTATAACATTCTGTGGGTATTTTCCTCATAAACTGGATAGTTTATTTGAAAGGAATATGTTTTATTTAGTCGTTGAATTTTTTTAAAATGTGGGCGAATTTTTAATTTTAAATTGGTTTTAATAACATTAATAAAATTTTTCGTTTTTCGTTTTAAATTTTAAATTTAAAATTTAAAACAAAAACCCGGATTTATATAAAGGCATATTAGGATTTTTTGGTAAACGTTTTGTAAAAATCGATAACAAGTTTAGCCTATAGAAACATTTTTAAAAATAAGAAAATCCATAAAAAATAATTTTTAAACACATTGGATTTTATAATAGAATGAAGTTATTTCTCAACGTTTCCTTATTTATACTCGAGGCGAATCGTCCTCTTTCGGACCCCATTTTCCTCACGGTGCGGCGCCCCTATGACTGATGCGCCCTTGGCAAATGCCACCTTTGCCTCGAGTTAGTTAAGATACCCATGTTTTAAATTATACATAACTATGAGCCGAACTATCTTTTCAATGGATAAGGCGCTACTCATCACAGCTCTCAGGTTCGAATCCTAATATGATATGTAATTTCGTAGCAGTTTGGAATCGGCTTTAGGTACCAGTCTCTTTTGCCCTCGTGTTACATACATATATATACATATATATACATATATATACGTATATATATACATAAATATATATATATATATATATATATATATATATATATACGTATATATACATATATATACATACATATATATATACACACATATATATATACATATATATATACACATATAAATATATAAATATCTATACATATGAATATATTTATATATATATACTTACATATATATAAATATATATATATAATATAAATATATATAAATATATATACATATATATATACACATATATATATACATATATATATATACATATATATACACATATATATACACATATATACACATATATATACATATATATATATATACATATATATATATATATATATATACATATATATATATATATATATATATATATATATATATATATATATACATATATATATATATATATGTACATATATACACATATACAGTAGACCGTAGCACCCTAAACCAAACCAAAATTCA
>CM063506.1:72593187-72608187 GCA_032207245.1 Pardosa pseudoannulata | reverse complement strand
CATATACATACATATTACACAGACACACACATACATAGACATATATATATATATATGTATATATATGTATATATATATGTATGTATATATATGTATATATATGTATGTATATATATATATATATATATATATATATATATATATATATATACAGTAAAACCTCCAAAGTTGACCACCTCTGTACGTTGACCACCTCTCTATGTTGACCGAAATTTATTAGTTTGAACGGTCAAAATGCATTTTCAATGGCGATTTGCCTCTCTATGTTGACCACCTCTGTAAGTTGTATGTTGACCAATTTTTAGTAGGTTTTACTCTCTGTAACTTGACCACTGATGTTTTCTTGAATTAGATTTTTATCGTTTATTTGCGAATTTTTATTAAAAATGGCGCAAAGAAAAGCTCTAAGAGAACTTAAATTAAAGGAGAAAGTGGATCTTCTTAATTTTCTGGAAAGCAGCAGCCAAAGAAAGACAGCAGAAAAATTTGGTGTGAGTAAGACAACTGTGAGCAACATTTTAAAACGCAAGAAAGAATATCTGGAAAGATACTCTTCCGAAAACGGGGAACTTCAAAGAAAAAGAAGAAAAACGTGTCTCGACGCTGTGAATGAAGCCACATTTCGTTGGTTTACAGAGATGAGATCAATTAATGCAAGAATATTGGGGCCTATGCTTCAGTAAGTAGCAAAAAAATTTGCAAAGAATTCGAAACTGAGGACTTCCAAGCGTCAGCAGGTTGGCTTGAAAAATTCAAACTACGATACGAGATTTCTCAAAAGGTTTTGTGTGGGGAATCGAATGAGGTTTCAGTTGAAGTGGTGGAGAAGTTTATTGAAAAATTCCCAGAGTTCGCTAAAGGTTTTAAAGATGAGGACATCTTTAATGCTGATGAATGCGGTCTCTTTTTTAAAGCAATGCCTGATAGAAGTCTAGTAATGAAGGGTGACTCTTGCAAAAGAGGAAAACTTTCAAAACAGCGTTTTACTGTTCTTCTATGTGTTAGTATGACAGGAAAAAAATTGAAGCCTATTGTTATCTTCAAAACCGTAAAACCTGATGACCTTCCTGTTTGTTGGAGAGCGAATAAATCCGCTTGGATGACCAGTGCTTTATTCGAAGAGTGGATTAGAGGAATTGACGCAGAAATGAGGAAAAAGAAGAGGTCTATTCTACTTACCGTGGATAACTGCCCCAGCCACCCAAATGTGAATAATCTCACAAATGTGAAGCTAAAATTTTTGCCTCCAAACACAACTTCGATAACCCAATCTTTAGATCAAGGCATTATTCAGTCCTTCAAAGTGCACTACAAAACTCAACTTCTGGCATGGGTGATCACGAAAGCACAAACCTGTAGTCGTTCTGCGTTGCCATCATCAACAGCTGCATCAGTAAATGCTTTGAATGCTGTTCATGGGATTAATTCTGCTTGGAATAAAGTTACTCAAGCCACGATTAAGAACTGCTACAAGAAAGCTGGATTTGTTACAGCTACAATATCGGTGCAAGAGGATGAGCTTCCTCTATCTCCCTTGCCAGTTTTTGATGCAGTTAATTTTGAAGATTATGTTATCATGGACGATGAGTTAGTAATATGTGTTGAACCAGACTCAGGGACAATCTTCAGTGAGTTACTCTCTGGGACTAAGCACAGCGAGGACTCTAAGGTACGAGAAACAGACGGCGAAGAGGATGATGATCCAAGTGACGATGAAACTGAAAACTACCCAACTCTGAAGGAAGACGATGTAAAGCGCATGTTGGAGCAACTTTCATTTCACTGCAGAAAAATGCCCAAGCATGCTTAATGGACTTGTAAACTGTGAAATAGCTTTTTGCAGTTACCAAATGAACAAAAAAGAGGATTCAAACAAAAATTGAATCATTCTTTCAAAATTTGTAAAAATTTGTACTTTCAGTAAAAATAAAAATGAGTAAGTGCTAACTTTTTTCTAAATTTTTCCTTAAAAAATACTAAAAAAGCTTACTAACTTTTTTCTAATATTGTACTATAGTAAATATTTTTTAAAAATTCCCTAAGTTGACCACCTCCGTATGTTGACCACTTAGTTACAGTCCCTTGGGTGGTCAACTTATGGAGGTTCTACTGTATATATATACATATATATATATACATATATATATATATATATATATATATATATATATATATATATATATATATATATATATACATAGAGAGAGAGAGAGAGAGAAAGAGAGAGAGAGAGAGAGTATGTGTGCATGTAAGTTTAATTATTGAGATACAGAAATTTATCTCAATAATTATAAATATAAAATTAAATTAAAAAAGAGAGTAACTGTTGAAATACAGAAGATAGAGATTTCAAATTTTTCATGTGTGTGGGGAAAGAGTAGAAAAGTAATGTAGATTATTAAAAGTTTTTCATTATTTTGAACATATTTAGAGTACCGTGTCTTCTCAATAAGTTTTAATTCAATATTTATAGAAATTGATAACGGATAGAAAACATTCGCCCTCTTACAAATTTTTCTCTAGCACAAGAAAGCTATGAAACCAGATTTTATTTGGTAATATAGTTTATACCAGATTTTATGGTTAAAAGGAGACCTTAGCTCATTCTTTGTTAAATATTTGGATTACAAATAATTAAAGTACTGAATACAGAAATTACCACACACTTTGACTGATAGCCTTTTTTAAATGCTTTATTATTCTTCTATTTTTTTTTTTATAAAATATTCTCCCCAGAATTCTATTTAACTACAGCTTTCTGTATATAACAGGTTTTTTTGTTGCTGTCCGTAGAACTAATGTATTTGGAAGTCGAAACCATCTTGTCTTAATAAACACCCTGCGACTCAAACAGTTTGTATTGCCTTGTCGAAATTTCAACTTCATCTATGGTACATGAAAGCTTTGCTGTTTGTGAAATAAGTACATCCACAAACATAGTGATATTATGCCAGTTGTGTCTCATTATTTGTGAAACATTTAACAAATTACTTCTTTCATTTCAATCAAATTTCTCCTTTACGTTTTTGGGAAAAATTGGAATGTACCACACTTGGCATTAGTTTCTGGAGATTAAGAATATTTTTCTTTTTTGATTGATCCATTAAGTAACTGTCCTTGCTAAATTTCAAGTTAACATACATCGGATAATACTCAGTGAAGTTTTCACCAGTGATCTTTTCCCCCAGAGCGCTTTTTTTTAGCAAGCTGATTAGTTTCTTTGTTAAGACTGTTTTGAACTTGAAAATTCATAAGATTTCCTTTGGCAATTTCATCTGCAATCTTATCCCTTTTATATTCATTATATTCAATCTTGATAAACGAATATATACTAGGAATTTTGTTAGAATGTTTTATACCGAATGGTTTCATGTCAGTTTGAAGAGGTTGGCTACTTCCATTCAAAAATTTGTCTTCCATGTTTCCGAGTGGAATTAGAATGTTTACTATTGCACCTGACTGCTCTTCCATTTTTCTGTTTACTGTTGAGTCATCTATCTTAGCTCTGTGTTCGTTTTCAAACCTTTCAAACGCAGTAGGAATTTTTAAATATTTGAAGTAGAAGGCATTCTTCCAAGGGTATTGATCTCTTTGGGTTTCCTTCGTAAATCCCATTGTATTTCCATTTTCAGAATCCTCAAAGTTTGACACTTTTGAATACTTCCTAAACTGTCCAGATTCCGTCTCACGAGAGTAAATGTCTTTTAAAGTTGATCTGCTTTGCTGTAACTTATTTGCATATTCTGATATCATGTCCCGTAGAGCTGAAAGTTCTTCATTCGCTGAAATAATAGTTGCTGGGAATCTGGAATTGACTTTTCCGGCGTTTATTCCTGGAGCTATATTATCTAGCGATTTAACCTCTTTTCCGAGAAAACTTTGTTGACGGTCATTTTCCTTCAAAACTTCAATGGCTGTGGGTAATTCATTACCACTTACCGATAAAGAACTATTGTGTTTACTAGTTTCATTTTTATTGCTGCTGTTTGTTAAAAAATTCATAAATGTATGATCAGTACTAAGCTCATAATTCATTCCTAACATTGTTGGGTCCACGGTTGCTGAAGATTGCTTAGTTGAAGAGTCGTTTGGTTCACTTTGTAATGTAATATTAGATGAAATTAATGCAGTCGCCTCAGAGTTTTTGAATTCATCTTCCATCACGTTAATACTTTGTGTTGGCAAATTCCATTTAGGAGCATTTCTTTCTGTGTTATTTTCTAAGTCAGATCGTGATTGAAATTCTTTGGTTTCAAAAGCTATAAATGAACTTGCTTCTTTACTGTCTCCAGTAAAATTCAAAGGAATGTTTTCAATCCAAGGGAGCTGTTTACTAAAAGTGAGTTTAGTATCATTAAATATGGTATCTTTGGATTTTGTTAAAGGGGATGAAAGATCAGTTTTATTCTCCAACGTATTTAAGAAATGATCCTCTATATCCCTTGATTTACCTGACCGTTTGCTATTATCTTTCATAAAGTCAAAGGTATTCATTTTTAACTGCACGTTACCTGAGGGGGGAATAATTTTCCAAAGTTTGTTGTTGTTATGAGAAGCATTAAACATTGTTGAATTAGAATTATCAACAACTGTTGAAAGCTCTATTACTGAATGACTTACGTTACTAATTTCAAGTGTTGCAGGTGTAAATTCATCAAATTCTGACGGGTGTGAAGTAGGATCTGTCGTGTTCATTTCCATACCAGTAACTGAAGTACTTGATGATAAATTCAAGAATTCTTCCTTATCTAAATTCGGTTTATCTTCTATTTCATCTAATAGAACTTTCCAAATATTAAGAATCCTTTCAACTTTTGCAGCTTTCATATCAGAATTTCTATTCGGATAAAAAAAATTCTGCTTTTCGTCGCGACGGGAAAATCGTCCAAAATGTGAAAAAGGTAATAGTTGAGATATACTTGCAGTATTTAAATGACTCGAATTTTTTTTAGAATTTGGAAATAATGTTCCCAACCAACTTTTAACGAAAAGTTCACCAAAATTATTGTTATTAGTTGGTATCTCGGTAACATCTTTCATGTGTTCGCTGTCAGTATTGAATACAGTTTGTGTAGGTGGAGGAAGAGTACTGTTTTCAAGATTTTGGCTACTTCTGGATTGTTCTAGGGTATCATTTTTTAATGACATATTCCCATTTGTAGTACCTAGTAAAAGTTCTAGAGATGGAGGAAATGTACTTTTTTCAAAATTTTGGCCATTTTGAGATTGATTTAAGATATCATGTTCTGTTGTAATATTCTCATTTGTAGTTTCTCCAAAACGTTCACTAGATGGAGGAATTGTAGTCTGTACAATATGTTGGCCATTTTCGGATTGTTCTAGGGTATGATCTTCTATTGGCATACCATCGCTGAAAACTAAATTTTCCATTTTAGTGGGACTAGACCATGTAAAATTTTTATATCCATTAAGATTTTCTAGCTTCTTTTTATGTTCATTTTCTTTACTGTAGTTAAGAATTCGAGAGAGAAATTCGATCATTTCAATTTTGATTCCAAGTTCATTTTGCAAATCAGGATTATCAGTAGCATTTTCTTTCTCCGAAAGCAAAGAAGTTTTAGCCTGATCTAATTGTTGATGTATATCAGTAACATTTGGCAAGCCATTTATTTTCGTTCCCTGTGTTATAACTTTCAAACTCGCTTCAGCGAAAGACTGCAAGTAGGAGTTGGGATCATCAGTGACAAGTTTGGAACTATCACTTGATTTTGCTTCTTCAGACACCTGAAAAAAAATACTTGGTTAATAGAAGAGAAATATTGAAAAATATAACAGAAAATATTTAATAATTCTTTTATGTTTTAATAGCTACAGCTATGGTAGCGAAATTATGACCTGTTTAGTCAAATACAGACCTATAAGGTCTTTTTTATTGACTTACTTATTAATATTGTTGTGTGGACGGGTTTGAAACGATTCCTACCATAGAACAGTTAAAAACTTAAAAAGATTTATTACCAGTAATCTGTTCGAAATTTACAACTATATCAGTAGTTTATAATACAAAATTACTAAGAATTAATAAAACAAGTGCAAGCAATCTCACAGAGGACTGTCAATAAACTGTCCTCTCGAAAGAAAAGTTTTCCACTGAACAGACAAAACATATGATGTCACGTGGAGGTAGATGAATTTGCCCTAGTTCACAACTTTTTATCTGACGTTTTATTTAAGCCTTAGTGGAAATTATATAAGAATGGGTAGGAAAAATTATCAAATTACTGTAAAACAACTTTTAGAAATTGGGAAAAAAATCGCCATTTTCCTCACGGTACAGCGCCCGTAAGACGTAAGACCAGTGTTGCCAACCATACGATAATTATCGTATATGTACGATAACTTAGGACTTTGTACCGTGAAAAATAATCTCAAAATTATGTGACATAATTCTGAAAAACTGAACGATTATTTCCTGATTTGTACGATAAAACAACATTAGACTAATGGAGAATTAAAAGAACGGGTAATTTAACTGTAACTCTATAAAGATCAACAACAAGAAATAGAGAATGTCTAATTAATTTTTTTATCTCTTTTTCCCATCAAATAATTGTTGTTGTAGATTTTAGAGCAGCCTAAAGAACATGTTTTGAGGTGCTTCTTCATTAAATGAAAGTAAATAATCCTGATACAGAGGTTGAGAAACCCCATATGTACTGTGTAATAAAAGAAAGGAAAGTGTCAATTATAAAAAAAATGTATATTTGTGAAATTGAATATGACCTAGGTACTAATATTTGATATTTTTTGAAACGAATATAAAATAAAGAATTTTAAAAATTGTTATGTCCAGTGTTTTTATCTGTTAGCTATTTCAAATTATTTAAATCAGTCTAAAACATAAAATTGTTAAATGCAAAATTACTGAATATTCACAATTATACTGGACATATTTCTTTAACGATTACATAATTATGGATAATTAAAAGTAATTTTGCATTTTACTTGTTCTATTGCAGTTTTCACTAAAATATGGTATTTTTAGTAATCAAACCAATTATTAAATAATAATCGGTTTTATTACTGAATATTTCATATTTAAAAAAAAACCACAGTAAATAATGAATTATAACATTATTAAAAAGTATGTATATATATATATATATATACTTTTTAATAATGTTATAATTCATTATTTACTGTGGTTTTTTGTCTGTGGTATATATGTATATATATATATATATATATATATATATATATATATATATACACACACACACACACACACACACACAATTTTATGCTTAGATCAGAAAAGAAAAATCACATGTTCGGTGTTTCATTTAAAGTAAAATACGGGATGATAGAAAAATATTTAATGAATCATATTAAAATATTTACATATTTTTTGCCACCCCAAAAAAAATAATCTTTGGGGGGGAGAGAAATGTATAACGAGAAAACTATATCGTACAGGCGCTATCTATTAACACTATTTTTATTATTACAAAAATGTACGATAATTTATAAGCCAATGCCATAATTTTAGGACCTAGAATCCATAATTTTGCCTTTGAAGGTTGGCAACACTGCGTAAGACTGATGAGCGCGTGGCAAATGTCACCTTTGCCACGTCATAGATACGGCCCTGCAGAAGACCACTAGAGAGGCAAGCATTCGAGTAAACGAATGTAGCTTGACTTCAACACCTGTAGCACATCCGGGACAACGGCAAGTCTCCGAAGTAACCCCTACCCTGTTTTTCCTGGGAAAAGTTAATGAGTCTATCAACCCTCGCCAATAAGAAAAAGAAAATAAACACAATTGCGAAACATAATTTCATATTATGTGTTTCGATGCCTTCTCCCCATCTCCTCTTTTCATGGAAAATTCGATTATGCGTCATCCCGGATATTGCTTGTGAAGTTTGTCTCAAATCACCAGACGTCTAGAACGTTTGGATGTTTGAGCAGTCCTCTTTCTTTTGGACGCCATTTTGTTTTTGCTAACTATTCATCCAAAGCATTTTGCTGCCTAAATATTCATAGAGAGACGTGGAAGTGAAATTTATCTTTGGCGTCATAAAATACTGAATACGCTTTCGACTATTGTGGTTTATTTTCTATTCAACTCAAACACGATTATCTTCCTTATTAGCTGTAAAGGATCTAAAAACAGTCCAAAATATTATCACGATAGCCAAAATTAAAGTAAATAATAAAAAATGTTTCTTTATTTTTAATGAAAATATGAGGAGATATGATATACCATATATTTAAATGTAAAAGATATCTTCGCATATAAACATAAACTTTAAATTATCCTGAAGAACCTACGAAACAGAATACATGAAAAAAAAAATGGTAAATTTACTAACTACTAAAAGCTTACCATGTTCTCTAGTAGCAAGAAACAACGTTTTACAGACTAAAGATGTTTAATAAGTAAATAATTAACGAAAATAGAGGATTATACAACGCTCGAGAAATACAGTGCTGTCGAAATTATAAGAAACTAAATAATTCATACTGATAACTGATTAAGACAAATTGGTGCCAGAAACACAAAATTATAAATTATCTCACATTAAGTACATTAAATAATTAAGATACCGGTTATAATTTTGAAAAAATGGCTTCCAGATCATTGAAATTCCAGACCATTTCGTAGGTTCTTCGGCATAATTTTATCCCGAAGAACTTACGAAACAGAAGACATAAAAAAATGGTAAATTTACTAAATACTAAAAGCTTACCAAGTTCTCTTAGTAGCAAGAAACAACGTGTTACAGACTAAAGATGTTTAATATGTAAATAATTAATGGAAATAGAGATTTATATACTTCGCAAAAAAATACAGTGCTGTCAAAATTATAAGAAACTAGATAATCCAAACTGATAACCGATTAAGACAAATAAATTGGTGCCAGAAACACAAAATTAAAAAATTATCTCACATTAAGTACATTAAATAATTAAGATACCGGTTATAATTTTAAAAAAATGGCTTCCAGATCATTAAAATTCTAGACCCTTTTGTAGGTTCTTCGGGATAGTTTTATCTCGAAGAACTTACGAAACAGAAGACATGAAAAAAAATGGCTAATTTACTAAATACTTAAAGCTTATAAAGTTCTCAACTCTCAAGAAACAACTTTCACAGACTAAAGATGTTCAATATGTAAATAATTAACGGAAATAAAGGATTATACAACGCGCGAAAAATACAGTGCTGTCAGAATTATAAGTAATTACATAATCCAAACTGATAACTGATTAACACATTGTGTGTGGGTACATTTGCAGCGGAATTGTACCAGGAGCGGGCGTTTTGCGCGTAGATTTAGTTATTCAGTTAAATCTCAATAGATCGAAAATTATTTCATTTTTTTAACCAACTTTTCGTATTTTAAGTATAAATAGAAATATGTAAACTACAAACATAATATTTTTGTAAACAAAAAATATATTTTATAGTGGATAAATTTATAATAGTATCGTAAATATGAAAAATCAAATAGAAATAGTAGTATATAGTTTTAATTTTTTCCCGTTCTGTGGTTCCGCATCGACTGATGTAAAAACTAGTTTTTATCTGTCTAAATTTTTCCAGAATCTATGTAGTAGACAAGAACATTCGGCTTCGTTTTCCTATATATACCTGCTGTTTTTGTACCCACAAACAAACCATGTTGTTACACTAACCCGTACTAGTACGTAACCCGCGCTCAAGTATCAATCGTCAGAAAACGTACTAGTACGTGTCCTGCATACAATGTGTTAAGACAAATTGCTCCAGAAACACAAAATTATAACTTATTTCATATTAAGTTCATTAAATAACTAAGATATAAAAAATTTTAAAAAAATGGCTTTTTTTATATATATATATATAAATATATAAATTATCTCTTTATATATATTATAACAACCATAATATTTTTGCACGAAAAAATATTTTTTTATACTATTATAAATAATAGATATGAAAAATATAGAATGAGTAGTATATAGTTTTAATTTTTTTCAATTATGTTATATATAAATATTAAAATGAAAAGAGCAATAAACATAATGAAAAAAGTTTTTATTTGTCTAAATTTTTTAGAATCTATGTAGTAGACAAGAACATTCGGCTTCGTTTTTATATATTTTTTTTTGTACCCACAAACAAAATGTCACACTAAGTACTAGTACGTAAACTAAGTATCAATCGTCAGAAAACGTACTAGTACGTGTCCTGCATACAATGTGTTAAGACAAATTTGCTCCAGAAACACAAAATTATAACTTATTTCATATTAAGTTCATTAAATAACTAAGATACTAATTAAAATTTTGAAAAAATGGCTTCCACGCTTTTCGCATGATGTTTGAAGAAACCCTGTGTACTAAATTTATCTCTTTACGTTGCACCATTTAGTGCAATCGTGTTTACCTGCACGAACACCGAGCACTTTATGCTTATACTATTTAATAATAGATTATTATAGAAAAATTAAAATTTTTTCATGTTATTTTGCGGGATAAGTCCATTTAAAATGCTCAATTAATTTGAATAAACATATGAAAAAAGTTCGGGATTTTTTAAAATTTAGTATAAAAGCACAAATGGTATAAATCTTTAATATAAATTTTAATTTAGCATAAGTTCCGAAATAAATAAAATAAATATTTTAAACGAAATGTTAAGTGATATATTCCGTAAGCAAAGTACATGATATCGGATATTTCGAAATGTTTAAAATAGTAATCAGGATTTAGTTTCCTAAATTTAAATAACTGTCTCTTATTAAAATGTATCATAGATATACGTCTGAACTCTTTGACACATTAGATCATATTTATTAAAATACTTTGAGTTCAGTTACAGTTAAGCATGTTAAAGTATTTAAAAATTCTCTCTTTTACACGGAATATTTTTAATATTAAAATATTCCATTTCTTGATACAATTTAGCTTTAAAATATGTTGATAAAGAAAATCTGATTTCTCTCTGGGTATAAATTTTTAAAATGTACTTACCGTACATCGTTAAAAACAGATGTACGACTTTTAAAGAAATTTATTCAAATACTATTAGAGAGTTTATCTAAATAAACATATAAAATGAAACTTAAATTAATTGTATCATTCAAATTTTATAGAGTACTATCACTGAATTATTCTTTCGCTTTTATAACTGTTCAATTTTCAAATTGATGACGCAGTAAGATTTCTAATTACTGAGAAAGAGCAAGATACACTTTTATTGTAATGAAACGATTTGTACTATATGAAAACTATATGTACTATATGAAATCTATATGTACTATATGAAAACTATATGTACTATATGAAATCTATATGTACTATATGAGAACTATATGTACTACATGAAAACTAGATGTACTATATGAAATCTATATATGAAAACTGTATGTATTATTTGAAATCTATGTATGAAAACTGTATGTACTATATGAAAACTATATGTACTATATGAAATCTATACGTACTACATGAAAATTATATGTACTATATGAAAACTATATGTACTATATGAAATCTATATGTACTATATGAAAACTATATGTACTATATGAAATCTGTGTGTACTATATGAGAACTATATGTACTACATGAAAACTAGATGTACTATATGAAATCTATATATGAAAACTGTATGTATTATATGAAAACTGTATGTACTATATGAAAACTATATGTACTATATGAAATCTATACGTACTAAATGAAAATATATGTACTATATGAAAATTATATGTACTACATGAAATCTATATATGAAAACTATGAAAACTATATGTAGTATATGAAAACTATATGTACTATATGAAATCTATATATGAAAACTATATGTACTATATGAAATCTATATATGAAAACTATATGTACTATATGAAATCTATATATGAAAACTATATGTACTATATGAAATCTACATATGAAAACTTTATGTACTATATGAAAACTATATGTACTATATGAAACTATATGTACTATATGAAATCTATATATGAAAACTATATGTACTATATGAAATCTATAAATGAAAATTATATGTACTATATGAAAACTATGAAAACTATATGAAAACTATATGTACTATATGAAAACTATATGTACTATATGAAAACTATGAAAACTATATGAAAACTATATGTACTATATGAAAACTATATGTACTATATGAAAACTATATGAAAACTATATGTACTATATGAAAATCATCTATGTTAAAAATGTATGAATGGTCAATTACATTCCTTTTGAATCAACATACAAGATCGTGCTATATTGTTTCGTACTGTCTCGTTAGACATATAATTACTCTCATTTTATCTGTATTATATACCAAATGAAAAAAAAATTAAATAAGGTATTATAATAAAAGCAAAGTAACATTTTTACTACTAAAAATGGAAATAAATAATACCTCGCATCGAATTCCAGCCAGACAGAGAAGGGCAAAAATAAGTATCCTAAGTCTTGCCTCCATTTTGTTAAGCGTTCAGCATCTGCATCACAGGAGCAAAGCAGAATGTGGAATGAATGTTCGACATGTGCGAACCGGATATAAATGTCTATCAGTACTTGTGGCAAATAGTCATTGGATGACTCTGAAATCCTGGTTCGATGCTAAAACGATTACAATTATGTTTATGATATTTTTTTTAAACTTTCTGCTTAAAGATATCGAATATTACAAAATGTTTAAACGATCGAATTAAACTTTCGACTCATATGCAAAAATTTTAGTAAAGTTTATTGTGACGTAAAAGATTTATTAATGTGTTTATTTTTTTTTTGTGGAAGGTTCTAATTCAGTCCTCAAATGATAGAGAATATCAGAAATTAGAAATTAATGATAGAAATGATTAGAAATGAGAAATTAGTTTTGTTCTATACATTTATCTGTACAACGACATATCTTGCTGGCTTTCGTGAAATGTATTCCTATTTTTGAGGGATTTGCTTTTATGATTAGGTATATAAATTTGAGTAGGCGAAAGAATTCATCTCTTTCACAGACATATGCCAGGTACATTTGTTTACAGTGTTCGTAAATTAACTCCATGGGTTTTCAAAATGTGCATTCCCTCTTTTTCTAAAGAACGCAACTTGATAGAGTCAAACTTCGTTCATTCGAGTTTTAAGAATGCAAAATATTATGGATTATCCCAAAATAGAATTATTTAATCAATTTCGTCTAAAATATATGAGGCCATTTATCTTGTCTACTAGGTACATGTAAAAAAAGGGAAAAATGAAGAGAAAAAAACCCAGCATTTTTAAAATTTTAAAAATTTGTAACTCTCTCTCTTTCTCTTTTTCTTTATGCAGTAAAGAAATCTTCAAATGGACTTAAGTAGAGAAATATCTTTAACATAATATTGTTCTTCAACAAATCGTCTTATTCTTCTTGTACGATAATCGTAATTCTCATGTTGTTGGTATTACATGTTCTTCAACACTGTTTTCGCTTTTTACTTTAGGCGAACATATATACGTTTAGTTTTAACTCCATCCACAATTTTGGTGTCTTCTCCCAAAATAGAATTATTTAATCAATTTCGTCTAAAATATATGAGGCCATTTATCTTGTCTACTGGGTACATGTAAAAGAAGGAAAAATAAAGAGAAAAAAATCCCAGCATTTTTAAAATTTTAAAACTTTGTAACTCTCTCTCTCTTTTTCTTTTTCTTTATGCAGTAAAAGAAATCTTCATATGGACTTAAGTAGAGAAATATCTTTAACATAATATTGTTCTTCAACAAATCGTCTTATTTTTCTTGTACGATAATCGTAATTCTCATGTTGTTGGTATTACATGTTCTTCAATACTTTTTTCTCTTTTTACTTTAGGCGAGCATATATACGTTTAGTTTTAACTCCATCCACAATTTTGGTGTCTTCTCCCAAAATAGAATTATTTAATCAATTTCGTCTAAAATATATGAGGCCATTTATCTTGTCTACTGGGTACATGTAAAAGAAGGAAAAATAAAGAGAAAAAAACCCAGCATTTTTAAAATTTTAAAAATTTGTAACTCTCTCTCTCTTTCTCTTTTCCTTTATGCAGTAAAAGAAATCTTCAAATGGACTTAAGTAGAGAAATATCTTTAACCTATTATTGTTCTTCAACAAAGCGTCTTATTCTTCTTGTACGATAATCGTAATTCTCATGTTGTTGGTATTACATGTTCTTCAACACTGTTTTCGCTTTTTACTTTAGGTGAACCAATATACCTTTAATTTTAACTCCATCTACAATTTTGGTGTCTTCCAGAACAACTTCTTAAATAACAGCTAAATATGATCCATAGGTGACATTATACATTAATGTACCCAGGGCCCGATGAATTTGGACCCTGGACAAACGAAAATATATCGGATCCTATTCCAGCTTTTATGAAGTGTAACCCACTATTAAACCTCACCACCTATCTTTATATACAGTGTACTCCCAAAGCAAAAACGATAAATTATTCAAAATAAATTCAAATCTACAAAAATTATTTGGAATTTATATATTTTTTAGGTTTAGATTTTGATGTGTATTGCTTATCTAATTAGTCGTTACCTTTGGGTACAGTCAACCATCCCCCCTCCCAAAAAAAAAGGGTGATAATGCGGAAGGAATTTTAAACACAATATTTGAAACTTTTTTATAACGTTTAGGAAATTTCATTACTTTATAACGATAAAACTTTACTTTAGGATTGCAAAACATTTTCATAACGTATAATTATATAGTGCACTTCGAAGGGGAATTTACATTCTACTATGTAAGGAAAAGTATCAAAATATTATACACTGTTAACACAATGTTTTAAAAATAATTTGGTTTGTTTGCTGAATTTAATTTATGGCAGTTCAAGCACCTAAATTATCACCCTGTTAAGTTTTAATTTTGTTTAACTCTAACTATTTTTAAATTATAAATTTCCCAGAAATAAATTTCATCAGTTTAGTTTGTTAAAACCTTAATCTCATATTAAAAAAGTGTTTGATAGATTACATTGATAATTTTGA
>CM063506.1:72568187-72585687 GCA_032207245.1 Pardosa pseudoannulata | reverse complement strand
GGCAGAAACATTACATCCATTTACAGAGGTCGAAAATTGCACGTGACAACAGCTTTGAAGGTTTCATCGGTTTGGCGGAATTGTACGTGAGAACCGCTTAGAGAGTTAATAAATAGGTAAAAATAACCCTTTTTTTCTAGCATTATGACTTCACTACTTTAACCATCTCATTTAATCATTTCTTATTTTAATTTATTTAAATACCGTTTGTATTATTTTAATACGTTTTATCACTGAACTTAGATATTAAGTAAATAATTTTCTTTTATATATGGCTTAGGTACATATGTGATAATTTTAAATTTAATCATGGATTATTATTATTTTTTTTTTTTGCAAAGAATATTTTATCACCGGTCTTTACAACAAATTCTATCTACCTCCAGGGTGTAGTAGAAGCGATAGTTTCATTTCTTTACTTCCATTAATTACTGTGGAAAAAATATAGAAAGAACTTAACGATAATATCGACGTAGCTGAGAAAACTTTGAATTATCTTTCTAAATGAATTCAACGTGATTCTAAACTGCATTCACAGTATTGGGAGACTTAGAGGAGTATGACGATAAACAAATTATTGAGCGTGTACCAGATAATTCTCAGCCAAAAAACAAACCATTTATTTATCTGCCTTATAGGGTACTTTATAATTCTGGAAAATTAAATATTTTACTGATCCCGTCATATGATGGGCTATATGCTAGTATAAAGAAAATTCATATTATAAAGTGAAATGTACTTCTGTAACAGACAAATAACTGAGGCAACATTTAATAAAAGCAAGAAATTTTATTTAAAAACATGACACTTTTATAATTTTCACCGTAACATTTTATGAGAAAGGAGTTCAATAAATAGTCATAAAAATGTTATGAGAAAAAGATCCGTTTTGAAATAAAACTTGATATCACATATTTAAACAAGCCTAGAAGATCTAAATAAATAAGTATAAGCTCTGCTTCAGGTCTACAGTCGAAATAAATAACAGTATTCTCAAATAAGTAAGACCTCAAAAGACCTTTTAAGGATTACATTATTGCAATTTCCAGAATAATTAAAAGCTATAAATGTCTAAACTATTTTAATAAGAATAATTTCCTTAAAAATTTCTCAGGTTATTTTTTCAGGTTTGTACTTTATATTCATAATTTCTTAAAGGAGAAAGTCTCAGATCAGTTTAAGAAGTAAAAATAACAATTTTGTCTTTAAAAAAAATTTTTTTTTTATCTGATTAGATCTGAAGGGAAAAATTTTCTGCGGTCTTTTGAGTTCGTTGTGAACTTGAATGTCCCTGTAGAGCAAATAAATGTTCAGTCAGCAATACGGAAGATAAAGTAACGAAAAGCAATCACTTAATAAAACCAAGTAAATTCTCCCGTAACCCATAGGAGTGCAAAAAATTCTCTTTTAACAATTTTATGAATGCTTAAACAAAAATTGGTAATCTTTGTCTTATTCTTTTTTCAGCAGTTGTTTGGGTTTTTTTATGCAAATCCACTGTATCCTTGCTTTAGTGTTAAATAAGATATTTGATATTAATTAAATTAAACAAGGGTCATTTAAATACATCAAAAATTATTCTAGACTGATCCTACTTTGAGCTCAAAGGCTTTAAAGAGACCTCAGATTAGTAATTTAATCAAGATAAAATTAAATATTTCTTTGTAATAATATCACAGAAAAAATTACATATGGTTCACTCTTGTCTCGAAATGTAGCTATTAAAAATATAGATGTTGCAATCCTATCAGTCATAAATGGAAAGCAAACAAATGCTGAAAATTAGATAACTGAAATTTGAACGAACAAGGGCTCGATCTTGCCTTCTGAGTAGGTCTAAGGCAAATTTTTAGGTCGGAGTTTAGCCAGTGTCTCCGGCAAAGATTAAAGAGACCTAATATGAAAATTTCTTACATCAGTGCAGAAATATATGATTAAGTTGGGAGTACTATTATATTTTTTATAAAATTCTTTATAGATAATCACGTTGATTATGCCATTATAAGGGAATATATTTATTTATATTGGCTAAAATACTTCCCTTACTTACTGAATAAAATTAAATTAATGTAACATTTTAATTGTTGTAAATCGTTCAGCTTAAAATGACAAAATTATTGCATTTTCTTTCACTATGTCTCTCCTGAAATACTTCCTTTTTGTGCGCTTTTTGCTGGATACACCAGATCATTACCTTCTGTACTGATTTAAGTACAAATTCTCTTTTTATCTTTGTGCTAAGTACCTTATATCTCCTAGTTTTTGGTACTTTAACGTACTAAAAAATTAACGAAACCTTAGGCCGAAATTTTGCATTTTGAGGTTTTGTACGCAAGTTATGATGGCCTAATTAAATTGCTTTTCATTAATACTTATCTATGCGTCCTAATTCACGCTCCGTTTTATGCATTCAATAAGCTGTAGTTTCACAAAATAGTTTTTTGTTCAAATAAATAATCTTCAACCGGAATAGGCAGCGATATCTTGAGAAGAGTGTCCACCATGTTCTTTGACAAGTCCTGCGAACTGGGGTCCGGCATATCCTCCAACTGGAAGACCTCCTCGTGGACCTCCTGGTCCGTAACCAACAAGTCCATTGACCAGAACTTTGCCAGAGCCTTGAGGACCACTTGCTCCCAAGTTGTGAAAGCTTTGCTCAGCGGGTCCTCTTGCAGACTCTTGGCGTTCGTCAGAGATTACAAAGTTGGGAGAATCTCCTTGCCTAAGGAAAGCTTGTCCTTCAGTACCATGGTAGGAAAAACCAGCAGGCAAGATTTGGCTTGGGGTTTCTTCGGGTTTACGGGCATCTCCTCCTGCGTATACACTTGGGGAAACAGGAGAAGCAGCTGGGCCATTGTAAAGGCCAGAAAGTCCGGCTGATCCTCCGTAAGCATTTTCAGATCCATATCCTGTAGCTCCAAGGCCACTGGGTCCATAAGATGGACTTTGATACCCAGCATACCCATTATATGCAGGGTTTGCCTGGGGATATGCAGAGGGCGATGAAGGCCCAGCATAGGCTCCTCCATAACCTGCTGGATTAGCTCCACCATAACTTGCTTCATTAGCTCCTCCATATCCTGATGGATTAGCGTCAGCATAACCGGCTGGATTGATGGCCTGGCTTCCTGCTGCAGCTCCAAAATTCAAATAGGTGTTGGTGCCAGATTTAGGGTCCCCAACGCTGTATGAAAATCCATTATCCTTCTGTTCAAAGTTGACTTTTACATTTTCTTTGCCAACGGTTTGACTGTAAGACGGTGAGAGCACTCCAAGCCCAATGGAGAAAGGTTCTTCATCTGCGTGGACTAAAGCAACCACGAGAACAAAAACGAGGCAAAACTGAAAAGAAAATTACATTCAAATATCTCATTTAAATTAACTGATAAATAATGCAAAATTGGTCAGAATAGATTGTAAAACATGTAAAAAATTGTAATGCTAATATCTAAATATAGAAACTGCTAAAATCTAAATATATAAAAAGACTTCATTAAATATATCTTACTACAAATTTAAATGCCAATACTGAATAGTCAATCATATTTCATAATAAATTATATAATTATAAATATTTTAGTTCATCGTAAATATAATTTAAAGATTACCCAACTTTTACTTTATCCACATGTTTGAAACCACAAATTCAAATTTCTAATTATTCTAATATGAGTATAAATTTCTAGTTTTGTAATATCGTTGCTTCAAATAAATTATTTGTCTGTAGTTATGCTATTGATTCTAACTTAAAGTTACAAATTAAAATATCTTCTCATCGCTAAATGAAAATTTAATCTTATATTGCAAACTCACGTGCACTTATGTAAAAAAAGAATTCAATTATCGAATACTCAGAACGTTTACAACAAATGATGTCACACAAAAAGTAGCATAAAAACAAAACTTTCATAGTTTTTTTGAAAAAAATAATCATAAAACATTTTTATTTTAAGAAAATAATAATGTTTTAAAAGATTAAGCAAAAAACTTAGTTTCATCGTAACTATTTTATTATTTTGTTATCGGAGGGAAAATACTTATTTCCAGTCGTACTGAAACCTGAAATAATAAAAGTGTTATGAAAAGTAACAATATTTCTTTTTCTTTTCGACTACAAGCTTAGGTAAGTTCTTCGGTTTTTTAGTATTTATGTTGCGTGAAATGCAAATTCGGGACTTTTTATTCTATTTAAAATATGAGCCTCATTGTTACATTCGTTTAAATTAATTCAATATTTGTTCATTCGAAAAGTTCATGAACTGTAAATGTTCTGAAATTGTAGTCGAAAATTAATGCTATAGAATTGTTACACCTTTTACAAAAACTACTATATTCGCTAAAAGAAAAGTCATAGATATTAGAATATACTTTTAACACTTTGACTGCCATGGCTATCATATGTGATATCCAGTGATATTTCCGTTGAGACACTGGCTATCCGATATGATAGCCATGGTGTTTAAACACTTCAGGCCATGGGTATCAAAGATGTTATCAGTTACATGAAAATCGTATTGGAGTTTGATTGTTGGGCTCCCTACGATGTGTTAGGTATACGTGGTTTGCGCAAATTGGTATGTGACGATTTTATGAGCTAAGTTTTATGAAAAATTAAATATTTGGAACATGCAACAAAAAAGGGAATATATATAAATAGAGAAAGTTTGTTTTAAAATATTGTTTTTATATATAGTTTTATGTTGAAAAAATACAAATTACACAAAAAAAAAGTTTGGCCCCGTTGTGAACATTTGCAATTTTGGCTTGGCAGTCAAAGTGTTAAATATGATATGAAAGATCGTCTAATAACTGTGATAATTCACTTGAGATATCACTGACTTTTTTCCGATTTGTGTCTGCAATTTAAACATCATGTCTACAAAACTCGAGTACTTTGCTATAGAATTGTTACACCTTTTACAAAAACTACTATATTCGCTAAAAGAAAAGTCATAAATATTACAACATACTTTTAAATATATGAAAGATCGTCTAATAATTGTAATAATTCACTTGAGATATGCACTGACTTTTTTTCCGATTTTTGTCTGCAATTTAAACATTATGTCCACCAAACTCGAGTACTTTGTTGAGAAAGCAGAATTATTACTTCTGGAGCATTGTTCTTGTAGTTATTGATCTATAAAAATCTCATACTACTCTCTCCATTCTATTTAACAAATCCCCAAACTTCTTTTCACCTGGCACAGTGGCATGGAAAAATAAACTTCCTGCCTAATTAAGTGATTACTAATTCAGCTTTATTGGCAGCATTTTTTAAGGCTCGGAGAAAGAGGTTTAGATGGTCATATCTCCTGGATCGCCTCTTTTGCATGGATGAAGCAACACGTAGATTGGACTCGTGCTGGGATTTTAGAGATCACGTGTTTCAATTGCGTTATGCTTCGCAGAGCTTGATAAGCGCGAAAAAAATAAGCTGATATTTTTTTGGTAAAATAGCAAAATTGTAAACCGCAATAACTCTTAATGATATTTACACTGAAGTACATTGGGTACAACAAATATTTACTGAAACCGTGAGAAAAATATGTCATTATACAAACCATTTTGTCATTTTCATTGTTTGATAGATTTGGAAATGTTTTGTTGTTATGTTACAGATTAATAGAAAATAATTTTAAGTTGTTTTTTTAAATATAGGTTGAATTTTTCACAGTAAGTCAGCTATCATTTTACCCCAGGATGGAAATTTTGAATTTTAAGTCACAAAATTCATTAAATAATAAATTTTATTTTCTAAGATAAGAAAAAGAAACATGTTTAATACTATTAACAAAATATAAGCAATATATATGCAATATAAAATTAAATTTTCATTTAGCATTGAGAAGATATTTTAATCTGTAACATTAAGTTAGAATATATAGCATAATTACAGCACAGATAATTTATTTGAAGCAACCATATTACAAAACTAGAAATTTATACGCATATTAGAATAATTAGAGATTTGAATTTGTGCTTTTAAACATGTGAATAAAATAAAATTTGGGAGATCTTTAAATTATATTTACGATGAACTAAAATATTTATAATTATATAATTTATTGTCAAATATGATTGACTACTTAGTATTTGCCTTTAAATTTGTAGTAAGATATATTTAATGGAGTCTTTTTTATATATTTAGATACCTGCATCTTAATACATTTAAAACGTTGCATATAATTTTCTTTCTTTTTCCGTTCTTTAATATTTCAGAACGTTACTAAAAAACTGTTTATTTAATTTTTCTAGTAACTAGATATAATTTTTTTCAAAGCATTATTTATTTTTTGCTTGACAAATTTTATAAAATATTTTAAGAATCATAAGAGAGTATTAATATTAAAATAAGTTAGTTTATATGTAAATGAAAATTTTTAATTTCTGTTAATTAAAAAAAAAATTGGTATTGTTTTTATTTTTTGCTTTATTGTTAATAAAACTCTTATGACATGAATGTCGCTGCAGTTATGCGAATTCGTCAACTTCTGCTCATCATAATAATGCACATTTTTTAAAGTAAATTCAGTTTACCATATCACTATAAAAATTTCATTTTGTATTATATTATTATTTATATTATATCTCAAAACATCAACTTTTCAACACATTATTAAAGTTAAAGTAATAACAGGGAATTTTCGTTTCATCCCAGTGACTTATATCCTATTTTATAGCTTATAAGTTAAAATGTGGAAGGTTTCTTACATAAAACTTTTAGTAAGAGTTTTAATAAATTAATTTGGAATAAAGTGAAACAATTCTTTCTTAACATTTTCTTTGTATTTTATCTATTTAAAAACGTGTGCATTATTTCCAAGTATTGACTTTTGTAAAATACTATACATAACTATTTAATCTTAAGGAATAAATATTTAAGTTTTTAGTTATTATAAAGCTTTAATGAATATCTAAGCTTTAATGAGTAGCAATTCTCAACTAAAATTATTTCCTTACACAATATTCAATTTAAAATAAAAACCAACGTTAACACCCATGAATTCTACTCAAGTCAGTTTTACTTCTGAAAAGAATAAATTTAGAAATGAAGTCACTCCGAAAATAAAAATGTTTCATTAGAGTTCAAAATGTTCAATGTGCTATAGAATTAGGAAATATTTGGAATAGAAACGTTTTCTAGCGTTTAATATCTTTAATAATAGACATAATTTTGTTCGAGTCAGATTCCTTTATTCAAATGCATTCCACTAATGATTTTAATCAATAAATGTTAGATTAGTTTCCTTCGAAAACTGAACATAATTATTGTCCAATTACAAGAAAATCTATATATTCTAATCACAAGAAAAAATTTTTTGGGGAAAAATTAGAATACTTCTAAAGTTGCTAAGCGCATGCATTTCGATTAGCGTAGCTTTTACATTAAAATGGTGACTTACATGTTTGTCTTAAATGCCACTGATCACAGTTTTAAGTCGCAGTAATAAAATTAGAATATTTTGCATGTTTAGTTAAGATTTTGTTATTAAAATAAATTTATGATCGTTTTTACCGAAATTCTACTATTCAAAAATGTAAATATCGAGCTAAAATTTTCCCTTAATCAACGAAAAACTACAATTTTTAAATATTAATCACATCTAGTTTCTATGTAGAAAATCCTTACGAATAAAATAAATAGCCTTTAAATTATTATTGGGAGACTTTGTTTATGTTTCAAACAAGATATAGAATGTAAACAAAAGAACGAATCAATGACCTCTCGAAATTTATTTTCTATCGAAGAATCACATTTTAAAAGCCTGTTCACCTTCAAGGTTTTTTTTTTTTTAAATTTCATTTTAAATTTATGGGTGTGTACGTACATGAGCGTTATATAATCCCAAAATGAATTACAAAAACAAAGTTTCTCCAGAAAATAAATGATTTTTAGAAAGATAATTAATGATATGTACTACTTCACTAGATGTTTTGCCTTAATTTTTAAGTTTAATTTTTTTCAGCAAGTGAAATTCTATTTAACATCAGATTGGTATTAAAAAATTCCAACCCCGAGGGGGGATTACATTTTCTATATTAATACATTACATATTTTTTAACAGGATCCTAGAATACATTTTATATTATTCTTCTAATAACCTACGTGCACTGAATTTTGTTAATTGTCTTAATTTGGTTTGATTTGGAACATTACGGGGAATTTTTGGAAGGCGAAGGATAATCTTACAGGGACTATACTTAAAGCTGATTCCGAATAAAGCTATATATATATATATATATATATATATATATATATATTTATATATATATATATATATATATATATATATATAATATATATATATATGTGTGTGTGTGTGTGTGTGTGTGTGTGTGTGTCGACTGAAGGCTTTGGAAGGATGAAACCTTTGTTGAAAATGAGGCAGTTTTTCAGGTATGGTTTCATTAATTCTAACCATAAATTAAATGCATTTCCAATGAAGTCTTACTGCTAAAATTTTAAGTATTTGCAATCTTGATGAGAATTTATGGAAAAAATATAAATATATAAATCTGAAACTTTGTAAAGTAAAATTAATATTTTCTCAGTATGATATTTTATAAATATTAGGGTACTATTTTATAATCTAAGCATGAGTACATTTCGTAATACAGATTTGAATGAATGTATAAAGAAGGTAAATCCTACCCATATCTAAATGTAACAAGTATATTTAAATAGGTGTTAGAAATTTCATGAATTTTCTGAAAACTCTTCGATCTTTTGGTTACTTTGAATAATTATTAATTTAAATATTCACTTCAACGTTACATATTCACTAAACTCTAATGAGGAAAAAATATGTGAGTACATTTTATTTTTAAATATTAGAGATGCACTTAAATAAAGAACAGTTTCTTTTATAGTAATTAAAAGCGAATTTTATCCTTTTTATTTTCGGCAAAAATATTTTCTTATTATTAAAAATCTAATATCCCTTTAATTTAGGAGAATCATAATATGAAAACTTAAAAATGGTTTTAATTGCTAAATGGGAGTTATATTTTTTCTTAAGCTTTTGATATACATTCCATACTATATGATAATTAATGTTAAAGAATTTTACATTTCGCATTAAAAACGAAAGGTGACGCTTGCTTAAAACTAATTATATAAACAAATATTTTAACCAAAGATTCTACCAAACAAAGACAGGTTTTTCAGTTTATATTACTTAAAACAAGTTTTTGTCCTGTTAGTTTGGATTGATAAGTTTTTCTTGTTATTATAAATTTGCTCTCAATTTATTTTAGAAAATTATTTAAAAAGTTAAGGATAAAAAATGTTTTGCCTTTTATAACACTACTATAAGAATGCAACTTAAAGTTTACTCAGAATTTTTTTTCCTGAATCTTTGGATAAATATTTCATATATGATAGTCAATGTTAGAGTATTTTATCTTCAGAATTAAAAACTAGAGCAAATGATGGGCATTTGAATTCTGTAACTAAATCTATAAATCTATAAATATATTATTCATATACCACTGACTGACTCACTGATCACTGTATCCGAAGAATGACTAGCCCTAGCAAAATGAAATTTCGTATCGGGTTTTACCTTACACCTGAAGTGTACGGTTTGTCAAATTTCCATTTCTATAGGGTAGGGATGGACAAACTTTTTAGGGCTGCAGGCCAAAAATCGAAAGAAAATACGTTTGGCGGGCAAGATAATTTTTTCTAAAATTTTAAAAACAATTTACAGCTACCTAATGGTTTAAATACGTTAATGACATGAATGAAATTGCGATTTCATTTTTAAAAGTTCCTTATACTGAGGTTCGAAGTGAGATGTATTGATTTTAAGGAACGATTCTAAATGCTCATCTGTCAGTCTACTTCTGAATTTATTCTTTCTAAGGTTCAAAGTTGAAAACACTTATTAACATATAAGAAGCAAATATATCGCTGATCTTCTGGGCGTGAGATAATAAATTTGGGATATAATATTTAAGTAAAGTAGAAAAGGAGATGTATATATAAATGTATAAATATATATTTCTTTTAATTTATCTCGGACCGGCAACTTAAAATTCTATCCAGATAAAACCTTCCGGCGGGACGTAGTTTGCCCATCCCTGCTATAGGAGTTTAAAGGCAGTGGAAAGGTGAAAAACTTAGCTTCTGCCAGTCTCCAACATTTCAATAATCAACGTCACATAACGGCTTGTGTAAGTATCTAGCAGGGAAATGTTTACCTATCTGTATACATAAAACTGAAATACTATGATATCTTGGAACTAGCCACCTCTTTTGATACATGTACGATATTTGTGATACCACACTGAATCTTTTCTACAATTTTGATTATCCCTCATTTCAACATAGACATTGCTCTCAAATCTCTTTCTTTTGATTGGAGAATCGCGTCAAATAAATATCTATTTTTTATGTTAAAGAGGTATAAAAATGAAAAAGGTGATTCTTTCAGACAACTGAGGTAGGGATCATCATAGCAAATCACGGGAATACAGCTAGTATGTTACATAACCGAAGATTCGTCCAAATTACGCTTGCTTCCTAAACATACTGCATGCTTCGTTGAAATCCACTGTCGAAGTAAACATTTGAAGGAAATTTCCTTACCTTGTTCATTTTGAGTAGTAGATAGTCGTGTAACTGATTCAACTTCCGCGTGGGAGCTCTAATCGTGAGAGATATGCCTGACTTTTAGACCGTTGAGCATTATATAGCTTCCCAGTAAACCACCTGCCGGCCTTCATTGCTGTCTTTGACGCCGCCCATTCCCGGTTAGGCTGACCTAATTACGCAGTAAACATGCAAAGTATCCAATCGATGGAACAATACGAGTTTTCGAAGGTGAAATTGTAAGAGAAAAAAAATAAATAAATGCGTATTTTGTCGCATGTTTCTTATTTTTTCTTTTATCTGAGTGTTTGTGCAGCAGTGCATACAATTAAGGGAATCTTCAGAGATCTGCTTTTATTTACTTTCTACTGAAGGGGTCAATGAACCAGTAATATCGCCAAAATAGAAGTACTTTTATGTTGTTTACTTTTAAAATTCTGAAAAAAAAACTTAATTTTAATAAAAAAAAGTTGAAGAATTTACTTTCCGTTCCTCCTAGACAGTGATATACTCTTTAAGTTTCCTTTCTTTAAATAAAACACTATTGTTAGTGTGATTTAAGCTCCGATAATGCCATTTTCCTAACGATTTACGATTTATGCGAAGTTGCAAGGAATAAAATGTTTTCTTAAGTTTTTAAAAAAAGGTTTTTCTCATATTCATTGATATGCAAAATCGGTATACAATTCTAAATGTAAAAATATAATTTGACGAAAAATCAAAGAATTATAAAAATCAAAAGTCATATTTAGTGTTTAAATTCTTGTAACTAAAATAATATAGATCCTAGAGAAAAAAGAAACATGTTTATGTGTGTGGCAAGATATTGATTGCTAATTATTACTTATAATTAATAGAATTCTTTAACTATCGTTGAACGGAACCTTATATGAGAAGCTAATATTTTTTTTAATGCAAGGGCCCTTGGCTTGTATATTAGGTTTAAAGAATTATGCAAATATAAATATTATCAGTCACGCAAGCACAGATAAAAATTATTTAGTAAAAACATTTATATATTAAATAATATTTAATATTTTTACATTCCGGTAGCAGTATATTATCTCTACAGTAGTATGTCAAATCTCCTAAAAAAGGGTTGAAAACCTTGAATCTTATGCAAATATAAATATTATCAGTCACGCAAGCACAGATAAAAATTATTTAGTAAAAACATTTATATATTAAATAATATTTAATATTTTTACATTCCGGTAGCAGTATATTATCTCTACAGTAGTATGTCAAATCTCCTAAAAAAGGGTTGAAAACCTTGAATCTTATGCAAATATAAATATTATCAGTCACGCAAGCACAGATAAAAATTATTTAGTAAAAACATTTATATATTAAATAATATTTAATATTTTTACATTCCGGTAGCAGTATATTATCTCTACAGTAGTATGTCAAATCTCCTAAAAAAGGGTTGAAAACCTTGAATCTTATAATAAAAAAAGTTTTGATTTTTTAAAAGAAGCCTTATATTATCCTCCCATAAAGTAACACAGAATAAAAGGAAGCCTCATAATAATATGTTACAGCTACAATTTTTTTTTCGAGCGTTACTTTTACAGGGTGTTCCCAAACATTATCGTTCCATTTAAGCTTTGTTTTTGATCCCCTTCATGCCTTCGTTACAAAACCTTCGCTGAAATGAAAGGCTGTGAAACAGCTGTACACACTCTTGAAGTTTCAAGTGATAATTCGTCAACAAATTTTCTAGCATATAAAAAACGTCAAAAATCGAAAGTTTCAGTTTTATTTTGGTGATTTAAGAATAATATGACTATACTTAGCTGTTCATTAAATGAAATGTTAAATTAAATTTTTCATTATTTCCTCATACATGGGCAAATAAAAACCAGGATTCGTAAATTTATGCTATACAGTGATCCCTCATTTTTCGCGGTTAATGGGGACCAGAACCTTCCACGAAAACTGAAAAACTACGAAGTAGGATTTGCCCCTAGGAATTTTCGTGTATGCGGGTACACGAATGTTTTAAATATGTAAACAGTATTTATACTTTACATATTTAAGACAAAAATTACAACAGTATACGTATTTACTTAAACGTGTCAGTGCTTAATTAATAAGGTTAATTACAAAACCTTATAGAGTAAGAAACATTAACCCTCCGAGTGGAACACACCGGGGAAAAAAAGGTCTCCAAAAATACGCTAAAGTTTTATTGTGTCAGTTACCAAATTGTTCTATGATTTTTTACTTCACCCTTTGCCCCACCCTCGTTATTGTCTCATTACTTCCGGTTATAAATATATATATATAAATAGACATTATTGATTGTTAATTTTTAATACACATAAAGCTCGTCAAGTCTCGAAGATCATCATATAAGAAATAACGTATTCTAAAAGTACGAATAATTTTTTTTTTGAGAATTATTTATATTTTTTTACTAAAGTCATCCAAGATATTTCAGTGGTGCAATTAGAGATATATATATGTTGCCGCAAACGAAATACTTCGAAATAGAGATTGACAAAGCCATGAGAAGCTATCAGCGTCTTTGTTCCTCAGAGAGTAGGGGTGCATCCCTCAATAAATGTCAGTCAAAGAGGGGTGCAGTTCCTAAACAATCGACCTGACCCTCCTACCTCATAATTTCAAGGGTGAAAAGCACTGTCAGAAATGTACAATACATTTATTTTTGGAACATTTTTGGGGGTTGAAAATTGTCTGTGACAGCTTGCGGAATTGTACGTGCAAACCGCTTAGAGGGTTAATCAACATTGCTTTCTGAGAGAGGCGAAGAGTCTTGTGTTGGTGGCGGAGGAGAGGCTTGCACTTGGCTCGTAGAAGGTTTAGGCTCACTCGGAGACTCTTTTGCTGGAGGCGCTGACGGTAGAGCCAGGGGACTTTACCTTGGAGAGAAACATGGTGTGGGTAGTTGTTGTCTTTGTTTTTGCTTTTCCTTCAAAATTCTCCTGTACAAGGATATAATCCCTTCAACGCGATGGCAGATATTGTCGTCAATGTCTTGTGCAATTTCTTGCTAGGTTGCACAATTGTTGCAGATTCTCCCGGGTAAGTCCACGCTTTTTGGTTTGTTCTTCGTTCTTCCTCTTCATTGTCTTCCTCACTTGCAGACTTTGTCATCTCAAGAGCCCGTGGTACGTACTCTGAGTCAACTCATCTCCACTCGTTCGACATGAAGGGATCCTTCTCTGAGCATCAACATGAAACAACGCTCCTGTCCTCAATGTGGCTGCCGACAGGGTTGTATTTTTTCATTTTTATTTTTTGATAAATATTTTGAAAAAATACGCGAAGCACTTAAGCCGCAATATATGAATCTCGAAGTGGCGAGGGAATACTGTACCTTTATAGGAAGATAATAAAAATACAGATTATTCACATTTTAACAAGAGAGAACTGATCATGGCTTTCCCAGCCCTACACCACACTATAAATAAGAAGTTTTAACGTGTATTTAAGATAATAATGTGGACATCTTATATTGATCATCCCAGTTTCCAAACGCTTTTTAGAGTGCATTTTACACTAGCACTGCGAGAGTGTTCATTTTGACCCAAAAACTATTTTGTGTTTTCTTGACAGATTTATTTGTTTCTTCAGATAGTAATTATAGAAATAATATAACACTATAATACTCATTAAAATATATTTTCAAAATTTATCCTCAGAAATATTATTATAAAAATTTATAGTAACAATAGAAATAATATAATATTCATTAAAATATATTTTCAAAATTTATCCTCAGAAATATTTAAAAAAAATTTTTGGTAATAATAGAAATAATATAATACTCATTCAAATATATTTTAAAAATTTATCCTCAAATATTTTTAAAAAATTTATATTAATAACAAAAATAATATAATACTCTTTAAAATATATTTTTGAAAATTATCCTAAGACATATTTTTATAAAATTTTATGGTAATAATAGAAATGATATAATACTCATTAAAATATATTTTCAAAATTTATCCTCAGAAATATTTTTACAAAAATTTATATTAATAACAGAAATAATATAATACTCTTTAAAATATATTTTCGAAATTTAACCTCAGAAATATTTTTATAAAAAATTATATTAATAACAGAAATAATATAATACTCTTTAAAATATATTTTCAAAATTTAACCTCAGAAATATTTTTATAAAAAATTATATTAATAACAGAAATAATATAATACTCTTTAAAATATATTTTCAAAATTTAACCTCAGAAATATTTTTATAAAAAATTATATTAATAACAGAAATAATATAATACTCTTTAAAATATATTTTCGAAATTTATCATCAGAAAAATTTTTATAAAAAATTATAGTAATAACAGAAATAATATAATACTAATTAAAATATATTTTCAAAATTTATGCTCACAAATATTTTTATAAAAATTTATGGTAATAATAGAAATAATATAATACTCATTAAAATATATTTTCAAAATTTATCCTCAGAAATATTTTTATAAAAATTTATATCATTTCTGTTATTACTACCTGAAAAATAATAAATCTGTTAAGGTAATAGAAAATAATTTTGGGGTCAAAATGAACCCTCCGGAGTATTAATGTTAAGGGAATACAGAATCTTTCGAGACTAAAAATTTTTATTATAACAGCCTTTCTTCGATTCATTATAAAAATAAAATGTTTGACTCATTTTTAAATGAATTTTTTACAAACTCTTCAATAAATACTCTAACTTTAAAATACAATTTAGTTTTGTCGTTTCATGTAGTATATTTTTTATAACATGAAAATATACATCAAGTTAAAAAATGACGTCATTTACCCTCAAGATAACTTTCGAAATAAGTATGTTAGAAACTAAATTTTCATATCCAATTGAAGTAAAATATCTGTTGTGTTATGTAAGCTTAAACTTTAAAAATATCTAGCATTTTGAAATTTAAAAAAAATTAAAAGCTCTAAAAAATTATAAGTTTTAAAATTTTAAAAGTTATTTTGTGCTTGGGGATTCTAATTTTTCACATTAAATGCATCAATTTTATTTGAATTAATGTATCTATAAAATTCGAAAGCCATGTTGTGGGTAGGTGAATTTCTACTTTTTCGACTTGATGCATAATTTTCAGTCTTTTTAAAAAAAATATTTATAAATTTCAAAAGTCATTTTGTGGGTAGGTGAATTACTATTTATTCCATTTCAGGCATAAATTCTATTCTATTTTTTAAATTATTACCATATAGAAAAACTATATAATTTTTTATAAAGTTATATCCTTCTAAAAGAACTAGGAAATTTTTTAATTACAAACAGAGTAGAACATTTTATTTCATATTGAGTCAAGTGTATTCTAGTTTAACCCTTTCTGCATTCATGGTAAATATATTTAGCACAAAGTCACTATTTTTTAACACTAGATTTACAGATGTTGATCATATACATATTTTTACTGAAGTAAGCCAATTTGACTCTTACAAGAAAATTGAAGTTTTTTGCAAAGAAAATAGTTCCAAATTAATTTAAATGAAATGTTTATTATCAAAAAATTCATGGAAAACATTTTTTACATATAAAATCTGTTTTTGAAACCCATTTTCCTCAAACATTTCTATTACATTTAGCACAATGGTTTCTACATCTGTTTCTTTTGCATGATTGTTGAACTTGACAATTCTTCCGTGCGTCAGTAGCATGAATTTCTGTCATTGGAATGGAAGTGTTCTCGACTTCTTCTCTATATTTACTTTATACTATACTTTATATACTTTATACTTTATATTTACTTTATACTATATTTATTACTATATTTATTTATTTTCATATACATTCTATGAGTCAAATTGGCTCACAACCGTGAAAATAGGTATACCACATTTGATAATGCGAAATGAAGGGGTCTGCGGGGAAGAGGAATGAAAGTTTACATATATTTTATTACTTAACTAAAAACCAACGTATGTTTTTGAAAAGTGATATAAAATTTTTTTATATGTAATGGAAATTTCCTAAATTGTCTGCTAGGGCCATATAGGTTTACAATTGGGCAGACCCCTTCTCTGAGGGCTTAAACTGTAGCCCTAGTGGTCAAATTAGGTTAGGGGTTAAAAATGGGAATGCAAAATGACGTGGGAATGTTTTGCCTGTGATTTAATTTTTGAAAACCCCTGAGAACTTTCCTTACAATATCCTCCCCGGCAAATAAAAAGGAGATACACGCTGTCGGAGACAGATTTTTCTAGAGATATTTTCCCACAGATGTTGACCCATTTGTTACGTATCTTGTACATAGAACTTCATGCTAGCTCACCCTTCAGTTTGTCCTGTTCCTATGATGAAGTGGGAACCCGTCCTTCAACGTTATCTTAATAAAGGTCTTTGGCTGAAAAGGTATCCTTTTTATGGCCATGACTGCAACCACCCATCGAGAAGTCCGTCTCATTACACACACACACACACACACACACACAGACATATATATATATATATATATATATATATATATATATATATATAGATATATATGTATATATATGTATATATATGTATATATATGTATATGTATATGTATAAATATATATATGTATGTATATATATATATATATTATATATATATATATATATATATATATGTATATATATATATATATATATGTATATATATATATATATATATATGTGTATGTATATATATGTATATATATATATGTATATATATGTGTATGTATATATCTATGTATATGTATATATGTGTGTGTATATATATATATATATATATATACATTTATTTATATATATGTATATATATATATATATGTATATATATGTATATATATATATATATATGTTTATGTATATGTATATATGTATATATATACATATATTATATATATATATATATATATATATAATATATATATATA
>CM063506.1:72538187-72563187 GCA_032207245.1 Pardosa pseudoannulata | reverse complement strand
CCTGTAAGCTCAATTACCGAGATTTTAATTTTTTTTAGCTTTTCATTTAATACGTTTTAGTAAAATTTTTCTTCCGTGATTAAAAACACGTACAGATGCATTTACCATTTATGCATATTTTAAATGAGGAATCAGTGTATTTATTAGTAAGGAAATAACTCCTTTAATTTCAATTAGAGACATCTTAATTTTTTAGTTTTTTATTTAATAGGTTTTAGTAAAATTTTTCTCCGATTAATGAAAAGCGCGTACAGGTGCATTTACTATTTATGCATATTTTAAATTAGGAATCAATGTATTCCCTATACAACAATAGCCCAAGTTATCTGTTAGTCTGTCCTCGAATTTATGAAGTAGTTGTACTTGAAATGGATAGGGACATTCATTTAGATTCTTGAGGAGTTAGGATTAGAAACGTTCTAAATACACCCCTTCCCCCTTTTCTAGCATTTAATGCCATTATTTCAAGCCTTATTTTCCCCGGTTAAGAGCAAGCAATTAAATCTGTCACTTTATCACATAATAAATAGGTAAAAATAACATTTTTTCCAGCATTATGACGTCATTCCTTTAATCATTTCTTATTTTAAATTATTTAAATATCGTCTGCATTGTTTTCATGAGTTTTATCACTGAACTTAAATATTACGTAAATAATTTTCTTTTATATTTGGTTTAAATAATACATTAGGTACATATGTGATAGTTTTAAATTTAATCATCGATTATCTTTTGTTGCAATGAAAATTGGATCACCGGTATTAACAACAAATTCTATCTACCTCCAGGGTGTAGTGGAAATGATAGTTTCGTTACTTTACTTCCATTAATAACTGTGGAAAAAATTGGGAAGAACTTAACGATAATTTTGACATAGCTAAGAAAACTTTGAATTATCTTTCTAAATGAAGTCAACGTGATTCTAAACTGCATTCACAGTATCGGGAGACTTAGAGGAGTGTGAAGATAAATTATTGAGCTTGTACCAGATAATTCTCAGCCAAAAAACAAACCATTTTTTTACCTGTCTCATAGAGTACTTCACAATTCTAGAAAATTAAAAATTTTACTGATCCCGTCATATGACCGGCTATATGCTAGTTTATTAATAAGGAAATAACTCCTGTAAGCTCAATTAGCGAATCTTAATTTTTAGTTTTTCATTTAATACGTTAGTAAAATTTCTCTTCCGTAAATGAAAGGCACATACAAATGAATTAACTACTTATGCATATTTTAAACTACAGATTAGTGTGTTTATTAATAAAGAAATAACTTCAAAGTTCAAAATCCGTAAGCTCTATTAGCAAGATCTTAATTTTTATTTTTTTTTTCAGTGTTTTCTGACCAGCGTTTTCGCACCATTTACATTCGAATGACTGATTTAAATGCTTCAAATTTTCTTCTTTCCGAAGCATTTGCGTCGCTTGACAACTAAACCGTCACTGATCTGCATTCATGTTTCGCCGTTTTATGTAAGCAAGAAATCGCCGAGGCACATCCCATTTTCAAGAGAATTATGCGAGGTCACGAGACAAAAGATCTTAACAATGTTTTATTTTCGCCGCTCAGTTACGATGCAATGTATTTTGTATTCAAAATATGCACATTTATTGCTAAAATAAAGTCCGTTTCATCATTTTCAGCCCTTTTTTCTTCTATATTGAGTAAGCACGTTTATGGCTATTTTAATCTCTTACATTCCATACTGCAGTATGTGAAAAGTTTTGTTTTCAAAAAATTCAAATGCGGTTATAAAAAGATTATTTTGTTTTTAATGACAATGAAAAAGCTTTAGAAAATAGTCATTTATTCATACAATATAAAAACTGGACCTGTTGATAAATAATTATATAGACTAACCCTAAGATAAGGCAGAAAAAATAACAAGTATATGAAAAGTTTTGTTTTCAGAAAATTCAAATGCGGTTATAAAAAAAACTTATTTTGTTTTTAATGGCGATTAAAACGCTTTAGAAAATAGTTATTTATTCATACAATACAAAAACTAGAGCTTTTGAAAAATAATCAAATATGGATTCATAGACTAACCCTAAAACAAGGCAGAAAAAATATCAAGTATATGAAAAGTTTTATTTTCAAAAAATTTAAATGCGGTTATAAAAAGCTTATTTTGTTTTTAATGACGATGAAAACGCTTTAAAAATAGTTATTTATTCATACAATACAAACACTGGAACTGTTGAAAAATAGTCATATATGGATTCATAGACTAACCCTAAGATAAGGCAGAAAAAATATCAAGTATATGAAAAGTTTTATTTTCAGAAAATTTAAATGCGGTTAAAAAAAACTTATTTTGTTTTTAATGACGATGAAAATGCTTTAAAAATAATTATTTATTCATGCAATACAAAAACTGGAGCTGTTGAAAAATAGTCATATATGGATTCATAGACTAACCCTAAGATAAGGCAGAAAAAATATCGAGTATATGAAAAGTTTTGTTTTCAGAAAATTCAAATGCGGTTATAAAAAGCTTATTTTGTTTTTAATGACGATGAAAACGTTTTAAAAAATAGTTATTTATTCATACAGTACAAAAACTTCAGTTGTTGAAAAATAACAATATATGCATTCATAGACTAATCCTAAGATAGAGCAGAAAAAATATCAAGTAATGTAATACTAAGATTCAAATCTTTGAAACTTCACTTATCTGTTTTAAAATAACTATAATTTGTCGTTCAGAATGATTTTTTTTAAAGATATTAGATCAATTCTTTGTAGTTGACATTTATCCTTAATAATCAAATGCTATATAAAGTCTAATCTTCAAGTGATTATTTCCACGTCAATGAATTTTTAAAACATGGCCAATTAGAATTCTGACTAAGTAAATATAACCAATTTTCCCTAAAGATCCCCCCTGAAGTGTAACATAAAAAAAAGAGTTTAACTAAAATCTAAACCAGGCCTAAAGAACTCAGAAGACTTGACTTGGATAAATGTCAATAATAACAAAAATGAAATAATACCTAAACAGCATTTCTCCATGTTTATTTCTCCTTAAATTCTATGCATTAAAAATACTTAATGTAAGGCATTTGCACCCTCTACCTTTGTTTTCGCATATGTGTGCCCTTCACGAAATCTGCAAAATCGCCCCCATTGACTCCTTCCACCTCGCGTTCATTGGGAAAATTGATATTTTTTTCTTTTCTTGTATGGGCATGTATATATTTAGATTTAGATTTGATTAGGTTTAAGTTTTTTTTGTTTAACACTTCTTGGCAGATTTCTAAGTATTTTTACCTTTGCACCTTAACAGGAGAAGGGAGGGAGAAACAGAGTTTCGGTTCTGTTGCCACCGTTTTGGTCGTGGGTAGTGTTGAAATTAGTCCCCTTTTGAGCGCTAATTTCAAGCCAGGTGGGGCATGTAAGGAATTTTCACCCACGGCCAGTGTTTTGCATATGTGTGCTCTTCACGAAATCTGCAAAATTGTCCCCACTGACCCCTTCCACCCGGCGTTCGTTGGGGAAATAGGAGCCGGCTGGCTAAGGGGGGGAGGGGTCGATAAGGTGCTTCGAATGTGTCGCTTGATTGTTTTTACAGGATATCTGAAAGGATTATTTTCCCTTTTCGGAAGGAATCAAGTTTCGAGAAGCTAATCCCCGAAGAAGGGAGAGGATATCTGCGAAAAGTGCAGTGGAGTTCGGGGGTCGACATAGAGCCTGGGACTGGAAGAGACCTCTCTGTTCGATGTGAGAGAACACTACGTCGGTTATATTCTGATTTGGAACTCTCGGCTATCTGATCTGCTTACGTCAGGCTCTGAGACGCCGAGACTCAGAACTATGATATTTTTTAGGCTTTAATTTTTTTATACAGCCTTGTAAATAAATGTGGTTTGTTTTTATTAAAGTTTCGGAGGTAATTTAATGCATCCCAGCGACGTCCTACAAATAGAAAGCATACATATACCAGTAAAACAGGCTGGCAGGTCACACCTAGCATAGCACTACAGAAAGTGGTTGCGTTACGCTAACGTTCTTTTTTTGTATTTCAGATTCCAGTGTGAAAATTTTTAAGATATTACCTCTGTTCTTTGTAGTTAACGTTTATTCTTTAATAATCAAATGCCATATAAAGTCTCCAAATGCTTATTCCCACGTCGATGACATTTTAAAACATGGCCTATAATAACTTTGACTAAATAAATATAGCCTATTTTCCTTAAAAATCCCTGTGAAGTGTAGCCTAAAAAAAAAGAGTTTAACTAAAACCTAAACCAGGTCTGCCTAACTCAGAAGACTTGTCTTGGATAAATCTCAATAATAACAAATATGAAATAAAACCTAAATAGGATTTCTACGTGTTTATTTCTCCTTAAATTGTATGCTAACATATACAAAAATGCTAACGTTCTTTTTTGTATTTCAACTTCCAGTGTGAAAAATTTTAAACTGTTTTTCTACAATATACTGTAAACGACTGTGAATGGAATTAGCAATAAGTTGCTATTTCTTCTTCTTATTTAGAAATGGAAATCTGGACAAATAAATAATATGGAACTGATAATAAATTACTTGTTACATTTTTAAAATGCACACACATACACATATATGTAATGATATTTTAAACTAAAAAACCAACTTAACCAACCTATCATAAGTCTATCTTAAAATAATTTTAGGGCGGTTCTATCTTTTTATGGAAAATCTTGAGGACTATCTTTTTTCTTTCTATCTATTTAGAGAGTCCGAAAACGCAAAGATTAATTCTTGCTGACTATGCTTTTCTTATACAACGCTTTACATAATTAGTCTAGCTTTACCCACGTCATTAAGCGTCTACCACTTGATTAACCATCATTAACCCTGATTGACTGGCTCACACACCTATAAGTTTCCATGTACGTTGTTTTTACCCAAAGATGCATCCGGGAGAGGATGTCATAATAAAATTTTCTTCCAAAATTCTTTGTTTTCTCCCTCGGATACATTTTAACTCACTACTGCATACCAGCGAATTTCTATTCTCTTCCCTTTATGATAGGCCCATTACAAATATATATATTAGGAATATATACATATATATGACATGGAAGAAGGGTTAAGGCATGGAAGACACATTTGATTTCATATATAAAAACATCTTTATTGTAACCTTCTGTCCATGGCTCTACCATTTAGATATCCTTTGTTCTCATCTAGGAGCAACAAGCGTGGAATATTTTATCAGCCTCAGAACTGTCCCGCTCAGAACTGTCTTTTTTGGCGTCGTTACCTAAGCAAAATTCCAATGTCTACTTTCGCCTCAGCTCTTTTACTCTGTATAGTTCCGCTCGAGGGTGTGTCTTTCTCCTATTACGTTGTCGTTAGTCAGTTCCAACTATTTTTAATTATAACTCGCTTAATTCTTAACCCCATTTCTAAACCTGGCATATATATATATATATATATATATAGATATATATATATATATATATATATATATATATATATATATATATATATATATATATATATATATATATATATATATATATATATATATATACATATATATATATATATATACATACATATATATATATACATATATATATATATGTATATATATACATATATATATACATATGTATATATACATATATATATATATATACATATATATATATATATACATATGTATATATACATATATATATATATATATATATATATATATACACACATATATATATATACATATATATATATACATATACATATATATATATATATATATATATATATATATATATATATATATACTTACATATATATATATATATATAAATATACATATGTATATATACATATATATACATATATATATATATATATATATATATATATATATATATATATATATATATATATATGTAATATATCAAAATTATTTAACTTTAATATTTCTTCAAAAACCTCCTCTCTCCTATTTTAATTCATCTAAATATCTTTATCAGCCTCTAAATGGTTTAATCAACGAAGTATTTTCCACTTAACATTCCTTTCTGTCATAAAACTGTAAACTTTCTGTCTATATAGCAATTTCCCAGGTGTTGGCTGAACATGTTTTCGCGTTTTGCTGATATTGCATTTAATTCGCTTAGTAAGTTGTTTTTGTTGTGGGAAAATTCTTGTTGTCAGCGCTCTTGGATGTACTTGTGTGAGAGCAGAGTGAACTCTGTGGCTTTAGATTATATATTGTCCAGAAGGACAGATGTCCCGTGTTGCCTCTCTGAAATAAAGTTTTAAATTAGACTTCTGAGTTCTCTTGAATATGAGACCCGACTGCATCTTTGTACTTTATGAATGCTAGCTGGTGAACTTTCTCCTTATAAAGGAGTTTAATAAAAAATGGATTACATGTATATATATATATATATATATGTTTATATATGTATATATATATATATATATATATATATATTAAGAGAAAGAGAGAAGATGAAATTGTTATACTTCATAGTTTTACGCATTGTCATGTCCGGTACGTACGTGCAATAAATTTTTTATTAATCTAAAAGGCAACATATTTTTGAACAATTTAAAATACATATACATACATCACGTATTTTACAATTATCGTAAGCACATTGATTCTTGTTGCCCATTGTTAGCCGAACAATGAATTTTTTTATACTTTTTCTTAAAATTTCCAGCTGCATCTTTTTATTACTTTTTTTATTTCTGCAAATTGTTTGACTCTATTCTGAACCTCATCGTAATTTGAAACTTTTTTCAGCCCTGAAGTTCATATAGGTGGAAAGCAAAAAGATTTCTGATCAAGGCTATTAGCAGGATAGTTGATGACCTGCTAACCAAATGAGTCTGCTTAATGTAAGAGAACTTGCATTGTCTTGCAATAAATGCGTTACATTAGTTGATATATATATGTGTTTATATATGTGAATATGCATGCATACATATAAACACACATACATACATACGCAAGCATGTATATATATATATATATATATATATATATATATATATATATATATATATATATATATATATATATATATATATATATATATATATATATATATATGCATATATAATATATATATATGTATATATGCATATATATATATATATATATATATATATAAGAAAAATTCTCAGGGGTTTTCAAAACTTAAATCAAGGTCTAAAAATTCCCGCGTCCTTTTGCATTCCCCTTTTTAACCCCTAATATAAACTGACGCTGGGGCTACAGTTAGCGCCCTCAGAGAAGGGACCTGACCAATTATAATCCTACATGGCCCTAGCGGACAATTTAGGAAATTTCCAAATAAAAAGGAGATGCACGTTGTCGGAGACAGATTTTTCTAGAGATATTTTCTCACAGATGTCGACCCAGGTGTTACGCGTCTTGTACATAGAACTTCATGCTAGCTGACCCTTCTGTTTATCCTGTCCGTCCCTGTGATGAAGTGGGAACCCGTCCTTCAACGTTATCTTAATAAAGGTCTTTAACTGAAACGGTATCATTTTTATGGGCCATGACTGTAACCCCCCATCCAGAAGTCCGTCTTATTACATATATATGTATATATATATATATATATATATATATATATATATATATATATATATATATATGTATATATATATATTTATTTATTTATTCATTTATATATATATTGAGACTTTAAGTAGTAGCTCATTTTTCTGTTAAGCCTTTATATTTCTGATTATAAGTATTCTATTTCTATTACATTATTGTACTAGTGAAATACTGGATATAAATTAAAGATTTTTATTCTTAAATATACCACATTAAACATATCTCAAGCTGAATTTGTGCCCGAATGCTTTTTCAAAATTTCTCAGTTATATATTTTATAGTAAAAATAGTTTTTAGGAGTAAATCGCGAAAAATTAGATTATTTAGAGTGTAATACAGTTTAAATATTACGAATGAATTACAAAGATACATTAAACATATTATAAGATGAAATGTTAAAAAAATAAATAAATAAAGCCTAAAAAACGTGAAATAAAAAAAGGAAAAGAAAATAAATTCTTTTCTCAGAAAGCTTATATTCCTGAAACCATTTTATATTTCAGAATTAAATATTGATACAGTAGAATGATTTGAATTCTAAACTCAAAGTGTGGAAAGAATATATTTTATAGTAAAAATAGTTTTTAGGAGTAAATCGCGAAAAATTAGATTATTTAGAGTGTAATACAGTTTAAATATTACGAATGAATTACAAAGATACATTAAACATATTATAAGAGGAAATGTTAAAAAAATAAATAAATAAAGCCTAAAAAACGTGAAATAAAAAAAGGAAAAGAAAAGAAATTCTTTTCTCAGAAAGCTTATATTCCTGAAACCATTTTATATTTCAGAATAAAATATTGATACAGTAGAATGATTTGAATTCTAAACTCAAAGTGTGGAAAGAATATATTTTATAGTAAAAATAGTTTTTAGGAGTAAATCGCGAAAAATTAGATTATTTAGAGTGTAATACAGTTTAAATATTACGAATGAATTACAAAGATACATTAAACATATTATAAGAGGAAATGTTAAAAAAATAAATAAATAAAGAATAAAAAACGTGAAATAAAAAAAGGAGAAGAAAAGAAATTCTTTTCTCAGATAGCTTATATTCCTGAAACCATTTTATATTTCAGAATAAAATATTGATACAGTAGAATGATTTGAATTCTAAACTCAAAGTGTGGAAAGAATATATTTTATAGTAAAAATAGTTTTTAGGAGTAAATCGCGAAAAATTAGATTATTTAGAGTGTAATACAGTTTAAATATTACGAATGAATTACAAAGATACATTAAACATATTATAAGAGGAAATGTTAAAAAAATATATTTAAATAAAGCCTAAAAAACGTGAAATAAAAAAAGGAGAAGAAAAGAAATTCTTTTCTCAGATAGCTTATATTCCTGAAACCATTTTATATTTCAGAATAAAATATTGATACAGTAGAATGATTTGAATTCTAAACTCAAAGTGTGGAAAGAATATATTCTGTGTATTCTTAAAAAATAATGATGTATAGTTTTGATGGCGGTATATATTTATTGTATAATCTGATGTATATAGTTTAATGATAGCAATTTGTGTATAGTTTAAGTATAGTATTTTTTATCGTGCAATAACAGTATGATGCATAGTTTTGATTTTGTATATGTAATTAATTTGATGAATACCTATTGTTGATAAAGTAGTTTTGATAAAGTAGTTAGTACTACATATTACATTCAGAAATTTTCTATAATGATATAAACAGTCTGATAGAAGAAAAAAAATCTAAAAACCATGTCTTTTTTCTTTTTAAAATTAAATTTCACTTAAACCAATGTTGGTAGTTTATTTAATGATTTTTGAAAAAAAAAATTAATAAAAAACTAGTATAAGAATATAAATGTTTTATCGCAGACATTCGATTAGTGACAAGCAGGAGCGTTAAATGTTCTAATTTCTCTACCTCCTTTTCACCAAAGTAGATCTATTACATGGAAACGAGAGTTATGCTCTGTTGAACTGATCAATTTAGCTGCTTGGGGTTTTCCCACTTTTATTCATGTTCTACTTCAAAAAGAGAATTTTGGGGTTCGAGTCATACAAGAATAGCAGATCGGCACAGGCGTTCCCAAATGGACAGTCTCTGGTTTAAAATTAAATTTCACTTAAATCGTTAATAAAATTAAGATTTATTTCATTAAATTTTTAGAATTTAGTTTCACTTCAATTATTAAAGACGACCTACTTTGGAATGTCTTTAATGATTGTGACGATTGTGACGCCCGACACCCGAACTCAGTTCAGGCAACGCAATTAAGCCAATTTTGGAATGCCCGACCTGAGTTCGGGCAAGAGAAAAAAACAGTATTTCAATTTCGAGAAGCCCGAAATTGGTTCGTCCAATGCATAATATTTAATTTGCCATTTTCCAAATAGATAGAGATACTTTCCTGCAAAAAGTTCGGCAGTTATGTGCCATTTATCGCTATTTCTCGGATGTAAGGATTTGTGAAATTCAAAGGAATCTGAGGGACATGGAATTCGTGACAGTTGATACAGATAACAATATTGTTATATTAGTTCATTATATTTATCCAGAAAATTATGCCATTTGATTTATTTTGCTGTAATTTGAGCAAAAATTACTCTAATCTATGGGCATTTCTCATATATGTGAAAATATTGAAAATCGTAGTTGTTTCATTGAAATAGTTTTTTCAAAAATAACCTACTTCTAACACTTTAATGATAATAATGAACAAAATTAAAGAGAAACGCTATTTTTTCCATTTTGGCACATTTTCCTCAAATATATTCCACAGGCAAGGAGTTAATTAGTGGCTTTCAAATATAGTCAGTTTACATTTGGCGAATTCGGTGCACACACCGGGGGTTCTTCTTTAAAAGGTTCTCTACTTTCGACGTACTTAGGATGTAACATAATCTGAAAACTATTTTTTAAAGGGTTTAAAAAAAGTAAAATCAGCATTTGAAAATATTTAGAAGTATAAAAATCGTTTTTACTCTTTGAAAAAAATTATTAATAACACTAGAATCTAATATAAAATGAATATTATGATCTAATGATATTATAGGTAATTTTGTTTTAGAGCATGAAAAAAATTATTAATAATTGATATACAGGGTGGTCTAAAAGAAACTTCCCCTATATGTGAGTCCCTAGCGGTCGAACCGTTTAACCAATCTAAATGAAGGCTTGGATATAGATATTTGAATTTATGAGGTCCAGATTGTGATGATTTAAAACAATAGACTTCTCACAATTACTGTTACAGTGACAAAATTTCAAAATTTTCTAATAGCAACACCTGCTATTTTCGTGTGCAATATGATCAGAGCATGGAAAAACCTTAAATGGCGTTGGAACGAGACACGTATGATGTAAATTGGTGGCGTAAAACATTTGCAAAGAAGAGCATTGTAAAGAACCAATCACAATAAAAGGGAAGGTGTATTGATGCACTTTGCATAATTCACTGGGATAGGCAGTAGAAGCACCAATCACAGAACACTCTTGCAAAGCACTGCTTGTGATATAAGCAGTGTGGGAAGATTGTTTCTTCATGTTCGTGCTAATCCGTCTCGTTTCGTGCGAAGAAGATGACACTTTCAGGGAAACAACGAGGTGAACTTCTTGCAAGAAGTGTTTATCGGAGGAGAAACACTTCTTGCTGTATGCAATGGACCTGTAGTAATCGTGTTATAAACTTCCGCAACAACTTCAAAAGGAGCACGGGATAGTCCGGATCGCGGTCTATCACATGTGCTTCTTCAAATTTTTTTACCAAATTACGTACCCTTTTTACGAAACATGGGCCTCGTTTCAGCTTATGATTTTGACGATAAACTTGCACTGCTTCGGCAGCATTTTCTCCGCTCAGATTAAAAAGCTTTATCAATTCACCTCGTTGTTTCCCTGAAAGTGTCATCTTCTATGCATGAAAGGAGACGAACATGAAGAAACAATCTTCACACTGCTTATATCACAAGCAGTGCTTTGCAAGAGTGTTCTGTGATTAGTCATTATACTGTCTACCCCAGTGAATTATGCAAACTGCATCTATATACCTTCACTTTTATTGTGGTTGGTTCTTGACAACGCCCTTCATTGCAAATGTTTTACGTCACTAATTTAAATCATACGTGTTTCGTTCCAACGCCATTTAAAGTTTTTCCATGCTCTGATCAATTTGCAAACGAAAAAAAGTGGGTGTTGCCATTTAAAATTTTCGAACTTTTATCACTGTAATCGTAACTGTGAGTACTTCATTGTTTTAAATCCAGAAAATCTAGATCCCACACATTCAAATAACTATATCCTAACTTTCATCTCGATTGGTCGAACGGTTCGGCCCCTAGGAACTCATATATAGGAGAAGTTTCTTTTAAACCACAATGTATTATTATACAGATTCAGTTTATTTTATGTCCGTGATTTTTGGGGGTGTCTGGTTTGGTTTGGAGCTCTACGGTTTACTCTTTTGCTCACGAGAGCAAATGATAGTGGGACCTACTACTTAAAGCCTATTCCGAACGTCTACGAACATCCATGCTGGCAGCGGGATTCTGACCCGTTAACTCTGGTACCGAAGAGCAGCGCTCTACCATTCATCCTTTGTTCGGTTTTTCTGGAGGGGGGGTAGGAAGGTAGATAGTGTACCGTATCATTGTATTAGAAATTCATATCTGTGCCTACTTTAAAGCAAATATAACGCTATTTTGCTCTAAATTTTTGTATATGATCCTTAATTTTAGAAATTATTTTTGTTGTTAAATTCGAACACAGACAACTATGGCTTGCAATCAGAATGTTATAAACATACATTAACCTTCAAAATGTATTGCCCCTATGCCATTCTAATACTAGTAAGACCCCTATTTCCATTATGCATTTCCTTATTTTTTGTAAGTCCTTGAATATGAGAAGTTCGTAATCAGTATCTGATCTATTTCGTTCTCGAAATCCAAATAAGCCCATCATATTATAATTTTGATTATATAAGAGTTACAGTTTTCTACTATATACGTGATTATTAAATAACATGTCTAAAAATACTTCTTAGGCATATCAGTGGAAAGTATAGCGGACAAAATCTTAACCCTTAATAAGATCTAATAAATTATACTATGTTTACTTTTATCACAGATGCAATATTTTTATTAACTCTAAGATTCTCTGTTCTTACTCACATTTCTGACTTTAAGTTAAACATTTTTCTGGAATAAAATAAATAAAAACTGAAGACTGGAGGGTGATTTTCTGTTTAATCTGACAGGATCAATCAGAAAAGAAATTAATTCTTGACAGAAGTAATACATGGGGAAGTTTTGAATCCAACACAATGAATCGCGGTCAGAGAAAGTGAACCTGATTTTGAAACATGACGTAATTTTTGGGGTAAGTTACAAAGAAATCTTCCGCATGTTAGGTGATTTTTCACGTTCAAATGATATATCGCTTTTCTTTTATAAATGCAAAGAAATCAACGTGAAAGCGAGAAGGTTGATTTCAAAGAAAGTTTTTATATGAATTAATTGTTTCGTGACCAGTATTTCAAAAGAATAACTCGGAAACGCTTCCTGTGAGAATAAAATACAGAAAATAATGATTTGTTTTCTCAGATTTATTTCTTTGCTTACTGCAGTGTTTTCTAAGTGAAATGTAAATGATTGGAGAGTTTAAAATACTGATGATTTTAAGACGACAGTACAGTCTTAGCTGAAACGAATGTGACTGAAATTCGATAATTCGATATTTCTACCGTACTGAACACATACACATACACATGTGGGATTGGTTAAGGTGCTGGCCTTCGGTACCAGAGTTCGTGGGTTCGAATCCCACTGTGACATGGATGTTCGTAGCCGTTCGGAATCGTCTTTAAGCTGTAGGTCCCGGTCTTATTAACCTTCGTGATGCAAAAATGTAGAACCGTACCATTCCAAACCAAACCAAACACATGTGCAGGGCCGTAACTACGGCTTGGCAAAGGTGGCATTTGCCACGGGCATATCAGTCATAAGGGCTCCTCACCGTGAGGAAAATATTGTCCGAAAATAGACGATTCGCCCCAAGTAGAAATAAGGAAAAGTTGAAAAATATTTTTTTCAATTATAGAATCAGATTTTATTTTTAAATTTCAATGTGTTTAAAAATTCCTGTTTTACGAAATTTCTTATATTTTTAAGATGTTCCTAGAGACTAAACTTGTTATAGATTCTAAGACAAAATGTTTACCAAACACTTCTAATAGGCCTTTATATAAATCTCGGTATTCGTTTTAAATTTTGAATTTATTGAAGTTATTGAAACTAAATTTAAATTTAGAACATTATCATTTTTTATGAAAATTCAACGTACAAATGAAAAAATGTTCCCCTCAAATAAACTATCCTTTTATCAACAAAATAATACTTCTAGCGAGTTCAAAAATATTTTTAAGAATTAACAAAATAAATAAAGAAGAAAAAATAACAGTTAATATACTAGGAACATGTTAAGAATCAACAAAGTATTTTGAGTTCATTCTAAATATATGATATAGAAAAAAACATATATTTTCTCATACATAACAGAATTTTAAAAAAAATTATGCACATTGTATCACACTACACATGTGTGTGTAGCATATCAAAATTATTACACCAATAGCTATCCAAACTTCTCCTTACGATTTATATCTAATTTTCTTTCTGTAAAACGTCAGATAAAGGACTGTTATAAGACCTAAATTCGTTTTAGTCATTTATTAAAAGTAACATCAAAATTAATGCTAACTTTCTGCTTACTGACCAATTTGCGTCAGATGTTCAGCTCCTCGGGAAATGGTATTGTTCAATAATTTAATTGCTTCATGTGTGTTAGCGTTCTTACATGTTATCTTGTCTCACAAATTGCTAATCCAGGTTAATTCTTACTAGAACAAAATGTGATTTCTGACATTAAATGTCTCTGTTCGTTGACTATTCTATGTAGAGCTGCTGCACTAAGATGTGTAAATCGATGCGTTTCTGATGAATATATGAAAAATTCTTTGTTCACGTTTATTATATATATATGTATATATATAAAATTTATATATGGCACACAGTTGTTACAGAGAAGACACATTTGATCTTATATAAAAATATAGTAATCCTTCTGTCCATGGCTATGCAATTTAGATTCCGTTCTTATATTTTCACTCAAGCTAGAAGATGTTAGAGTTTCCTCTCAGAATGTCTCTTTTGGCGTCGCTACCTAGAAATTCTTATGTCTATTTCCGCATGCTTTTTAATCTGTATAGTTCCGCTCGATGTGTCCCTATTACGTTATCGTTAATCATAAAATGATTATATGAAATTTTTAAGACTCTTTTTACGATATATATATATATATATATATATATATATATATATATATATATATATATATATATATATACTTATTTTAACACACACACATATATAACATTCATAATATAATATATCTGTATATATATATAATTCTTTATTTTATTTTTTATATATTTTTTTTTTTTTTCTCCCATTATGTCTTTTTCATTTTTCCTATTTTTTTTTTTTATATTTCCCCTTTTTTTATTCTCCTTTTTTATATTTTTTATATATAATATATATATATATATATATATATATATATATATATATATATATATATATATATATATATATATATATATATATATATTATATATATACATATCACACATATATATATATATATATATATATATATATATATATATATATATATATATATATATATATTTATATATATATATGTATATGTATATATGCAAAACATTAAAGATCATATAGCTTTATTGAGAATGATGGACAAATGTGTAGAGTACTGCACTTCGGTACAGGATCCTCACTGCTAGCATGGAGCCGTCTGAAAATGGCTTTAAGCAATAGGTCCTCATTTCATTTGTCTTCGTGTAGCAAAGCTGTTGACTGACTATAGCGCTCGAATTTATTTCATAAAATTTTCTCTGCTTCTTTTTTATTTTTTAATGATAGAATGACATGGTAAAAGTTTAGTGTATTACAAATTATACTGATCTTTGCACCAACTCTATAATGAAGTATATTCCATAAGGGGTAGGTTTTCATCAGGGTAGGTCCCGATGTCATTAACCCTCATGTAGCAAATCTGTAGATCAAAGTGCTCTAAACTAAAACAAAACAATTCTTCAGAAACCGTATAATTTTCATATAGAGATTTCAGTTTGTCTATAGACTGTTGCCAATCTATCTTTCAGAGTATTTTAGTTAATTTTCCTTTCAAAAAAGTATAAAATATTGTGATGCACAAGTAATTATTTTGATTCATTTTGCAGAATTAAAAACTATGGAAATTACCCTGCTTTTAAAATTTTGTAATGGTCATCAAGTCTTAGATATTTTTAAATTTCATAACTGAAGACTTTATCTGGAAATCTGATAAAATGGTGGATTAAAGTTTAATTTATCTGTTTCATCATTTCTTTCTTGTGCATTGTTTTCCGTTAGGGAGAAGCAAGACTTCATATCAGACGATCTGGTAAATTCAAAAAGTCAATTATTTTGTTCCACTTTCACTCTATGATTTTATTTAAAATAACAGTGTAGCCAAAGATATATGATGATGAAATGCATCACATTATTTGAACTTTCATCTATTGTTCTCTTTTTGGAGCATTCAGAGGGGAAAGTAAAAGTAAATTTGCTGAAGGAATGAAAACGGAATCTGTAAAAATATCTTCGAATAAACTATACATTACGCCTTGTTCCTGCCCTACATTGATCAAGGTACGTAATGAAGAGAGGGGTAGATGTTAGAAGATGTTCGTGACTTGTTTATTTCGACAGTGTGACCTCTTTTAAACTTCGTTAAAAGAAGGGTGTTTGTTCACTATAAAAGAAATTTTCTTGTCTTCGGGTTTTCATTATTGTATGGATAGTTAATGGTTAAAATAATCATTCTATTATGTTAGAAGTATCGTGAATGATGAACTATTTGAGAAAAACAAATACACTTGATAGTATCAAGATGTTATTCATTACTGAAAACTTTCCTATGAATTAGAAGGTTTGGATGTTCATGCAGTTTATGCATATAAGATATTGGCTGTTTTATTATGGGCTAAGTAAACTATTTGGCTTTACCTGGGATTTACGTAGAAAAAAAGTGTTTAATTTAGAAGTTTATAGTAGTATTTTACGTAATCTCAGGTAGCATGATTGAATTAAGAGATTATTTATTACGGGAAAACTTCCTGTGGATCGGAAGGTTTCTGTGGTTATGCAGGTAAAAGATTGGATGTTTTATTATGGACTAAGTAAACTATCTGGCGTTACCTGGGATTTACGCAGAAAAGAGAGTGTTTAATTTAGAATTTTATAGCAGTATTTTTCGTAATCTCAGGTAGCATGAGAGTATGAAGAGATTATTTATTACGGGAAACATTCCTTTGAATTTGAAGGATTGACTGTTTATGCATGTAAAATATTGGATGTTTTATTATGGACTCAGTAAAGTGTCTGGCGTTGCCTGGGATTTACGCAGAAAAAAAGTGTTTTATTCGGAAGGTTATAGTAGTATTTTTCGAAATCACAGGTAGCATTATAGTATTAAGAGATTATTTATTACAAGAAACCTTCCTATGGATTGGAAGGTTTGGATGTTTATGCATGTAAAATATTGCCTGATTTATTATGGATCAAATGAAGTATTTGGCATTGCATGGGATTTACATAGAAGAAAGAGGTTTCATTTAAAGAGTTGTAGGTAGTAAAAGAATGAATATATATATATATATATATATATATATATATATATATATATATTCTTTATACATATATATATACATATTTATACATATATATATATACATATATACATACATATATACATATATATATATATATATATATATATATATATATATATATATATGTATATATATATGTATATATATATGTATATATATATATACATATATATATATACATATATATATATACATATATATACATATATATATACATATATACATATATATACATATATATATATATACATATATATACATATATATACATATATATATACATATATACATATATACATATATATATATATATATATATATATATATATATATATATATATATATATATATATATATACATATTTATGTATAGTGTTGTGTTGATATATTAATCCTTGCCTTCGGTACCAGAGTTCGTGGGTTCGAATCCCACAGAGGCATGGATATTCGTAGCCGTTCGGAACCGGCTTTAAGCTGTAGGTCCCGGTCTCATTAGCCCTCGTGTTGCAAAAAGTAGACCGTAGCACTCCAAACCAAACGAAACGAAACGATATATTAATCCAAATGACCTCATCAACCAAATCTCTACAAGACTGTATAATATTATTTCTCGTTAGGTGTTGAAACCATTCGAAAAACTTTATAAGCTAATTTTCTTAAAACTTTTAAACTTATATTTGATTTAAAATTTCGTCCGTTAGAATATTAAAATTATTAAAAGTAATGAAATCAACTATGACCTTGAATCAAAGAAGACCAATTTAAAGAAATTGGTCGCACCGGCTGTTTTTTTTATCTTTGCTCTTTTTGGTTTTAAGTTTGGCATTCTTCTACGAGTAATTTTCTTTAATATGCCTGCTGGCCATCCTCTCGGTTATACGTGTGAAACTTAGTTGTTGATGATTATATTTAGGTAAACAAGCCTCCACCATTGTCTGATGCTGTTTTTGAAGGATAACTGGCCACTCGAGTTAGTTTTGTTTTAGTTACGTAGAAAAGGACATTATATTTAAGTATTAACGAAGACTTCTTGATCAAATTTCTATTATTAGTGTGGAAATTATATATGGCAAGAAAAGAAACTGCAACATAAAATAAGGATGAAAAGAATATCACTTAGATGATATACATAAACTGCAGTCTACCAGTTAAATAGGCATACAGAAAATTTTATATCTATAGAGAATAAGTTATCTAATTGCATCTGTAAATGAGAGTAAAGAATATTTTTGTGTGGATACGATTCGTTATAAAACCTGTCATGATGAACGAATTACAAAAAATCGGTTACTTAAATACAATAAACTACCTGAACACGAGTACTATCTATCAGGGCCGTAACTAGAGCATGGCAAAGGACACATCTGCCACTGGTGCATCAGTCTTAGGGGAGCCGTACCATGAAGAAAATGGGGTCCGAAAGATAACGACTCGCCCCATGTAGAAATAAGGAAATGTTGAAAAATAGTTTTTTTTTATATATAAAATCCAATGTGTCTGTAAACGATTTTTGAATGAATTTTCTTATTTTTTTAAATGCTTCAAGAGATTAAACTTGTTATATACTCTTACAAAATGTCTACCAAACACTCCTAATATACCTTAATACAAATCCTGGTATTTGTTTTAAATTTTAAAGCTATTAAAACTAAATTTAAATTTAGAAATTCACCCATTTTCTATAAAAATTCGACGTTTAAATAAAAAAAAAATATTCCTCTTAAGGTATCCGTCTATGTTCGGAGAACTTTTTTCTTTAAACGTTGAAACTAGTTCATGTTTTTACATTTTTAGATTTATTTTTTATATTATCATAGAGAATTACACTTAAAAAATTTATTCCTGGGGAAGTTTTTATAAAATTTCTAATAAATAAAGAAAATTTAGTAAAAAAAATCGGGTTTTGTCAAAAGATCTAATTTTTAAATAAATTAAATTATTTCAATATTTTTTGATGCAATACGTTTCTTATACACTGACTAGTGAATCACCTAAAATCTTTGCTTAATTTATATTCGGTAAAAAGTTTTGGTCCTTCAAAATCACACACATTCAATTTTTATCGAATTTTCATTATCTTCATATCTAACTATGAGTGTAACATCATTAAAAACTATCCAAACTTAAAGTTTTTAGGTCATTCACTAGTAAATAATATCAAAAGCATTCGTAATAATTTTCAACAAAATATTTTAAGAACTTTTTGAGAAATCACATTTCAAGTTTCAACATTTTATTAAAAATACCGTTCTGAGAAAAACGCATTTGAAGTTTATGAAAGCAACTTTAACTATTAAAAAATTAAAATACATGTTCAAAATTCCCCACACTTGCTTCAAAACTTTCTAATTGCCAAGTTGCTAATTATTAAAAATACTAGAAAATTGTTTAAACTAATCGTCATGAAAATTGAAAAAGTTTTGTCCAAAAAATGTTTCCAACAAATTCACAACTTCCGGTTCCGAAGTCGCTACTTCCGTTTTGTTTTGACAGCTGTCACTGATGTTTAAACAGCTGTAACTTTTCTTTAAAATGCTGTAGAGACAAAACAAAAACAGATTTAGAAGCCTAAACGTGGAAATTTTACAATAGAGAAATAAAAATACATATAAATATGTATGTATATATATATCTATATATATACATATATATATATGTATATATATATATACATATATATGTATATATATATATATATATATATATATATACATATATATATGTAATATATATATAGATGTATATGTATATATATATATAGATGTATATGTATAGACACACATATATATATAGATGTATATGTATAGACACACACACATATATATAATATATATATATATAGATGTATATGTATATATACATATATTATATATATACATATATATATATACATACATATATATATATATATATATATATATATATATATATATATATATATATATATATATATATGTCAGGTCTAAAAAAGGGGTAGTTGTAAATTACGTGAGTTATAAAAGATTTTAAAAAGAGAACTCTTTTATAATAATAGAATAAATGAAAAAGACCCACGCTTGCGTAATCTTTTGGAGTATTCCGGTCAAGCGGAAAGATATTTGAAGTATTTGATGATTAAGCGAGCCGATATGAGTTAGTTAGTGCGTGAACAGGAGCTGTCAACACCTATTCCACGCTTAGCCCCAACACGAACAAATAAAAATGGCGCAAGCTTTGTTTTTAAATCAAACGATGATTTAATAAACTTATTATCAAGAAAGACTTTTATCCATTCGCTTTAACACTAGACCATGCCAGTTATATATATATATATATATATATATATATATATATATATATATATATATATATATATATTATATCTAATAGAAATAAAATTATTTTTGTTTTTATAACTTTTTTGTAAATATTTATAATTGGTTTTTTGAATGAATTTTCTTATTTTTTAAAGGTTTCTAAAGATTGAACTTGTTATATACTATGGAAATTACCCTGCTTTTAAAATTTTGTAATGGTCATCAAGTCTTACATATTTTTAAATTTCATAACTGAAGACTTTATCTGGAAATCTGATAAAAATCCTGGTGAATTAAAGTTTAATTTATCTGTTTCATCATTTCTTTCTTGTGCATTGTTTTTCGTTAGGGAGAAGCAAGACTTCATATCAGACGATCTGGTAAATTCAAAAAGTCAATTATTTTGTTCCACTTTCACTCTATGATTTTATTTAAAATAACAGTGTAGCCAAAGATATATGATGATGAAATGCATCACATTATTTGAACTTTCATCTATTGTTCTCTTTTTGGAGCATTCAGAGGGGAAAGTAAAAGTAAATTTGCTGAAGGAATGAAAACATAATCTGTAAAAATATCTTCGAATAAACTATACATTACGCCTTGTTCCTGCCCTACATTGATCAAGGTACGTAATGAAGAGAAGGGTAGATGCTAGAAGATGTTCGTGACTTGTTTATTTCGACAGTGTGACCTCTTTTAAACTTCGTTAAAAGAAGGGTGTTTACTATAAGAGAAATTTTCTTGTCTTCAGGGTTTCATCATTGTATGGATAGTTAATGTTTACAATAATCATTCTATTATGTTAGAGTTATCGTGAATATGAACTATTTGAGCAAATACACTTGATAGTTTGATGTTATTCATTACTGATTTCCTATGAATTAGAATGGATGTTCATGAGTTTATGCATATAAGATATTGGCTGTTTTATTATGCTAAGTAAAACTATTTGGCTTTACCTGGGATTTACGTAGAAAAAAAGTGTTAATTTAGAGTTTATAGTAGAATTTTTGAATATCAGATAGCATGATAAAGAGATTTTACAAATTCTATGGATCGGAAGGTTTCTGTGGTTATGCATGTAAAGATTGGATGCTTTATTATGGACTAAATAAACTATCTGGCGTTATGGGATTTACGCAGAAAAGAGAGTGTTTAATTTAGAATTTTATAGCAGTATTTTTCGTAATCTCAGGTAGCATGAGAGTATGAAGAGATTATTTATTACGGGAAACATTCCTTTGAATTTGAAGGATTGACTGTTTATGCATGTAAAATATTGGATGTTTTATTATGGACTAAGTAAAGTGTCTGGCATTACCTGGGATTTACGTAGAAAAAAGTGTTTTATTTTGAAGTTTAGTAGTATTTTTCGTAATCTGGTAGCATTGATTGAATTAAGAGATTATTTATTACGGGATTATTTCTATTTATGGAAGTTTTGAATGCTTATGCATGTAAAATATTGGCTGTTTTATTATGGACTCAGTAAGGTGTCTGGCGTTGCCTGGAATTTACGCAGAAGAAAGTATTTCATTCGGAAGGTTATAGTAGTATTTTTCGTAATCTCAGCACGATAGTATGAAGAGATTATTTATTACGGGAAACATTCCTTTGAATTGGAAGTATTGACTTTTTACGCATGTAAAACATTAGCTGTTTTATTATGGACTCAGTAAAGTGTCTGGCGTTGCCTGGGATTTACGCAGAAAAAAAGTGTTTTATTCGGAAGGTTATAGTAGTATTTTTCGAAATAACAGGTAGCATTATAGTATTAAGAGGTTATTTATTACGAGAAACCTTCCTATGTATTTTTCTACAGAAGGTTTGGATGTTTATGCATGTAAAATATTGCCTGATTTATTATGGATCAAATGAAGTATTTAGCATTGCATGGGATTTACATAGAAGAGAGAGGTTTCATTTAAAGAGTTGTAGTTAGTAAAAGAATATATATATATATATAAATATATATATATATATATATATATATATATATATATATATATATATATATATATATATATATATATACATATATATATATATATACATATATATACATATATATATACATATATATACATATATATATATATACATATATACATACATATATATATACATATATATATATATATATACATATATATACATATATATACATATATATATATATATATATATATATATATATATATATATATATATATATATATATATACATATTTATGTATAGTGTTGTGTTGATATATTAATCCTTGCCTTCGGTACCAGAGTTCGTTTGTTCGAATCCCACTATGGCATGGATGTTCTTAGCCGTTCGGAACCGGCTTTAAGCTGTAGGTCCCGGTCTCATTAGCCCTCGTGTGCAAAACAGTAGACCGTAGCGCTCCAAACCAAACCAAACGAAACGATATATTAATCCAAATGACCTCATCAACCAAATCTCTACAAGACTGTATAATATTATTTCTCGTTAGGTGTTGAAACCATTCGAAAAACTTTATAAGATAATTTTCTTAAAACTTTTAAACATATATTTGTTTTAAAATTTCGTCCGTTAGAATAATAAAATTATTAAAAGTAATGAAATCAACTATGACCTTGAATCAAAGAAGACCAATTTAAAGAAATTGGTCCCACCCGCTGTTTCTTTCTTTCCTCTATGCTCTTTTTGGTTTTCTTAAAGTTTGGGATTCTTCTAAGAGTAATTTTTTAATATGCCTACTGACTATCCTCTCGGTTATATGTGTGAAACTTAGGAGTTGTTGAGGATTATATTTAGGTAAACAAGCGTCCACCATTGTCTGACGCTGCTTTTGAAGAATGAAGAGGCCGATTGAGTATGTTTATTTTTAGTTAAGTATAAAAGGATATTACATTTAAATACTAACGAAGACTTCTTGAACAAATTTCTTTTATTGCTATGGAAATTACATATGGCAAGAAAAGAAACTACAACATAAAATAAGAATGAAAAAAATCATTTAAATGAGATTCATTAATTTCAGTCTACCAGTTAAATAGACATACAGAAAATTTTTATATCTATAGAGAATAGGTTATCTAATTGCATCTGTGAATGAGAGTAAAGAATATTTTTGTGTGGATACGATTCATTATAAAACCTATCATGATAAACGAATTACAAAAAAGTGATTGCTTAAATACAATGAACTACCTAAACACGAGTACCATCTATCAGGGCGTTGCAAAGGTGGCATCTGCCACTGGCACATCAGTCTTAGGGGAGCCGTACCATGAACAAAATGGGGCTCGAAAGATAACGACTCGCCCCATGTAGAAAAAAATGACAAGTTGAAAAATGGTTTTTTTTATTATAAAATCCAATGTGTTTAAAAACGATTTTTTGAATGAATTTTCTTATTTTTTTAAAATACTTCTAGAGACTAAACTTTTTATATATTTTTACAAAATGTCTACCAAACACTCCTAATATGCCTTAATACAAATCCGGGTTTTCGTTTTAAATTTTAAAATTGTTAAAACTAAATTTAAATTTAGAAATTCACCAATTTTCTATAAAAACTCAATGTTTAAATAAAAAAATATTTCCCTTAACGTATCCGTCTACATTCAGGGAACTTTTTTCTTTAAACGTAAAAACTAGTTCAAGTTTTTACATTTTTATATTTATATTTTATATTATCATAGAGAATTGCACTTAATTGCACTTTATTACATGCTAATTTTCTGCCCACTCGCCTCATGATGACTTATCCGCAATCATGATGAGGTGAACGAGAGGCCTCCCCAAAATAAAAGTTCGTCTACGTTCGGAGAACTTTTTCTTTAAACGTAGAATCTGTTTCATGTTTTTACATTTTTAGATTCATTTTTTATATTATCATAGAGAATTGCACTTAAAAAATTTATTCCTGGAGAAGTTTTTATAAAATTTCTAATAAACGAAGAAAATTTAGTAAAAAAATTGGGTTTTTTCAAAAGGTCTAATTTTTTAATAAATTAAATTATTTCAATATTTTTTATGCAACACATTTCTTATACACTGGACAAAACATTATCACCTTTCATTCGTTTTCTTATCACCTAAAATCTTTGCTTAATTTACATTTGGTAAAACATTTTGGTCCTTCAAAATCACACACATTGAATTTTTATCGAATTTTCATTATCTTTATATCTAACTATGAGTGTAACATCATTAAAAATTATCCAAATTTAAAGCTTTTAGGTCATTCACTAGTAAATACTATCAAAAGCATTCATAATAATTTTCAACAAAATATTTTAAGAACTTTTTGAGAAATCACATTTCAAGTTTCAACATTTTATTAAAAATACCGTTCTGAGAAAA
>CM063506.1:72530687-72533187 GCA_032207245.1 Pardosa pseudoannulata | reverse complement strand
CGATTTAGATATCTTATAAAAAGCCGTTCCTGATTTACATAGTGTTAAATGCATGAATGTATTATTATTTTAATTAAAATAGTACGCAAGTCTTAAAATTATATAAAATACACAAAAAACGGGTTATTTTTTTTAAATGCAACTAGCAATACAGATAATTTTAATATGGGACTGATTTTGATGAATCTTGTGTATGTGATTAAGTTGATTCAAGAGTGGTTTAGATTCACAATTTGATCCAATAGAAAATATTTTTTAATAAAAATCCAGAATTACGCGTTTATTGAGATTATTATAATTCCCCTTGAAACCCTTCACTGCCAACGTATCTGTGAAGCAGTGGTCATAAAAGAGTAACATCCAAATGTCTTTGATATCGTCTAGGGTTTTATAGAAAGAGCATCATGTACACACACACGCACACACACACACACACACACATATATATATATATATATATATATATATATATATATATATATATAATTCACACACACATGTATATATATATATAAATATGGGTACAAATATGTATAACACACACACAGACATATATATAATTCACACACACATGTGTATATATATATATATATATAAATATGTGTACAAATATGTATAACACACACACACACACACACACATATATATATATATATATATATATATATATATATATATAAATTAATAATATTTATACATAAAATTCTTCTGTCCTTGTATTTGTAATAGACCTCCTTTTAAATGGCTGGACTGATTTTGATGAATTTTGTGTATGTAATTAAGTTGATTCAAGAATGGTTTAGATTCACAATTTGATACGATAGAAAATGTTTTTTTAATAAAAATCCAGAATTGCTCCTTTATTGAGATTATTATAATGCCGCTTGAAACCCTTCACTGCCAACGTATCTGTGACGCAATGGTCAGTACAACGGGCTTCAGTTCGAGAAGTCCGAGGATCGAATCTCCGTACAGGCAATGTGGGAATTTTAATTTAATCTAATTACGTTTGTTAGGATTGTATACGTGGTGGCGTCGAGTATTTTAAAATAATATTTTTTCTTACATTTCCATCAAAATGGTCCAATTTATAATTTATTTAAAAACATTTTATTCAAAATACGTCTTTTACTTTTATTTGTAAAAGGGTATCATCCAAATGTCTTTGATATCGTCTAAGGTTTTACAGAATGAGAATCATGTACACATTTTTATATGTAAAATTCTTCTGTCGGTGTGTTTGTAATAGAACTCCTAAACGGCTGGATTGATTTTGATGAAATTTTGTGCATGTAATTAAGTTCATTCGAGAATGGTTTAGATTCATAATTTGATCCGATAGAAAATATTTTTTTATTAAAAATACAGAATTGCATGCTTATTGAGATTATTATAATACCGCTTGAAACCCTTCACTGCCAACGTATCTGTGGTGCAGTGGTCAGCGCAACGGGCTTCAGTACAAGAAGTCCCAGGATCCAATCCCCGTTCTGGGAACGATGTGGGAATTTTAATTTAATCTAATTACTTTTATGACTGTATGCGTGGTGGCGTCAAGTATTTTTAAAATAATTTTTTCCTTACTTTTTCACCAAAACGATCCAATTTATAATTTATTTAAAAACATTTTATTCAAAATACGTTTTTCTTTTACTTTTATTTGTAACAGGGTAACATCCAAATGTCTTTGATATCGTCTAGGGTTTTACAGAAAGAGCATCATGCACACACACACACACACACACACACACATCTTTATATATAAAATTCTTCTGCCAGTGTGTTTGTAATCGAGCTCCTGCTAAACGGCTGGACTGATTTTGATGAATTTTTTGTATGTGATTAAGTTGATTCAAGAAGGGTTTAGATTCACAATTTGATCCAACAGAAAATGCTTTTTAATAAAAATCTAGAAATACTCATTTATTGAGATTATTATAATTCCGTTTGAAACCCTTCACTGGCAACGTATCTGTGGCTCAGCGGTCTGCGCAATGGGCTTCAGTACGAGAAGTCCCAGGATCCAATCCCCGTTCTGGGAACGATGTGGGAATTTTAATTTAATCTAATTACTTTTGTGACTGTATGCGTGGTGGCGTCAAGTATTTTTAAAATAATTTTTTCCTTACTTTTTCACCAAAACGGTCCAATTTATAATTTATTTAAAAACATTTTATTCAAAATACATTTTTCTACTTTTATTTGTAACAGGTTAACATCCAAATGTCTTTGATATCGTCTAGGGTTTTAAAGAAAGAGCATTATGCACACACACACACACACACACACACACATCTTTATATATAGAATTCTTCTGCCAGTGTGTTTGTAATCGAGCTCCTGCTAAACGGCTGGACTGATTTTGATGAATTTTTTGTATGTGATTAAGTTGATTCAAGAAGGGTTTAGATTCACAATTTGATCCAACAGAAAATGCTTTTTAATAAAAATCTAGAAATACTCATTTATTGAGATTATTATAATTCCGTTTGAAACCCTT
>CM063506.1:72413187-72515687 GCA_032207245.1 Pardosa pseudoannulata | reverse complement strand
CAACTAGACGTTATAATAATTCCAAATATAAATTTCAACATTTTAAGACTAATGGGTTTCGAGTTACGCTCCACAGCATTATATCGTTATATTAAAATTTTCATTATATAAAGATTGCAATTAAAAAAGGAGGCGAACTAAATTTTTTAGTGGTCTTAAAAACAAAATTTCAACATTTTCTGACTAATCGTTTTCGAGTTATGTTTTACAGCGTTATATATGTTTAATTGAAATTTTCCATTTTGGGGAACGTAAATTTCAATAAAAAAAGAGATGCACAACTAGACGTTATATTAATCGTAAATGCAAAATTTCAACGTAATACGGCTAATCGTTTTTGAGTTATGTCCCACAGAGTTTATATATATGTTATATTGAAATTTTTATTATGTAAAATGTAGATTGCAATTAACTTGAAGATGTACAACTAGAATTATAATAGTCCCAAATGTAAATTTCAACATTCTAAGACTAATGGGTTTTGAGTTACGCTCCACAGCATTATATACGTTATATTAAAATTTTCCTTACATAAAGATAGCAATTAAAAAAAGGGGATGAACTAGATTTTTTAGTAGTCTTGAAAACAAAATTTCAACATTTTGCTGCTAATCGTTTTTGAGTTATACCCCCCCCCCCCAGCGTTATATGTTTTTATTGAAATTTACCGGTATAGGGAACGTAGATTGCAATCCAAAAAGGAGATACACAACTATATATTATAATAGTCGTAAATACAAAATTTCAACATAATATAGCTAATCGTTTCTGAATTATCTCCCATAGCTTTAAGATATGTTATATTACAATTTTTCATTATGTTGAATGTAGATTGCAATCAAGAAAGGAGATGCATAACTAGACATTCCATTAGTCCTAAACCTAGAATTTCAACATTTTACAGCAAATTGATTTTTAATTGTTCCCCTCAGAGTTATGTATATTATATTGATATTTTTTGATATAAGGAGTGAATATTGTATTTAAAAAAGAATATACATAACTACATTTTATAATATACCTAAAAACAAAATTTCAATATTTTCCGACTGATTGTTTTTGAGTTATGCACCACAACATTATGTATGTTGTACTGAAATTTTTTTGTTATATGAAGTGAAGATTGCAATCAAAAAAGGAGATGCACAACTAGATTTTATAATAGTCTTGAAAACAAAATTTAAACATTTCATGACTAATCGTTTTTAAGTTATGCCCACAGCGTCATGTATGTTATACTGAAACTTTTCATTATATAGAGTTAAGATTGCAATCAAAAAAGGAGATGCACAGCTAGATTTTGTAATATACCTAAAAAAATTTCAACATTTTGTGACTAATAGTTTTTGAGTTATGTCCCACAGCGTTACGTATGTTATACTGAAATTTTTCGTTATATAGAGGGGAGATTGCAATCAAAAAAGGAGATGCACAACTAGATTTTATTATATACCTAAAAACAAAATTTCAACATTTTACAGCTAATTATTTGTGAGTTATGCCCCACAACGTTATGTATATTATATTGAAATTTTCGTTATATTGAGTGAAGATTGCAATCATAAAAAGAACAAAAGGAGCGAAACGAAATATCGTAAGAGTCCTAAATGCAAAATTTTAACATTTTAAGGCACAACTTTACAAAAAATTATGTTGGAAGTTCAGTTTTTTTCAATTGTTGCATATTTTTATATAAATAATATACTACTTCGAAGAACAAAATTAAATAATTGTCTTTAAGCTAAAGTGTCATTTAAAAACTTAAATTATATTAAAAATTTAAATTTGTTCTAAAAGAAGCAATATAATTTATTTTATCACTTTATTTTTTACCAGTTGAAAAAAAGACTGTTTAAAAAGAGGGTTTTAAGTCTCGAAACGTACTGTATCCCCTTAAGCAGCATCTTATTAAGCCGTATTTGTTAAGCAGTAGTTAAAAGTAGTGAACCGTACCTATCAGTAGATAGTTTAAAATACATTAGTAACCAAGAGGAAAAGATTACATATTTTTAAAAAATGTATAATAACAGGGAAAATATCCGAGGGGATTTTCAACAATTTTTTTCTACTTTGAATCTTAAAGACAAGGAAGTAAACTTTTACAGCTATTTAGTGATATAATAAAAAGTTATTGATAACTAATTAAATTGTATTTACAAGTTTAGTGTAATTCATGATTAGGTATCAATTAGGTATATTCAACTCATTAACTCAATTACGGAAGCATTTCATTTACCAGTCAGTAATTAGGGCTTCATTATTTGGAGGTCATTTAATTATTTTTCACGTTTAAAATTATTCACGATAACGTCAGTCAGTATTTTTCTTTCAGCTTTTTTTTTTTTTTTAGATATCTGTAAATAGTTTCTTGAACCACCTTTAAATTTTCGAATATGATTTTGATTACTTGTTTAGTTTGATAATTATGTTAGGTAACAACATTTAGCTTAAACTAAAAAGTTTCAAAAAACTTTTTTCAAACTAGGAAGTCATAAAAAGTAGTAAGATCTTAAGAAAATATAGCAAAAAAACCAAGCAGAAAATATAACACAAAAATTAATATTCTGACAGTAAATATTAACTTGGAACTAGTAATATTTTTTGTTTGAAATTTTTGTGAATTTTAAAAATTAGTTTCATGTCATCCCTAGTAAGCGATTGATCTAAGATACACAAACACCCATAAATTTTTTTCAAGGAAAAGCTACAGATAGCTTTTCATTGAAAAGACGCTGATTCTCTCTCATGTATATTTTTTCTAATATTCGTATTATCTTTTTCGATAATGTTCTGAATTGATAAATTACTTATAACTATATATTTGCTTTGTTAAATTGTAATAAATCTCTTTTAATTGTATTTTAAAAAATTTAAAACATACTTTTAAAGAATAAATAAATAGAATATACAAATTCTATCGTAATGTTTAAGACATTATAAAATCATATTTTTTATTTAAGTCTAAAATCATAAGTCCAAATATCTCGTTTGGTTATTTTAGAGAGTGTGTTTTTACGCTATATCCAATTACAGTCGACAATGAGAGTAACAGTGAACTTTTGGACCACACCACTGACAAAAAACGTCAGCTTAATTTTTGTGGTTCCACTCGGTGGAGCAAATACTACAGAGGTAACTCGTAAAAAGAAAGCTATAAATCACTCATAGGAATCGTAAAGTACACACCTAGGAGGGTCCCCTCTGGACTATTTTAGAAAATAAGTCGAGGTAACTCAGTTGGCAAAAGCGTTAAGCTCATAATCAAAAGTTTATGCGTTTGGGGCTCGGGTTGGCCAAAGATCCACAGTGTTCATTAATGGTAGGTCAAGCCTGGGTTCTTCTGCTTGATCCCGGTTTGTAAATTACATAAACCCACTTTGAGCATAAACCGTACTTTCACACTAGCAATGCTCTGCATAACGGAAGGTGCAACCCATTCTAGTAGTCTCAGCCTCACGTGCTTGCTTCGTCCAAGTAGCATTAACAACAACAACAATTTCAGAAAATGCCAGATCTAATGTAGCCCCCACACTATGGTAAATTGTTCACCACTTGCTGGTGGCGACCTTGAACGATTGTTTACGGGTTGCATCCTCAAACTAGGCCACTAAATGAGCTGAGCTCGTGGATTCGTCCATGGGGTCTACTGCGCATTTTGTTGCGCATCTATCTCCTTAGATGTCTAGAGAAAAACCGCTTCCGAACCCATCCTCCGCCAAGGCTATTTTATCGTCTGCCATCGTCGGCAATCCTAACTCGACAGGCCATACCCTCTCCAGACGATGGCAATGGCTTGCAGTGATCCATTGTGTGGAGAGGCCTTAACAAGACTAATAAAACAACATAAATTGATATATTTATACAAGTTGAGGTAAAAGTAAACTAAATTGACTACGTTTATTTATAAAGCATAATTTACACACTATGGAGATCTTCCTCGTTCCTGTCTTGTTGCTCCCCCCTCCCAAAAAAATAGTTTTTGAGGCTTTTGAACTGATGACAAAATGAAACCTATAAAAAAACCGAAACCGTTATCCTCAACGAAACGGTTGAACCGAATTTGGTAAGGTATCTTTGGTTTTGTTACTGTTACAAAATTCAAACGAGTTCAGACTTTGAAAAATATTCCCATTCTTTTCGATTGTTCAATGTCATTATTTCAAGTATTTTCTGATGAGCCGATGATTAAATCTATATTTATAACTTATATGTAAATGAAAATCAACTAATAATGTATAATTTTTTCTAGCAGTATGAATATTTCTTTAACCCTCTCATTAATCATTTCTTTTTTTAAACATTTAAATACCTTCTGCGTTATTTTCATCTTTTTTATCACTGAACTTAGATGTTATGTAAATAATTTTTTTTATAGGCTAATAGATTAGCTACATTTGTGATAATTTTAAATTTAATCATCGATTATTTTTTTGTTGTAATGAAAATTTTATCAGGTATTAACAATTGTTTTCATAAATGCCTAGAAGTTATTTCAGGACTAATAAATATCTAACGTTTAAGTTATATATCTTGAATAAGATTTGTTCGTTTGTGTGTTTGTTTTTTATACATAAGACGGTTTGCAAAATTTGCTAAATTTTTGGACATCATATAAAGAATAATCACTGCCTATTAAAACATCTGCTGTCCATCCTATCACGAACTATGACAAGATATTTTGGAACTAAAATACGGAATAAAGATAAATTATTGAGCGGACGAAACCGAAAAAAAACAAAATTTTTTCCTGCCTAATGGGTACTTTACAATTCTGGAATTAAAATTAACGATACCATCATATACATATTAATACTATTGAAGATTTGAGAATTATGTTCATGATTGCCATCCATCGTCACAGAAAAGGAAAAATCGTTCCGTAAGAACATAACAAATCTACAAGCTATTTTATAATTTCTAAATAAGGGACGCTAGGCATGAATGAGTTAAAGGAAAACTTCACAAGCGTTTCATTGCATAAATTTTCCATCTACGTATTCCATTTGCCTTTAATGAAGGTTTCCTTTTTTCTGACGCCTTTTGAAATCCAGTAAAGGCCGTGTATTTTTTTTTCTCCCCATCTCATACGTAACTGCGACCGTGCCTAGACAAACGCTACCTTCAAGGTTGTGGGTGCGTGCATTCCAGCGGCTATTAAATGCGGTCAGAATGTATTCGGAAACATACACGATCGAAAAAAAAACAAAAAAAACTTGGCATTCCTGTTTTGGGTCCGTAACAGATGGGTGTAGCTCAGGAAGTTTAGATGTATTTGCGTTATTTAATACTAGGAAACAAATCTAGTTTCCTTTCGATTATGATGCAAATGAGTGTTGATATATCGTAAAAAAGTAATTTGGGAATAATCAGTAATACCTTTAAAAAAAACCTGATATGCAACGCACAAAGGAAATTTTCTACAAAAGAAGTAAGAGAAACGTAGAAAATGTATTATTTTTAGGGATCAGGTAAAATCGTTAAATCTAGTAAGACTAGCATATAGCCCGTCATATGACGCGATGAATAAAATTTTTAATTTTCCAGAATTGTAAAGTACCGTATGAGGCAGGTAAAAAAATGGTTTGTTTTTTGTCTAAGAATTATCTGGTACACACTCAATAATTTATCTTCATACTCCTCTAAAGTCTCCCGATACTGTGAATGCAGTTTAGAACTCCGAATCAAGGAATACTGTATAACTCAAGGAATAACTAAAATGAATCATTTATTTTACACTATGACTGACCATTTGCATCAAAATGAAAGAAAATTAAAGGTTACATAAAAAATATATTATTTTTAGGGATGAGGTAAAATCGTTAAATCTAGTAAGACTAGCATATAACCCGTCATATGACGCGATGAAAAAATTTTTTTATTTTCCAGGATTATAAAACACCCTGTGAGGCAGGTTAAAAAATAGTTTGTTTTTTGTCTGAGAATTATCTAGTACACTCAATAATTTATCTTCATACTCCTCTAAAGTCTACCGATACTGTGAATGAAATTTAGAACTCCGAATCAAGGAATACTGTATACATTTTTTTTACACTATGACTGACCATTTGCATCAACATAAAAGAAAATTAAAGGTATACATAAAAAATATATTATTTTTAGGGATCAGGTAAAATCGTTAAATCTAGTAAGACTAGCATATAGCCCGTCATATGACGCGATGAATAAAATTTTTAATTTTCAAGAATTATAAAACACCCTGTGAGGCAGGTTAAAAAATAGTTTGTTTTTTGTCTGAGAATTATCTAGTACACTCAATAATTTATCTTCATACTCCTCTAAAGTATTTCGATACTGTGAATGCAATTTAGAACTCCGAATCAAGGAATACTCTATACATTTTTTTACACTATGACTGACCATTTGCATCAAAATGAAAGAAAATTAAAGGTTACATAAAAAATATATTATTTTTAGGGATGAGGTAAAATCGTTAAATCTAGTAAGACTAGCATATAGCCCGTCATATGACGCGATGAATAAAATTTTTAATTTTCCAGGATTATAAAATACCCTGTGAGGTAGGTAAAAAAATGGTTTGTTTTTTGGCTGAGAATTATCTGGTACAAGCCCAGTACATTGTTTATCTTTACTGACCGCATGTTAGTTGCCAACTTTAATTTATCTTGCCATATTACGTGATAGGATGGACAGCAGAGGTTTTAATATTGACAGTGATTATTTGGCGGTATATATGAATGATGTCCAAAATTGAGCGAATCGATTACAAACAGTGTGGTTATGTATAAAAAACAAACACACAAACGAACAAACTTCTTAATTTTCAAAGATATATAACTTAAACGCTAGATATTTATTAGTCCGTGAAATAGAATACTAGACTTTTATGAAAAGAATTTGTTGTTAATACCGGTAATAAAATTTTCATTGCACACACACACACACACACACACACACACACACACAAAAAAAAAAAAAGAAAAAAAAAAAAAAAAGTAGACGATTAAATTTAAAATTATCCCATATGTACCTATTCAGTCTAAGACTAAACAGCTAGCAGTAATAAAAATGCAATCGGTCGACATTGAAGAGAATGGCATAAGTCTAATTAAAACTTTATTTCAGAACTGCTAAAACGGACATCTTTACTAGGCAACGACAGACAAGAGAAAGGCACAAAAATCACTCTGCTCGAACAGAGGTGCACCCAAGAGCGAAGACAGAAAGGATTTTCCCACTTACTCAGCGAATTTAAGTGTAAGATCAGGAAAAACGAGGAGCTATTTGCCGGCGACAGCTGGAAAACGTGTTGAATAGACAGAAAACTTACATCTATAGGATAAAAAGCTTTGGGAAATGTATCGAAAGAATTTTAAGTCGAGAACGCTCCTTTGATTAACACATTTAGAGGCTGGGAAAAAGATTTTAAGGAATTAGAATGGGAGAGAGGGGTTTTTTAAGGAAATATTAAAGTTAAATAATTTTGGTATATTACATATATATATGTATGTATTCTACTCTGCTTACTGTATTGGAAAAACATATTTAAATATTTATAAGGGAGATAACCCATCCTCGACTCGAATCCGATGTTGATCCATCCGTGTGATGCACAACTTTTTTTAAGTACTAACTAAATTTGCAATTAATTTGGGTAAAATCTATCCCATTTTTTCTTTTAAACTATTCTAGCTATTACAAATAACAGTATTAATACAAGATTGCCACATTTCAAACAGAACCTGCCGACCTCCATGGCACAATGGTTAAAGTCGTGGACTACGAGCCGAAAGATCTCTTGTTCGATCTCGAGTCAGGACAAACTTATTTGCTTTGTTATATAGTCAAGACGACTCCTAAAATACGCAAATTTTCTGAACTGCTAAAATAGTTTTAGAATATTCTGTTACCCGATAAATCTTATTTATCGGGTAACAGAATATTCATATCATACAGAAAATTAATATCTATCAGCAGGCTAAACTGCGGGCAGCAGTTTAGCCTGCTATTTTAACATGCCAGGTAGCCTGGCATTTAATAAGCGCTGTTATTTGTTAATTTGACTCTTCATTGTGTGCAACCAGTACTTGCATCTACGTGACAATATGTATTTCGATTTGTAGTTGGCTTATTTTTACATATTTTGCTTTTCAAAACTTTCGAATCACCCAAAAAGCATGACACTAATTTCACAAACTACATTTACAGAAAATAAATCTATAAAAGTGTCAAAAAAGTTTAACTCTGCACTCAGTTAAATATTGAGCTAGTTAAAGCTATTACTCTTTTAAAAAATGGTTGCCACATTTATGCAAAATTATGGCATGCTTTTCACTCAGAACAAATATTGTTTTTTCATTAATGGAATTTTGTAAGTAGAATAGAATCTCTTCCCTTTAAATAACTATATTTAGAGAGATCTTTTCCTATTCCATTAATTTAAACCAACAGTTGGAAGCTCTCTGTCACTTTATTATTATTTTACCCACTCTCTCTAAGTAGAACATATTTACATATTTATGATTTTACAAAATGGGGAAAATTATTTTATTCTACTTTTGGTTTTCAAGTGTGGAAAAATCAAACAAATACTTACTTTCGATAATATTTCGTAAGCCTAATATTCAGTCAGAAATGTAACTTTTTTTTCAAAGAGGGTCAGGTCATTAGAGACTTATCAATTTTGTTCTTTAAGTCCTTCAAGCTACAATTTTATTTGCTCAAATTATACGATTTCCTTTTCCGTATTTAAAGCAGGAAAAAGTCTTAATACTCACCTATATCTTAAGAACCTATAAAACTTTTCAAGCAGTTTTTATTCGCAAAAATTACCCCAAAGTTTCCCCGGAAAACTTGCTGATTGGATAAAAAGCAATAATTTCCTAAATGAATTTCATTTACAAAATTTATTTTTCATAATCCAGTTTACAACGGATTTATTTGAAGCTTAAAAATAAACCTGTTGAACAATATCTAAAACTCTTCAAAGCATATAGAAATGTAAAAGCAAAATAATGATATGATATCGGAAGAAACCCTTGTAGTTGTGTAGATTGCAGAGTTCTTTTAAAAGTCATATCCAAACAGTCGGCTTTTTTTTCAACATCTAGATTTTGTTTCAAGACTGACCACAAACTATTACCGGATTACTAAACATACAAGTAACGCAATATTTACACTAACCAATACTACCAATTCATTTATCTATCTAAATTTGAAGAACCTAGCTTACATGTCCGGAGTCCACCACTACCTTCGTTCTCCCTAACATTACTTATATACTTGCTTTAGATGATTACTTGCCTACCTACAGTTGTAAAACAACAATAAAATTCATAGTAGTAAAGTGGAGAAAATATATAAATGAATACAAATTTTTTTTTAGGAACACTGCTTTTATAGTTAAATCATTTCAAACGCGTTTGAAAATTTTTAAAGCATATCACAAAATTATACTATACTATAAATAATACTATAAATATAGTGTACAATCGGTTATAGTTATAGTTAAATATAACTAGTACGTTAAATAAAAGGACAGATTTCTTCCTGAACGCATTGCGTACTTGAACTATTAAGAAGAAATTCGAGAAGATTTTTATAGTTCTTCTTAATATAAACTTAGTTTTCTATCGAAATACGAATTCTTTTTCTTTTTTCAGAATTATTACCTATGACATATTTTATATGTTGTTAAAACATTACATAAGCGGATATGGATCGAAAAATCGTGCAATCTCGACTTCCAAGTCATCTTAAAGCTAAGAATATTTTCTTTCAGTAGTTTTACATGTTCTAGAATATTTGTAATGCACAGCACCCATATTTTTAAAACTTTCAAAGCTAGCCATTTTTGAAATGCCGCAATGAAAATTCATTTCACGTCTGATCCAAAATTACAACCACGTGGATCTTAATTTAATACTTTATAATTTACCTCAAATGTAAATAACTCGCTGAAGCGTTTTTAAAAGAACACTAAATATCATTATTTATTTACACCCAGACCGAAAGCTGGACAAGCAACAGCAAAAAAAAAAAAATAAAAATAAAAATAAATAAATAAATAAATATTTAAGTTTATAAAAGATTGAAATTAAAGTTTTTTCTAGCTTTTAAAGTAGTTAAAAGATACAAGACAGCTTAAGATTTTTTTTACTTCGTGATTTGATATTCAAAATTTTGTCATTAATTTTATTTTCTAATATATTTGATTTTTATTAATACAACTAGCTGCTTCGCCCCCAGCCTTCGGTCTGGGTAACAAATTTTTCCTAATAAAGGTTTAGATCAACAACTATAGTTTAAGAAATTTATAAAAATATTAAATAAACTCGTATGCTGCAGATTATTCACAAATATGATTTATTAAGAACAGAGAATCCCAAATATAAATGATGATTGTAATGATGATGATATGTAATAATGCTTCATTCCGCTACTTTCTGTACTACATGGGTCAATTTTCAACATGTTATGGATATTTAGGCATATGTCCTTACTGTGAAAATTTATTTTTAAATACATTTAAAAAAATTTATTACATACCTAACTTTGACCTTGTTTTCTTTGGTGTCAATTGTTTAATAGATGTACAATGTAGTAGAACGCCAAGAAATTGTCAAAATGAATTAATTTGATTTTTTAAAGTCATTATAAAGAATTGAATTTATTATCTTCATCACATAGGCTTAAACTACATAAGGCGTACAACAACTTTATGTTAATTATTTTATGTTATAGACCCTTTTGATTTCTTAAATTGTGACGTTATTAAATGCTTAAGTCAAATTTTGATTAAATTTTGAAAAATCGTAAAAAAAGTATGTTGTTACATAGCATAGTACTTGCAAAGACTGTCATTCCACGTGATAGATTGAGAGGATAAACTTTTAATTTAAGCAGTGAGCATTTGAGGATATCAAAGTATTTGAAAAATTCAACAACATTTATATAAACAAAACACACATAAACGGATACTGTTTTACGTATAGAGATAATATCAATGGTTCAGATGCAGTATAGGTTCTTGAAGGAGGGTTTTGCGAATCATATTTATTTGTTTTAGAAAGCTCGTTTTCATAAATATCAAAATATATATTCTCATTTAACAAAGGACAGAAAAACTGCAATAAAATTTAGAATGCATTTCAAACACACTATCCCTAACAATGAAAATAATTGCTCCAGGTACGTTGTAAAAATGACAAGATAATTATAAATGAATTTATATTAAGAAGAAATTAATTATTCTGTAATTATATAAGACGAAAAATGAAAAGTGTTCTGAGATAAATGAATAAATGTTGCATAAACAAAGCAACAACAATTCTTTCTTCATGCAGGAAGTTATTACTATATATTTTATTATTATTTTCTAAATCTTAACCCATTAACACTTCTCGTTTTTATTTCCGGATAGATAAAAATAGTCTGTAGAAATTTTATGTTTCCTTGGAGCAATTTTTCTTTTTTATTGAAAGGGTTTTCCTTGTCAGTGTTTCCATTTTAGTTGAAATGACAAATCTGACTGTCTTTGAGAAAAATTAAATATAAAGGTATTTAACCGCTTGCCTGATTATCCCGAGTTATCTCGGGTTCGCATATATTGCAGTTAATTATTATCCCGAGTAAACCAGGGCGAATCAGAATTTGTATTATGATTGGTTTTATCACGGTTTTACTCGGCATGTAGGAAATTAAATGAAATATTCAGCTTTGATAGGTAGTTTGCCAACTTTTGTTGGTTTCACGGTCCTTTTGCTGGAACTGGTCAAGTGTTTTCCACTGATTAGAAAACTTATTTAAGAAAATCATCGTGATTAGTTTTCTGCCACATCTGGAAGACCCAGTATAAGTCCTTTACCACTCAGGTTAACCTCAAGGCATTTTCAAAATGTTATTCCTGCTGCTGAAAAAAAAAAATCAAATACAGTGAGACAGTGTACTCTGTGCTCCCGTAAAACAGATTCCAGAGGTAAGCCAATAAGAAAAGAGACCAGATATCAGTGTTCAGAATGTCAGGTATCACTTTGTGGCGTCCCTTGCTTCAAAAACTGTCATACATGTAATATAACTGATATTTTGTTATTTGTATGGCAACACGATCAGTGGCGTGCTGTCCATATGTGCACTTACGTGCTGAAGCGCTTTTGGTTTTTTAACTGATTAACTGGCCATACGATTTTGCAGACGGTTAATGTTTAAATTTATATATTGTAAGATATTGTTTTCATGAAAATATAAAAGAAGTATTTCATCAATATAAAGTGAAGTGTTTTAGTGTGGTAAAGTAATTTCGGTGATGTATTATATTTATAGAAATAATTCGCTGAAAAACAATTTTGTCTTGTTAGAAAAAAAAAAGAAACGAATTCTAACAGAACAGTCCAAATTTTACCATTCATTGTGTTTTACAGACAGTATATAAGTTATATCTGTAACACCATATCCCTGGTTTTGTTTTTAAAAATTGTGAAGATGTTTTTCGCAGAATATATGATTTCCAAATGTTAAAAACAACTAATAAATATAATTTAATCCGCTGACGAACGAGAAACAGTTCGTTCTATTACGCCAGCGTGCAGGGAAATCCTCTGCACGTGGACGAGACTTTCGGTTTGTCGGCACCAATCAGCATCCTGATGAGGCACCGCAGCGGCGGGTGCCGTGTGGTGCTACGTTTGCTGAAAATATAAGTTTTTCGTGGAAATATAAGCTTTTCGTTATTTTATTAGTAATACGGATAAACGTATGGATTTTGTGTACAAATGAATAATAAGCGTTAAAGAAGTGTTTAATGTACATTTTTATGGTTTTATTATTATTGTTGTTGTTGCTCTCTGCACACCCTGCATGAACACCGACCGAACGCCACTGAACACGATATTAGGTTTTTTATGGTTGGCAACAAGCTTGGCCAATGTGTTGTGAAGGTTTATATAAACATGCAGCCATGGACTCGGTTCATTCTGTATAGTGCAATTATTATTAATGTTACTGTATAACTAAGATGACTTAAATAAAATTCATATAATAAAGTTCTTATGTAGTTCATATCGTCTATGCATATCAGTATCATATATAACAATACAAAGACAAATATTTAACTTTTTTCCGCCCGAAATAACTCGGGATAGTAAAATAATACTAAAATTAAATGCTTTTACGCCTGTAAAAAATTAAAAATTCAACCAAGAACCTACATATTTTGTTTTGTTTTATTTCCTTGTAGTTAATAATAAAATAAAAAAAATGTGATGAATTTTTGCAATTTTTTTTTCAAAAAAAAAATTATAAGGGAAGCGGTTAAGAGTTGTAGCTAACCGTTTTATGGTCATAGACAGGTTTATAAAAGCTCTCTGAAATGCAAAAAAATAAACTGAAAAGGAAAGTATGTTTTCAAATTTATTGGATTCCTTTTTTGAATTAATTCTCCTTTATTGAAATCAATAGTGTGTAATATAGATTCTTACCATGTGATGGTATTAGCTACCCATAAATGGAAAATGTTTGTTGCATAGCAACAGAGAAAAGAGTTTCTGTTGAAGAACTCGTAAAAGTTTCATATAAAATTTTATTCTGATTTTGTATAATATTTTAAAAAAGTGATGTTAGTAAACCTTCCTTTTGTGCTTGGAGGAAGCACAAAAGGAAATGGCCTAAAATGGCCATTACATTTGTGCTTTCTCAAACTTCCTAAAATGGCTGGCCGTTATAGAGAAAAATGTAATACAACAGTTTAAAATAAAATTTGAAAAAAGGTAAATAAGCCCCATTGTATCCCGTTATTATTTTTATTTTTTATTTCTTCTACTATTGTTAAAAGACGAAGCGTATATTTCCGTATTTTGTGGCTAAGAATTAGATCGGTACCGTCGAGAGAGACGTAATAAAATCATTTTAGTGGTAAAAATTTATGAAAATATTCATAATTGTTCACACCAGTTTGTTTGTCTGTAATCACAGTACAACCTAAGTGGATTATTTTCTATTTATAAAATTGCATAATGCAGTTATTGCGACATCTAACAGTAAATAATAAATATTGAAATTCACATCCTGTAGATTTTAACTTTATTAGCAAATATTATTTACCATAATGAAATTTGTTATTTTATAACAAGGAGTTCAAAGTAAGCTCTGACAACCATGATTATTACACAAACACCTTAATTCTGGTATTAAAATTATTTTAACTGGCACAAGTATAATTTTTTTTAATTAGTCATTACTGAATTTCAAATTTCCGTAAATTGACAATTCGGATATAAAATATGGAATGTTTCTATTTCTCATTATATTTATTCGCTGCAGTACCTAATTTCAGGTAAATAATCCGCTGCTTATATGTGTTTAAAATTTGAAATTGAACGTCTTCGGTGTATCTACCAATAAGGCATAAATGCAAGAATTTTTATTATAACAAGGTGTTCAAAATGAGCTCTGACGACCGTAATTATTACACAAGCACAGTAATTCTGGTATTAAAATTCTTTTAACTTGCACAAGTATAATTTTTTGTAATTAATCATTATTGAATTTCAAATTTTCGTAAATTGATAATTCGGATATAAAATACGCAGAACGTTTCTGCTACGTCATTTTATTTACTTTTTGTAGTACCGTAATTTCAGTTAAATAGTCCACTGTTTATACGCTTTTAAAAGTTAGAATTTAACTCCTTCGGTGTATCTACCAATATGGCATAAAAGAAAGATTTTTTTTATACCAAAGAGTTCAAAGTGAGCTCTAACGACCGTAATTATTACACAAACACCGTAATTCTGGTGTTAAAATTCTTTTACCTTCCACAAGTACCATTTTTTGTAATTAATCATTAATGAATTTCAAATTTTCGTAAATTGATAATTCGGATGTAAAATATAGAACGTTTCTATTGTCTCATTATATTTATTCCCTGTAGTACGTAATTTCAGGTTAATAATCCGCTGCTTATACGTGTTTAAAAGTTGAAATTTAAAGTCTTTGGTGTATCTATAGATACGACATAAATGATTTAAAAAATTTATTTATAACAAGCAGCTCAAAGTGGACTCTGACGACCGTAATTATTACACAAACACCGTAATTCTGGTGTTAAAATACTTTTAACTTGCACAAATATAATTTTTTATAATTAATCATTATTGAATTTCAAATTTTTGTTAATTGACAATTCGAATATAAAATACGGGACGATTCTATTGACTCATTTATTCCCTGCAGTACCGTAATTTCAGGTAAATAATCCGCTGCTTATACGTGTTTAAAAATTGAAATTTAACGTCTCGATGTATCTACCGATACGAAATAAATGAAAGAACTTTTTTTATAACAAGGAGTTAAATGTGAGCTCTGACGATCATAATTATTGTGTAAAAATTCATTTAGCTTGCACAAGTACCATTTTTTGTAATTAATAATTATTGAATCTCAAATTTTCATAAATTGATAATTCGAATATAAAATACGGTACGATTCTATTGACTCATTCATTCCCTCCAGTATCGTAATTTCAGGTAAATAATCCACTGCTTATGCGTGTTTAAAAGTTGAAACTTAAGATCTCGGTATTGTTGTTGTTGTCTTATGCCACTTGGTCAAGCCAAGCACGATTTAAGCCGGAGGCTACTAGTATTAAGGAAAAGGTGTGCACCTTTCGTTTGAACGAGCACCGGTGTATCTACCGATACAGCCTGAATGAAAGAATTATCTGTATTTCTTGTTTCCTATCCAAAATATTTTTTTTCAACTAATCTTTTTCAAGTGCCTCTATAACATAATGTATGTGGGTTGTTTTTCTTTTTTTCTTGGGGGGAGGTGTCTTTTTTCATACAACCGTATCAACCCGAAGTAGCATGCCATATGGTTTTGTTTGGTTTGGAGCGCTACGGTCTACTGTTTTGCACACGAGGGCTAATGAGACCGGGACCTACTGTTTAAAGCCGATTCCGAACGGCTACGAACATCCATGCCATAGTGGAATTCGAACCCACGAACTCCGGTACCGACGATCAGCGCCCTAACCAATCGGCCAGCGTTCGGCAGCATGCCATATGATATGAGCGGTTGCTTTCATTTTTCAAATACGTCCGAGCCAACTTTGACAATGTTGTACCGAAGGTCTGCAATCAACGGTTTTGCTAGGCATTGTATCCCACACTCACCTGTTTAGGAAAACTGTTTAGAGTAATGAACATAATACCAAAGAGAAAAGTATCATTATGAGTGTCAACAGTTAAAATTTTCCTTCAAGCAAAAATAATTGCTAAAACAATAGAGAATTAAAAACTTTGTTAAAAAGTCGGCAACCCAATAAAATTCCATTTTCTTTCAAATAAATTATTATGTGTACGGCATATACGTCAGAAAGGCTTATTTACCAGAAATTATGGTAGTTGAGATAGGAGAAAATTTATTACTTAATATCTTTTCAGGATACTAAATAACTCATTACAAATTAAATTATTGTTTAATGGGAGACGTGAATACATTTGTAGAAAAAAAAGAATGGTGAATAGACTGTAAGTTCTGATGATAGCTACTGCGATAACAGTTTTTTTTTTATCCATCAGATAAAATATGACAGCAAAATTGACGTGTTCAAAATACATAATTATGTCCTTCAATTATTGATTACTGACTCTAAAGGAAAACCTGCCTCGGTTCCTCAGATACAGTTAGAATAAAACTTTTTCCTGGTGGGTGTTAAGGACGTTTTATTTTTGCTTGAAATGCACCATATTCGCTTAACGTCCAATGACGTCGTTATCAATTCCAAGAAAAAACTCAAAAGACTTACTCTTCAATGGTTGTTTAATGTTTAAAAGGCTACTAGAAATTTCTATAAAAAGACATAGCATCCTTAGAGCTGAAAAGCCTACATTATAATTTTTATTTAGTATAAAATAAAAGTTTTACTCTCAGGGGTTGATCCAGGTTTTTTTTTTTAATTTTAGTTTCAACTCAGTAATATTTTAGTTTATTAATACATATATTTGACTTGCTCTTGAATCTAATGGTAAAATAAGTAGCTTCGATTAAAGTAATGTCAAATTGTTATTCATTTTTTTATATAAATTAATGAGTGTATAAATTGTAAAATTATTGTAAATAAATAAATTATTTTTATCATTATGTTTATAGTCTCTTCATTAGATCTAAGTAAACTTAAGAATTCAACTAATATTTTTAACACAGTGCAACCACTTAAAACCACTGTTTTTTTTTTTGTTGTTTGTTTGTTTGTTTGTTTCTTTGTTTTTCACTACTCATCTAACTTAAGACTCTCGCCAGCATATAAAATCTCTTAGGGAAGCTGCACAATAAACATTCGATTAAAATGTTCGTAGTGCACAGCATACTAACCAATTGTTTCAATATTTTTGACCATGTGTTTAGAATTTTTATAAAAACAAAAGTAGATACCGACTTTTGCTTCTGTAAATACCCTTTACATAAATCAATTTTTATTCAAATTTCACAATGTCTACTAAAATCTTTTTCGTCTTTTCACAATGTTAAAACCTCTAACTCGAGAAAATACACTTTGTTTTAAAAATAAACGCCCAGTTCTGGATAAATACAGTAATAGACAATATCCGAAATTTTGAAAGAAAATTTCGTAAAATTAATTCACCTGAAACACTTCGAAGTGACTTAGTCAATACCCAGATAATCAAGCTGGATAAGGATTTTTCAAAGTTTAAAATAAGGATATAAGAAAAAAAACAGGTTTAAATGCAATAAAATAACCATTTAATTGGAAAATGCCTAATTATAATATAAGTTGAACCTATAAGCATAATTAAAATGGTAACTGAACTTTATAATTATTAAAAAATATAATTATTCATAGAAATCAACAAATAGTATGTATGTGTGTGCATGTATATTTATATTTTAACACGTTGTATGCTAGACACGTACTAGTACGATTTCTGACGATTGATACTTCAGCGCGGAACATGTATTAGTACGTTTTTTGACGATTGATCCTTGAGCGCGAGTCTCATACTAGTACAGGTTAGTGTAACAATATGGTTTGTTTGTGGGTACAAAAATAACGGTATATACAGGAAAACGAAGCCGAATGTTCTTGTCTACTACATAGATTCTGGAAATATTTAGACAAATAAAAACTAGTTTTGACATCAGTCGATGCGGAACCACAGAACGGGAAGGTTGATTAAAAAAATCAATTTAGATTTAAAATTAACTTTTTATTTATCCTTGTGAAAATGATATTATATATATATATATATATATATATATATATATATATATATATATATATATATATATATATATATATATATATATATGTATATATATATATATATATATGTATATATGTATATATGTATGTATATATATATATATATATATATATATATATTATATATATATATATATATATATTTGTTTGTCTATTTATATATTTGTTTATATATTTCAATATAAAATACGAAAAGTTGGTTAAAATTAAATAATTTTCGATCTATTGAGATTTAACTGAATAACTAAATTTATGCTCAAAATGTCCGCTCCCGGTACAATTCCGCTGTGAAATGTACCAGTTTCAGCCACTTTTTTATATATCCTATTTTTAACTCAGAGTCCTATTTTTTAAATGTAAATATAAGTAGTTATTAATATCAGCAGATCCATTGGATAAACACTTTCTACTAATAAAAGAAAATTCCACAAAGCGGTAGCAAACACCGAGAATCTGGTGTCACAATCGGGAATTTGAAACTACGATGCAAATCCTTGGCTAAAGATAATAGAATACGTATTTCAAGCTGTCGCATGCCTTCACAGTTCATTGATTGCCAAAATTACTTAGATTATTGTATTTTGTTCAATAAAGATCATATAATTAGAGTCAGAAGAGCTGTAGAAACTAGTGAAATACTGTCTAAATTTGTGATATCCTATTCAGCAAACGTTACGGTTGCCTGGCACTATTTACGCACAGTTTTTGAAAACTGGAATCATCGGCTATCTCGTATTTTATCGTAAATAGCTGCATAAAATTAAACAGACTACTTTGGAAATAGATTGTGCAAAACATGCTTTCAAAAATAGATGCGATTAACGTATGTGACGTAATTTATGTTGTCATACATTTTTTTTTCTTTTTATAACCTTTACCAAACACAAATTCACTTATAATCCTTTACACTTCCTAAAATCGTTTGTTCTTTTTTTCCTAATACGAGTGTTACTCTGAAATTTTTGAGATTCCAGTTTCTAGATTCTAGGTTTTCAAAGTTATACTAACAAAATTTTAGGTGTGTTCAAAGTAGTCTCCACCAGCATCAATGCACTTTTGTAGATGAATTTTTCACAGATTAAAAGCCTCAAGCCATTCATTTCTTGGAATAGATGAAAAATGCATTTATAGCCACATCAATCTCTTCTCCTGAATGAAAACGACATCCACGTAAGTTCTTTTTCAGATTAAAGAATAACCAAAAGTCACACATAGCTAGATCAGGTGAATACGGCGGATGTTCTATCACTTTGATTTGTTTTTGTTTAAGAAACTCAACTGTTAATCCGGCTGTATGTGAAGATGCATTGTCATGGTGAAGCGTTAGTCCACTAGCCTTCACTTCTTGTAGAATTTGTGGTAGACATTTAATGGTATACCAGTTTGCTGTTACTGTCTTCTGTCCTTCCAACTTGATGACTTTCACCAATCCCGTACTTCTTTAAAAAACGGCATACATCACTTTTTTCAGTGCACGTTGTCTTTTCACCATTGTCGGCGTGGGATCATCTTCAAAGAACCATACTTTGCTTTCTTGACGTGGAACGTCAAAAAACTGTATGTACGTTTCATCACCCGTTACAATTTTAGAAATTATGAGGAGGCCACCATCATTTAGCAATTTAAGATTTTCTTTAGTGATTCTGACACGCTTCCCTTTTTGGTGCTCAGTTAATTATGGGGAACCCAACGGCAAACTACTTTTTTCATATGCAATTCTTCATTAATAATTTTGTGTATGGCTACGGATCCAATGTTAAGTTCCTTTTGCATAATTTGATAGTTACAGCGATTATCATCCATTAAATTTTTCTTATGGCACACACATTATCCTGGATTACTGCCGACGGCTGCCTTCCTACGTGTTCTTCATCCTGAAGAAAATTGCGACTTCTGCTAAATTCTTTAAACCACCTGAATACAGTAGCACGAGCTGGAGATTCATCACCAAATGCCAATTACAACCGTTGAAACCATTTTTCTTGATTTAATCCTGCTTTAAAATCGTAGAAATTCATAGCGCGAAAATGTTCTCGAGTCAACTCCATGACTTCCTCGTACGCCTATTAAATCATATACCTTTTTGCTACACTTCATTTACCCTTATTTTATCTGAACGTGAGATATAATCCTACAATCCCCTATATAATAATAGCCGAAGTTATCTGTCCGTCTGTCCTCAGATTTATGAAGAGGTTGAACCTGGAATGAATAGAAGCATCCATATGGAATTCTTGATGAGTTAGGCCTAACAAAATTCAAAGCGATAGTAAAGTTTACCTTCTTTTAAACTATCTATTTGATTCTAAAATAAATTGGTATAAAAATGCTTCATATCACAGCGAAAAATACTGTCGTCTTTAAAACATTCGTAATCCACCCCTTCCTCATTTTCAAGTTTTTAATGCCAATATTTCTAGCCCTATTTCCCCAATTAAGAGCAGGCGATTAAATGTATTATTAATCGTTCTATATTTCATTACAATCAACTAAGGCGGAATATTTCATGATTTTATGATTTGAAACCTAATGGTTTATCAATAGACTTTAGACATTCACAAATCTTTATTCAGAAAACCTGAACCTTCTTAAGCAAATGAAAAAAAATATATTATTATTATTTTATTTTTAAGTCGAGAAAAGAATAACTTGTAATAATCCATATTATCTGAATTGAAATAAAAACTGTTTCCACTTCTGAGAGTAAGAAATTACGCAATTATACGCGCATTCATGTGCGACAGATTGTTATAGATAAATTGCTGTAGTGAATGATCATTTCCGACAAACTCATTTAATCCCGTTAATCAACAGAGCGTTTCTGATTATGAATCTAATCTACAGATTAAATATTAGCACTCTATTAATCCACACGGTAGTAATCGATTAATCTGTTAATCTTATCTTCTGTCAACGCAAAATTTTTGCCTTCGTATATGGTAACAACAAGCGCATTTGAAAGATATTGAAAAGAAAATATATACAGATAAAGCATTTGTCACATTTCTCACCTACATATGTTAGAGTGCCCGTTTGTGTTCGTGTATGTTTTATACAAATCCAAACCATTTGTTGTAAGTCACCAAATTTTTTACAGCATTCTTTGTTACCTCCAGACGGTTATCGTCAACATTAAAATTTATTCGATATCTATCCAACGAAGTAATAACCCGTGACTTTAATGTGTTAACTTTTAAAGAATCGTAGGGATATGGCATAGGCTACTTCCAAGGCCGTAAGCAGGGGGAGGTATTTGGGGGACTGGTCCCCTCCCCCGAAATTTTGAAACACCATTTTGTAGATAGACAATGTCCCACGTTTGTGTATGTTTGTGCTATCTGCCTAGCTTTTCATGAACATAAACAGTTATTCTCTTAAAAAAAACCGCTCAGACCATAAAAGTCTTCCCTTTCCGCTAGCCGGAAATACAGCACTGTATTTCGGAAATACAGTGCTTTCCCTTTCATCAATTGAAGTACCATTCACAAATAAAGATGTCTTTCTCCCTCGGTCCCCCTCCGAAAATAATTTCTGGCTACAGCCCTGGCTACTTCCGAGTCATAACGCTGTCAAAAGTCGCCAAAGATAGGAATTTGTTACCATAAATTCCCTTTCTGTCGCGTCATGACAACTTCTGATATCATCATTACGATGTGTACATCACATGTGACATATCAAGACTGCAATAGAGAAAGTGCATGTTTGTAAACAAACAGGAGTGCTGACTACAATTCAACTTTTCGTTGGCAAAACATTGCTTGCTTTCATTGTATCTTATGAGTTTCGATACGGATAACGTATACAACAAAACTAAATTTTATTTAAGGGAAGGGGAAGGAAACATCAGAAACTGGCCAAGTAATTCAATATAGATTTTTTCTAGCACTTACAAAGTATATACATTTTTAAGAAATTAAACATTATTACACAGTACTATTAAGTATCATAATCAAAGTATAACTACTTTGATTATGTTAACATGCACAATAAACTATTACAAAAATAAGAATCTAATAAATATGTACAAAATCTGATAATTATAAGGACAAAAAATAATTACATTTATAGGTACATTACTTCTCACAAAAGTATAGAAAATACATTAGAAATATGAAAAAAAAACTTAGTAAAAATAAAAAAATTCTTAGAGCATAATAATTTTATGTAATCTATTACATTACAGTAAGGTTAACGTTTTATTACCATTCTGAAAATGTTTGCCGCAAATTATCGAGTCCAGTCTTGCCTTTTCAAAGCTTTTATCCGAAGCATTCGCAATGTAGGATCTTTAGGAAAGCAATAAAATCCAATATATTCACCTTTTTTAAACGCTTAATACAGCCATACGCACAACAGCTTGTTACCATTTTCAGATAATTGATAAAATTAAAACCCCAATAACAAGCACAATGCGCAGGAAATTCAAATGTTTTGCCAACGAGGAAGTTGAGCTGCAATTAATGGTAGCACTCCTTCATTAAAGTACCTAAAATTTTTTTCAATAGCTTAAATAATATCCCTAACAAAATAATAGCCAATCTTCCAGATTGGGATTATAATAGTCCATTTAATTTTATTTGGTCAGGTACCAAGTTGTTAAGTTGATCAATAGACTTTACTACCTCCATTAACCTCTTATTTAGGTTTGTCATATCTAGCTGGGACTTCGTCGGGACACTCTGATATGAGAGTGTAGAAATGAATTAAAAAATTTATTTAATATAATTACTTTTTATTTAGAAAACAATTATATGGAACTTGTTGCGGCGAATTAAATTCCATGCTAGTCAGTTTGTAGTTATAAACTGACAATGTAAGATTAATTCCACAATCCCTGGCAGCAGTCGGTTTCTTTCATCAGTCCGCTGGTCCAACATCAGCAAAAACTCTTTCCACATTGGCGTGACGAGATAAACAAATACTCGCAGAATTTTGGCAGTTGATATTTCTGTTCAAGATTTTCCTTAAGAAAGTAAATCCACCTTTCTTCTACGGATTGTTTAGACTTCCATTCTTCCGAGTCAATTTCAATTTCTAAAACGCTTTTCAGATACACACATTACTAAAAACAACTGTCTTGTTTGTAATAAAGATATCACCTTAGTAACTTTTTATCTTTAGAACCAGGGATAAGGCCGTCCGACTAAGGAGTCCCTAAATGCCTATTAATTATAGGGGAGGCGTTTATTCCGATGATTCTGCCTCGTGATACGAAATTATTACGAATGCTCATGTTGTCAGTCGAATAAAAAGAGCGATGTACGAAATTTAATGTTGTATTTTACCACGTAAAATAATTGGTTAGCTGATTCGTAATTTAGCAACCAGTAATTTAACTAATTATAAAATTGATTACAAATAGTTTTAAAATGCTTTTTCCTCAAATTAAGGAAAACATTATATTTAAAAGCGTAGTATAATGAAACGTGCTGCTTAAATAGAAGTTAGAAGTTACTTCAGAATAGGGTACCCCATTGGCTAATTTGGCGAAATTACTGGCGATGTTTACACAAAACACAAATGCATAAAGTAATTTCTCTTTTAGTTTCAACTGCTAAGCAAAGTACAGAAATAACGACGCAATTAATCCCTCAGCAGCTTACAAAACAAATAGTTCCAAATTATTAAAAAAAAAAAAAAATAGCAATATTGAACTATCGGAGAATGGAATCGTAAATCAGTAAGAAACGACATTTAAATGGAATGATAGAATACGAGTTTACTCACCTCTTTTCACCGATGCCGATCAATTATAGTTCATAAAATTAATAACAAATAAGAATTAGGCATTAAAACAAACCGGTTTTAAAAGAATATCAAAATGCAGACGCGGATTCTTTGGACTAGGTGAGATCAACAGAATGAAGTTATGCTTAGAGTTTTGTCGCCAAGTTAATGGAGGTACCCTTTTCTGCTTCAAATCAAAGTGTAATTGCTATGCGGTTTTTTTTCTTTTATTGTAAATTAACACCAAAGTTCGGTATTGTTCTTATTCTGCTAACTTTACCATCTTCTTCCTCTCCACTGGCCTGGGTTCTATTTTTAATTTTGTTTTATGATAAGCCACTTGGGAATTGAATGCGATTACAGACCTGCCAAAACCAAAAATTCTAAAATCCTGCAATAACTCATATGTTTATCGATCAATTGATGCAAAGACCTTAAACTATACTTATTTAAAAATTGTACAAAAGAAAACCAAATTATATAATTTCTATATATGATTAATTTTGCATCGAATACGAGAAATCAGACTACCAAAACAATGTAATAAAAAAATCAATGAAACAAAAAAGAATAAATAATATTAAACAAGGAAAAGTTTTTAATAACTATTCGCTATATAAAATATTTACATTTGTTTCTGTTGTACTACATTTACTGTTACAGATTTTACTTTCTTTAAAATATTAGAATCAAATGTTTGCTCAAAACATGGTCCCTGATGCCTTAATTTGCAATTTAACAGGTTTTCAATTGTTTCATTTTTTATTAACGAACAAAAATTTTTTTTTTTTTTTTGTCATGCCTTAAAATTTATTCAACGCTGCATTTTTACATGAAATCGTTCTGAAGTGGTTTTGAATCCTGCTGCTGTCATGTATATGCACAGCCGTTCAGTAACTGCTTTAAGGTGGTTGGGTACCAGACATATTGAATCCTCTTTTTTTAAGTTAAACTATAGGGAAAATGCTTCTACTTCAGGACAGCTCACTGAATATTTTGTTAACCCTTTGTCTGTTCTGTACCTCACATATATAACCTTAAATGTGATACACAAGCAAATAAAGCATTAGATGTTTATATGCTTATATATTATATATGAAAAACAATGAACTATATTTAAGCAGAAAATAACTTGGTGTCGGGTCTTAAATTTAGTTATATTTTTAAGTTAGATGTATGAAAATTAAAGCTTTATATCTAATGTAATCCTATAATTATTTTCTCATATAGGTCAAATACATTTACCATGTGCTAGAGTAGAAAATTCTCCAAGTTAATATGTGATCCTTCTTTTTTTTTTTTAAAAAAAAACAACTTTAAATTCCGTTATTTACTTTCAATGACTAAATCAAAATTTTCACAGAATTTTTTAAAATATATATATATATATATATATATATATATTTTAACTGTCATGCATTACCATAGGGTATCTGTCACACAGAAAAATTTATTTTAAAAAAATCTTTAAATGCAAAACAGAACAGTACAATTGCAAACAATAATAGAATAATTTTCCCCATAGGTTAACATGGAGCTAGAGCAGAGGCTGAGGAAACCAGCTGAGGACTCAAGCACAGAAAAAAAAAATAAATAAATAAATAACAATAATAATGGGCCCCTTTAAAAAAGGGAGAATCGGAGGAATTTAAACAAAAAATTTTACTACATTTGTAAATAAATGAGACTATGTACTTTTTTTTTTAATTTCATTCCAGCAAAATTGTAATATATAAATGTATAAAATTTTACTCCAATTATGAAAATATTTTTTAAAAAATTTCTAGCTTTTAATGCTGCAAACTAAATAAATATCTGTTCACAATCAATGTTTTATGTAAATTTCTGTATAAGACCTATTATGTATCTAGTCCTATATATGTATATAGCTCTGTTATTTAATTTTTTCTCTGACACTGAATTTCTAAGGTAACTTTTCACTTTTCTATTACAAGAAAATGAGCATATATACAATCATTGTATTTGGGCTTGTGTTATTGATGAAAATAAACAAATATATAAGAATGCAAGGTTGATTAGAAACTTTTAACAACTTTTTCATGATCACTATTCTGTCATATTACAAGTTGGTAGGTATGTAAAACCCTATCTAGCAAATTCCAAACTGCACATGACAATTATACTCCCACCTCTAACTGTAATAAACATTCTAGACCTTCCCATTCCAAAGTATAAACCCCCAGTGCTCAATAAATCACAGCCCTCAGGAGGAGCAAGTACTGTAATTTACTGTTCCAAATTCCCTGACTAGGAAGAAAAAAACTCAAGTAAAGCCTATGTTGAAGGTCAACCCTTTCTGGAACATTAATTGAAAATCTAACAAACTTCAATATTACCAAAAACTGGGCAAAAATGATATTAACAATAGTCATTGTTTTAGATGCCAACTCAACAATGGAAATAAGCTAACACAAAATTAAAACAGCATTTTGCTTGGTTTTTCATTATTATCTTTCACACTAATTTGAATACTGCAACACGAATGACCGAATTGCATGATCATTTTGCATCTTTGGCAGATATTTTTGGAGATAGATGCACATACATACATAGTCACAATCAGATTTTAATATATAATAAGATGTATATATTTAGAGAGAAATAAATCTTACAATTTGTTTCAAATGATTATATGTAGTTGATTTTGGCTTGGTGAGAGAATTTTTGTCAAGATTTTGCTTAAAACAAAGCTGATAGATTTTCATGTTAGCTATTAATATATTTTTTAAATTGTTATCAAGGATTTCTTGATAACAATTGGACTTCTATATTCAGTTCTCGTCTTGCTTAGACTGCTCAATATCCTCTCATTCTGTATTGCTATATGATATTGTTAGAATATACCAGAAAACTTCTGAAATTTTGTTGTATTTTAAAGTTCCATCCAACCATAAACCCTGTAATAATAACAGTAGACAATATATCTGTGGTGCAGAGAAAATTTTCTTCTGCATTTCAAATGGGAATGTTCAACAAATAATACCTGCATTCAATTTCCCTCATCACAGATTACAGAATATATTTTTTCTGTGAGATTTTTTTCCTGAAATTAACTCAAACCACATACTTTTTATATGCAAACATACAATCTTACAATGTGACCTAAATCTGTGCAGTGGTAAACTAAATCATACAATTTGGTAGGTATGTAATAAAACCCTATCTAGCAAACTCCAAACTACACATGACAATTCTACTCCCTCTAACCATAATAAACATTCTAGAACTTCCCATTCCAAAGTATAAACACCCAGTGCTCAATAAATCACAGCCTTCAGGAGGACTTGAGCAAGTACTGTAGTTTACTGTTCCAAATTCCCTGACTGGGAAGACAAAAACTCAAGTAAAGCATATGTTGAACGTCAACCCTCTCCAGAACATTATTTGAAAATCTAACAAACTTCAATATTACCAAAAATTTAACAAAAATGATACTAACAATATCATTGTTTTAGATGCTAACTCAACAATGGAAATGAGCATGACACAAAATTAAAACAGCATTTTGGTTGGTTTTGATTAATATTTTTTGAATTAATTTGAATATCAGAACACAAATGACTTCTCATGATTATTTTGCATCTTTTGGTATCTTTGGAGATACACACATACAGTCACAATCAGATTTTAATATATAATAAGATTTATATATTTAGAGAGAAATATTAAAATAAATCTTATAATTTATGTTTCAAATGATTATATGTAGTTGATTTTGGCTTGGTGAGAGAATTTTTGTCAAGAGATTGCTTAAAACAAAGCTGATATATTTTCATGTTAGTTAAGATATCTTTTAAATTTTTATCAAGGACGGAACTTCTATATTCAGTTCTTGTCTTGCTTAGATTGCTAAATATCCTCTCATATTCTGCATTGCTATATATTGTTAGAATATACAGCAAAACTTTTGAAATTTTGTTGTATTTTAAAGTTCCAACCACAAACCCTGTAATAACAGCAGACAATATATCTGTGGTGCAAACAAATTTTCTTCTGCATTGTAAATGGAGAATGTTTGACTAATAAACACATGTATTCAACTTTCCCTCATCACAGATTACAGAATATATGTTTTCTGCGAGATTTTTTTCCGGAAATTAAATCAAACCACATGCTTTTTACATGCAAACATACAATCTTACAATGTGACTTAAATCTGTGCAGTGGAAAACTAAATCATACAAGCTGGTAGGTATGTAGTAAAACCCTATCTAGCAAACTCCAAACTACACATGACAATTCTACTCCCCCTTCTAACCATAATAAACATTCTAGACCTTCCCATTCCAAAATATAAAACCCAGTGCTCAGTAAATCATAGCCCTTAGGAGGACTTGAGCATGCACTGTAGTCTGCTGTTTCAAATTCCCCGACTGGGAAGAAAAGTAAAGCATATAGTGTCAACCCTCACTGGAAATTGCTGATAATCTCGCTAAGTATGGTTCTGAGCTGCCCTTCATTGGGCCAGAACCAGTAATTAATCTCCCTCATAATGTAGTGAGAAAGACTGTTAAGGACCTTCTAATGGGGGAGACTTATACAGCTTGTCTTCATTCTGTTAATCAAAGGCAGGCCAAGGAGCTTAACCAGGATTACCCCTGGATGAGGGCTAATGAACTACTTAAGTTCAGTAGGAATGATCTAAGGGTGGCCATGGGTCTATTGACTGGCCGCTGTTACCTCAAGAAGCACCTTAACATTATTGGCATCACGGACAGCCCAGTATGTAGGGGGTGCCATATGGTGGAGGAAAGTTCCTCACACATTTTGTGTGAATGTGACTACTACTGTGCTAAATGATTTGAATTTCTTGGATATCATTTCATTGAGCCGTGGGAGCTGACCAACTTCCCAGTTAAGTTGCTGCTTAGATTTATCTCAGCTATTGGTCACTCTGAGACCCAATTGTTAGTATTTCTTGGAACTTATTTCTGGGACTCTTTTGTTCTAGTAAATGGAGGTTTTCAGTACAATAGGCCTTGGGTCGCAGTGCTGGTGCTCTTATGGGCCTAAATCTAATCAAATCTAACCCTCAATGGAACATTATTTGAAAATCTAACAGACTTCAACTGCCATCTAATGCTATTTAAAAATTTAAATAAAACATTCTGATTACCAATCACACTGGTGAGTTTGCAAGCCATGAATGGAGAGTTGTGTGATCACGGTCCTGAACGAGTTAAGCAGTAGATACCTTGTGTTGTGAAAAAAATTCTTTGTAGTACTCCAAACCACAAAGTTCCCGTCATCTTTATATAAGCTATGTCAGCTAAGAAAGAGACTATTATGATTTTCAGGTTTTTTAAATTAACATTTTTATTGCAAGGAAAATTGTATTTAATCCATTTTTACAATTAAATAAAAAGGAACCAAGCATAACATGCAAAATACTTATTGTGATGATATTTTATTTCATATGAACACAAAACTTTTACAATTTTATTAGCAAGAAAACAAAATGTCATCACAGTTCCAAGGTAAGTATTTAAGCTCATGTGTTTCATATAGATGTTTTTTAAATACATAATTATTTCATATATTTAAAAAATGCATCACAGGAAGGAAATACAGAATATTTTATTGTATTTATTCACTGAAAAATAGTATAATATTCAATTTTATTTAAATCTTTTATTTTTAAGAGATGGTAAAATACTTTTGAGTAAAAGCAAGAGTTTGATGTGCTTATATATTAGAGAAAAATAAAATTTTTATAGTTAATATCAATATGTTAATAAGATAGTTCAGAATTATTCTCTTAAAATTCAATCATATTATCAAAATTTTTTCTTCCAGAGCTGAATAAACAAATAACTTATTAACCAGTTTTATTAAAATTATATATTAAAAACAATACACATTTCCCTCATCTTTTTCATATAACAAACTGCAGGATGTCAGAGCAGAAAATAGAAGTTTTTTTTAAAATAGCTAAGTAATATCTTGATCACAAAATTTGGAAGAGTTTTTTCAATTCAACCATCAATTGCCAGTCAGTCTTTAGGAGATCATCACGGAAGTGTTCTTTGCACATATCAATAGAATATCTAGAAATCTGAAAGAAAAGAAAATGTTTTAGTATGAAAAAGAACTGTAGTAATCAATCTAAGTACAATTTACTTTTGAAAAAGACATTAACCCCTTGCCTGTTTTGCCCGTGCACCGTATGGGCGTGGTTACTTTGCCTTTACAATATGCCCATACGGTGTACGGCAATCTGATTTCTTTGTCGTTCTCACTGTTTTTGCTGTATCTTTTGTTTTTTAAGGTTAAATTAGTCGTACAGATGTCCACAAGATGTTAGTTTTTGAAGTGTATTCTGTTTCGTTTGAAAGCTCGGGCTTTCTTATAGGTTTTGCATTTCACCGTGAGCTTTTATCTTTGAGTTTTCGGCTTGATTTTGTTTTGACGTTTTGGGAGAATGACCGAGAAAGACTTTTTAAAGGTAATTCCACATACAGACAAAAAACTAAGACCAACAAACTAGTGCTATTTGTGTTCACTGAAGAAAAATGACAGCAGCAAAAGAATTCGAAAAGAAACTAGGTATTTTTGTCCGGGCTGGGACGTTGGACTACGCTTCTTACCCACTTTCAAGATTTATCGCACTAAATCTGATCTTTGAAGAAACCAGTTAAATAAATGTATTTGTAGTACTTGCATTCGAAAATAATTTTGTAGTAATTGTAATCGAAAATATTTGTTATTTGCATAACTTTAAATGCCACTTCCCTGTCTAGTGTATATGAGTGAGAAAAGAAACTGAAACTTCCTGTAAATAAGTTGTTATAAATGCTTAAAATAATTAGAAATATTACTTTTAATAATATTTTACAGATTACAAATGTAAAAAGAACAAAAGTATGCAATAAAAAAATATGACATTTTTTGGATCGAATTTGGGAAAAAAATGAAACTGTTAAGGGGTTAAACAGTCAGACTGCATTTGCATAACTGTCCACTTCCAATTTAAAATTAGTACAATTTTACAGGCATGTAATTTTAATATGTTATACATACACACATGCAGCATTAAAATGTGTATATATCTACACACATACATTTGTGCATAGATTGTAAATAAAAATCAAGTATGCAAGCCTTTTTGTACCAAAGTTTTATAAAAGAGGGAAAAACTAAACATTAATTTATATGCAAATTAATCTACAATTTTTCACCACAAGTATTAAAAATAAAAAAACTGTAGTAAAACAAAGTAAGTAATTAAACTAATGTTGCAGTTTGCATTTTATTAAGTTATAAACATCGCTAATAAATTATACTTCCTACTACAAAACAGCTTGACATTTGATGAATAGTAAATAAAATGTGTTAAGTCATAGAAAATTCCCAAAATGAGTAACCTTGAGTATTTTCTCTTTCAATTTAACAAGTATTTTAGTTATACTGCTTCCAGAACTAAACTACAGAATAAATCCAGTAGTAACTAAAAAATAATATAGAATAATTTTAAAGGTATTATCAGTTACAAAACCATTCTTCCAGCATCAAACGTCATACACAAAAATAACTCTCTTTCCCTGCCATTCTAAGAATATTAAATACATATTTTAATCTTTTCTTTAATAAGAAATTATGAAAAAAGCTTTACAACATATCCACAAACTCAATAAACAGGTGTCTACTGAATTGTTGAAAGTCTATTTAATGACACTTTAGAGACATTTTCAAAGAATTTTCCCAACACGTTATTTCTTTTTTTTTTAAATATCAGAAAAAAAATTGCATATACAATATGGCATACATGTTACAGTAGTAAAAATTACTTTTATTTTAAAGTTTAAGAAGATAGGAAGATTAATTTTATTCAAAGTTATTATCAATACTTATATTCCCATTTTCTTTGGTATTGTCACACAAATATTTTTTTTTCCCTTTTAATAATTAAAAAAACTACATAACTGTTAGGGAGAGGATTAAGAACACTGTCCGAGACTGATTCAGGATTGATAAAGGGTTTTGAAAATGAAAATTAAGGAATTTTTAGAAACTTTCAAAGGAATCTTTCAACTTTAAGTCTCCCTTTGAGAACAAAAAATTATGTTAAAATACACTTAAAATTTTAATAACCCCTCTAGATTACAAAATTTTACAGTAAGTCTCTTAATTTTTAAAATTACCTTAAAAAAAATTTTTTTTTATCTATTTTTAAGAAGCATCTAAAATTAAGAAATTTTTAAGGAGTGTACAAACTCTGTAATTTTCCTGACATATTTGCCATTTTACTGATTTTCCACAGACTTTCCTAACAATCCTGACAAAAAGAAAACCTGATTAATATTAAACAATGGCAATAGCATAAAACTTCATTAAGATATTGTAGCAAATTTGTTTCAAATTAAAGCTAGATAATTGTGATCACAGTCTCAAGGCTCATCCGTCTTAAAATTTTTTGTACAACTGACTTATTTCTTAAGAAAGCATAACTTACCTTACTGACAAGCAGATCAGTATGGTCAAAATGTCTGCCATACATCTTAGGTGCTTCCCCTCCACAAGGTTCAATTTTGATACATACTTCTTGTCCTTTCCTAGCAGTCTCTATTGGTTTGTGATTAACTTCTATAGTAGAAACTATTCCAATGTCCAAAAACTATAATATAAAAAGATGATTAGAAAACCATTTAGGAAAAAAAGTATTTATAAATAAGATTTAAGCAAAGAAAAATTTTTTTTCAAGATTATAATTTCTTTTTTTTTTTTCTTTTTTTTTTTTTTTTTACAAGATAAATACTTTTAAAGTGACAGATAAATTTGCTTTGACATATAAAACTAAATCCCTAGTTTGCCTTAAATATTTAAATTAAGAATGATGATCTAACTGAAGAAATGTGAAAGTAAGATTTAAAATAAATATAAAATGCATCTTTCTAATTAAAATATGAATTCATGTGGAAGCTTAAAATTATCACCTATAAATATTCTTTTTTTGGGAGTAAATATAATCAAGACTGACTGATTTAAACACCCCAATTTAAATTATGATTTCCTAATTAAAATTTAAGTGATTTAAATCATGATTTTCAAATCCACATTTAAATCAATGAAATTAAAAAAAAATCAATTTAGATCATTTTTCTTTTTCTTTTTAAAAAATATTAACTACATTTTTTTCCCTGCATGATGAAGAAGGCAAAGCTTTAAGAAAGGGCTTAATTTCCTGCAATTTTATGGTTTCACAAGTGCTGCCATTTGGATTATATAATTTCCTTTATATATTTTTATGTTGCAGTAATGAATCTGGAAATCAAGTCCATCAACTGCAGACACTGAAGCATTATCAGCCAGCTCGTTTTCCAATAACGACATGCAAAGGCACCCAACAAAAACAAATGGTGAAGCTGAGAAATAAGGGGGGTCTAACAGATACCTGAAAAATTAAGGGGTTGCTGCTAGGATTTGATAAGGACAAAGATATTAACAAAAGAGATTACTTGTCTTTGGACAGTATTTTCAAAATGAATTTCAACATAAATAGCAAGAATCCCCCCTACATACAGTGAAATTTCTGAATAGAGGACATCTTGTGAACAACAAATTTCTCTCCTATTTAGGTTTTTCTTATTTGGAGGTTTAGAAACAAGGTGTAAGAACATGTTTGATTTTTCAGTTTATATGTATGAAGATACATCAGTATAAATTAATTGAAAATTAAAATTTGAATTCCAGTAAAAATTGGTATGGAAGCTTAATTTTTTACACAGATAGCTATTTGATTTTGATTTGAAAACTGCTACAAATGTTTGCTTTTGCTTCACTTCAGATATTACTTTTTGAAGTTGTATCATTCAATAATTTTAATCCTTCAGAGTTACCCTCTATAATGTGAAAAGTATATAATTATTTTGTGTCTCTTTAAGAAAACTTACCATTAAGAATTTTGCTTTAGTGAAATGATCTATTATTCCTCTATGTAAATTATCATCCACTATACAGGGTATCCCTTATTTAGAGTTAATACAAAGAAAATATGAATATTAGAACTGGGGATAAGAAAAGAGTTTTTAAAATAGAGGTTCCCTTATTCACAATGTATGAAGATTTTACTGTATAAACTTTTAATACATAAATTTTTTAAAATTTAAAAATGTGAGTTGACCATTAACAGAAATTACACAGCATATTAATTACATTATTACCTCTTTTGATGGCACGCACAAAGGTGTACCTTCTTTAAGTATACCAGCTTCAATAGAAACACCCACAACAATGGGATCTCTTGAATTAAAAATAAATTGTGGTAGAATTTTTAACTTGCACGGAAACACAGCAGCACTCTTATACATTTCACGGTTCTTTTCTTTCAAATCAGATCTGTATTTTACAAACATATCAAAGAGATGATAAATAATATTGGCATGGAATATTTTAATATTTAAGGAATCTGCCAATTCTTGAGCTTCTCTTTCTATTCTCACATCAAATGCAAGAATAACAGCAAATCTGTAAAGATAAAAATAATACAAGATTTAACAAACATACACATCTACCAACATTCCAAATTTAAAATTAGTACAATTTTATTGGCAAGCACTTAACAAATTACAACATATATATATATATATATATATATATATATATATATATATATATTAATTATACACACATATACATACACTTACGTAGCTTCTTTCCCTAGCATTGTTAAATTAAAAACAAACAACTAACAGTTGGAAGAATTGCTATAATGAATAAACAGAAACAAAGTGTATTAAATGTATAACAAACAGAGAGGCACTACATGCAATTTCTTTTTCAGAATTCCCACATTTAATAGGTTACTGGGCTTAAATAGGTTTCATTCAATATTTTTGGGGTCTGTGATATTTCCAGGCTGGAGTGCTAAAAAGCAATTCACCAAAATGATTTAGAAAAAAAAAAAAAATCTTTTCTCACACTCAGAAACTTTTTATTTCTTATTTTACATATTACAACATTACCAGAATATTTATAATGTAATCAGAGATAGTTGGTTGATTATAAACCAGATATAAGTTTTTGCACATTTTTCTTTATTAACAGTATAGACACTTATATTACATGGTTCCCACTCTTTTGCTTCTGAAAATTTCAAGTGACTTTTCCAAAACCTGATATTTTTTTCAAGCACTTCTTTGATACGCTGTTCATAATTGAAACAAATTAAAATAACTCTCCAAAACAGTAGAACTATATATATAATGTTAACTCTTTTCCCAGAAAAAAAAAACCAGGCTTTTGAAATGGTGTAAAAAAAAGGAAGGGCTATAAGCACATGAATACTGGTTTAAAAATACAGTTCTTTTTTAAAGCATTCCAAACTTTTTATTTTTTTATATCCCTTTTTAAATCATATTTTATCAAGCTTGTGACAGTAGCTAGTGCAGTTTGCAGTGCATGAAAGATGAGTCACGTGACACGCCCACAATTGCCAATAACGATCCTTCTCAATTTTCTGGCGCAGACATGAATTAAGGGCCCCTCCACACTATGGTCCACTGCAAGCCACCCCCACTGTCTGGAGGGGGTATTGTTTATTGTGGTTGATGACGGCAGACGATAAAACCTTGACGAACGAAGGCTTCGAAGGCGGTTTTTCTCAAAAGATCAAAGGCAGCCAGATGCGCCACTAGTGTGCAGTAGACCCAATGGACGAATCCACGAGCTCGGCTCATTGAAAGGCCCAGCGTGTGGATGCAACCCATGAACCATCGTTCAAGGTCCCCAAGTGGTGAACAATTGGCCCTAGTGTGGATGCTACATAACATTTTGAAGAGACTTGAAAAAGAAAAATCAAGCATCGAACCTCAAATTCAATGACCTCAAAGAAAATTCAAAAACTTTTAAGGCCTTAAAAAACAAAAAGAAAATTTAAGCACTTTTCAATGACTTTTCATGACCGTGGGAACCCTGTATTACCATTTTCATGATAGAGGTTCAATTGATTATACATGTCTCACTTAGCCTCTTTCAAACATACTTTATCCGATATTTGCTCATATCACTAATCTTTTTGATACTTTTGAAAATTATTAATTCAGATTCTGAAAGAATATCCTTTAATATTTTTAATCTGACAAAATTCATAATTTTTCAATCACTCACACAATTTTACAATTATTTGTAAATTTGTACATTGTATAGAAAATTATATAAGTTGGCAGCTATAAACATAAATAAAATAAAATTGATCATAAAACTGTAAAAAAATATTGCATATTATAGAAATTGTTAAAGTAACTTACATGGTTAAATAAAATATTTTTAAGTTATACTGCTAAATTCATTAATGCCCAACATTCCATTTCATTTAACAGCTAAAAAATAATTTGTAGAATTTTTGTGTTTTTTCAGAATGAGTTTTTCTTTTCAGAAAAGGTAGATGGCAATCCTATAAAAAGTCTACCAAATTTTCAATATTTGACATTTCTTAGTATCTTGTCATGTGGATTTTCATTTTAAGAATTTTTCTTGTTTTGTATATAAATTCATTTTTTTGAGTAAGTACAATGGCTGAAACCATGAAAAATCTAATATAAAGCTTTACTTTACAGTTACTAGGTGTACATGAATATATATATATATATATATTCTTATTCAAAAGTTTATTTATTCAGATATGTAATCAAATCTTTTATCTGTAAACTTTGATGCTACCAAAAAAATAAATAAATAAATAAAATTAAAAAAAAAAAAAGGTTTTTATATAACAAAAACTAACTGCCAAATATAGCTTTTTTAAAATATATATATATATATATATATATATATATATATATATCACAGTTCAGTTCAAAATGGGTAGTCTTCCATAAATGAGAAAATATAATTAAAGTAATTGAATTATGTTAAAAAAAATAATAAAAAAAAAACTTACGTAGGGTCATGTTCCAGCATAGCTGAAGCCCGCATGACATCCTTTTTAGTGACAGGGCCAATTCGAACCCCAGATACCTAAAAAGTTTATAAAGCACACTCAATACAAATTTGAAAACAAGCTGTAACAAAGAAAGAAACAGTAGTGTTTCTAGAAAGCTTATTAAAAGGAATTTCTCAAAAAGAAATTAAAAATAAATAAATAAAACTGCTTTTATATGAAATTTGCATGAAATTAAGAGGTTAAATTAAATAAAAATTCATTAATAGATAAACTTACCGGAATCTTAGATTCAGATAAAAACTCCATTAAAGCTTCTAGTGACCCTAGAGTAGAAGTCTGTACATATACACCCATTCCAGTCACTTTGATGGAATTCATTGTTTCCCTGAACATACTGGCCATTTCATCCTAACAAAACATTAAAAAAATTAGACAAAAATATCTTTTTTTCTTTCTCAATCTTTTTTATCATTACTTAAGGAAGGAAATTCCTATATTAATTGTATTCAGTAAATAATAATGATAAAATTTTAAATTTTAACTTATTCTGAAAATTTTAAAACCATTATTATTCTCTATACAGACATTTTCATATAAAAGTGTGCCCTGGGTACCACAAAATATTGCAAAATTTACTTAATGTTGTAAATTAACAATTACCAAAGTGCAGCAAGTCATCATATAATGTCACATTATATTGTGCATTCAATACTTTGGACTTTTTTTTCTTTCTAAATTTCAAGTTTTTGTTTTTATTCTCTTGAAGTAAACTTATTATTGTTATTAAGAAAGCATACACTGCCCTTTTAAAGATACAACCCATTCATGTAAGTGAGATGTAATTAATTTTTATTCACTAATATTTGTTGAAAAGTTTGTTGATTACAAAAAAAACCTAAGCAGATGACTTTGATATCTTCTTTAATTGATACCAGAAAATAAAAACCATGAATACACATGTGTATTTGCACATAAAATTAAAATGGTAAATGGAAATTCTGTCTATATTTTTTAAGCAATACTTTTTTTAAGTGCATATGTTCATAAAACTAAAACTTTACCATATCCTTCCCCCCCCCCTTTGGATATATTGCTAATTTTGCTTGTATTTCAATAAGCACAATATAACAAGGGCTACAATATTTCAACTGAACTAAAGACAAAATAAAAATCTAAACTAAATAAAAGCTAGGCAAAGAACTGGTAAAATTCTAGATTGGTAATAAAAAATGAATAGTCCTTTTTAAGCATAAGCATCAGTAGATTTAAATTCCATTTTAAGTAAAGTATTTGTGCAAAGCTAGATTTCTATTGTTTTTGGTGCAGACCCTGTTAAAGAGTAAATGTTGAGCAAAAATCAACATAGAAAAGAAATGGCATGCCCAGTTTGATTACTCAATTTTGGAAAAATGTGAACTAATCTGGTGGCTTAAACTATTAATAATGATTTTGATGTTAATGGAATGAAAAAATGAACAATTATTAATTGCTAATTTTTATTTCTCGCTCCTGATTAGTCATACTTTTATTTACAGTACGGTAGATGGGGGAAAATTTTAATCCCATAAAGGTATTGGGAAATAAAAAAAGTTTATAACCACTGCTTTACATACTAAAACTAGCTTTAAAATAATCTTAAGGTCAATTTAACAAAACAGCATAATATAAAAGTTGTTTTTGAATTTCCTTTAGGGAATAATATTAAAACAATTTATTCATATTATATTTAATGCCTGAATTGTATAGGTTTCTATTATTCCATTTAAAGGAAAGGTACTGTACGCATTTACAGTAATTTCAGAAAATAACTTGACAGGCAGTCTCAAAAGATATGTTTATTATCAATATAATTTTATAATAAAGTGTTTCTTTTTTAAAAAAGGAATGACCCTATTCTATTTTAAAAATGAAGGTTTTTGAAGTTTTAAAATAAAATATAAAAAAAATATATTTAACTAATCAAATAATAAAATCAATTAAAATTTATAAACAATTATTTAAAAATAAAGCATTTTTATTTTCAAAATAGATTACTCACATTCTATTTCTAAAATAAAAAATTTATTGAAAAGAAATAAATTATAAATTTAAACAAAATTATTTTATAAATCATTTTTCAGTTTGAATAAATATATATAATAAATAATTAATATAGGAGCTTCATCAGCTCGGCGAGGAACTAAAAGAGGAAGTCCAGCAATAGCTTTTTCAAGATCTTTACCACATATTTTAACACCTTGGGCTCCTTCAACTTCTCTATGTTCAATAAATTGTGTCTAATAAAAAAAAGACAATTCTAAAGATTTATAAAAATTCATAACAATAAAAAATAAATAAAAGATAATACTAAAAAATATATTTAAAAAGATATTATCTTAAATAAAAAATTAAATGTATTTTACTTTTAAAATAAACATTTTTATTTTAAATAATTTTTTATTTCTAAATAAAAATTTTTACAACTAAAAACATATTTTTTTAACAACATTTTTATTAAAAACAAAATTTTATTGCGTAATTACATTCATTAAAAATCAGTTTGAATAAAATTCAAAAAAAAATTAAGGAAAATTATTCCAAATATAATTTCATGTAAACTAAAAGAAACAAATTTTCAAGATCTTTAATATTTTAAACATTGGGCTCCTTCAATTTATGTTAATAAATTGTGTCTAATAAAAAAAAAAAACAATTTCTACAAATTTATAAAATTATAAAATATATACCGAACTTAATAATATGTATTATTATAAAATGTTTTTCTAAAATATAAAAAAATTATAAAACTGATATAAACATTCAAAAAAAACTAAAAGCATATAAACATATTTAAAAAAAATCATAAATCAAAATTTTTTTTTCTCACTAAAAAAAAAAAGTTGAAAAATACTAAGTATTGTATTAAACTAGAATTTTACATCTCATTAACTAAAAGTTCATGGATAAAATTGATGAGAAAATTTTAATATTTCCAAATAGTAAAATGTGCAAAAGCATAACACTACAATGAATAATTTTTCATTAATATGAGAAGTTTGCTGTATTAATTTTGTAATACAATAAACGTAAATAAAAACTTAATATACTCTACATAATTAATATATATATATATTAATTATATGTATTATATACATATATCTTTCTAATTAAATAAAACAAATTATAAAACTGATAAAATTACATAAAAGATTGATAGCATTGCCAGTCTGCAATTCAAAATAAAAATTTGTTGACAGTCTCACAGGAGATTGAAAATAAAATTTATTTTAAATCATACTTTATGACTTGATTTAAAATATAATTTTAAAATACACTGACAGTCAGTTAAAATACTTTTGCTTAAAGTAAACTTGATGTACTTCTGTGTGTATACATACATACATAAACATATATATATATAGGAATATATATATATATATATATCAAACTTGAAAGTTTATGCTGATAAAAGTGGCTTATGCAACTGAAATGTAACTATACATATCTAAAATAAAATTTTTCAAATCCATGACTTTTCATGACTTTCCCTGATTAGCAGATCATTTTCCATGACTTTAAAAAGCTTTTTAAAGTTATGAATAAAACTTCTGATGTACATACAAATAAAATATATGCTTTTAGAGAAATGACAGGAATTTTATCATAAAAAACTATAAACTTACTTTATAAGTGTTAATAAACTCACATACATAAAAATAAATTGTTGTATCTACATACCTAAGTTTAATCCTATAGCAATTTTTCAATCAAAATGTTTTCAATTTGAATTCAGGGTACTTTGGTATTATCCAGGTGACCATGAATAATAGCCAAATATAACCCTATAATGTTTATATACAATATCCCTAGAGATAAACTTATATTTTGTGCAAAAATCTTAACTAATTTTTATTAAATAATTATTATTATTATATTAATAAAATTTTAATCTACAATTTAAGAAAAAACCAGAATAATATATATTTACCCACCCATTAAAACTTTCTTGATTTGAGTTTCCTTGGTGAACAAATTTTACTTGGCAATACGGTCAATGGGATAATACATACATACTAAACTCAGTAACTTCAGCCAGATGAGAAGTAAAAATAGAATTAAACAATTCAATGCATTTTTTTAATCGGTAGTTTAGCGGATCCATGATTTTCCATAACTTTTACTCATTTTACTTGAAAAATCAAGACTTTCCATGACAAAATTAATCCATTGTCTAAATCCATGACTTTCCAGGTGCGCGGAAACCATGTATAGTACATTACCTTCATGTTAGGTTTTCTGTATCCCATGCTCAAGAACGAAGTCAGTGTGTTACATGTAATTTAAAATAAAACTGAAACAACTTTTTTATGTTAGACCTCAACAGTCAATGGGTCAAAGACCTTAAGTAAATAAGGCAATGAAACTATTCTTTTAAAATTCATTAAAAACTAATTTACCTTGATTCTTAGCTCCTTCAAGGGCTGTGGCATCAAAAGAGAACGAATCTGTGAGCGTTGAGGTCCATCATAACCAGCAAAGATTATAGTATCTCCTTCTTTTAATCGACCATTCACTAAAATAGCATCCATTGTATGACCTAAGCCAGCAATTGCCTTCACCTATTTTGATATGTACAATATTATTAGATGATGTAAAATTTAAAAAATACATTTGTTATTAAAATTATTTTACTAAAATATTTTACCTCCAATACAGTAGCCTGTAATTCTTCAGAAAATGTCAAACGTTTTGCCATCATTGTCTGGGTAAGCTCAACAATTAAACCCATCAAATTTCCCATGCCTTCTCCAGTTAAAGCAGATGTTGGCACCATAGATATGTATTGACGAGGATCTTGATTTTCATAATATAATACAGCATTCAAAGACTGTTAAATAAATTGAATTTTAAAATGTTCTGAGTACAAAGAAAATATTTTAAAAGTATATTTTTAAAGTAGTTTAAAATATAAAGTACCAAATTTTAAAAATCAATTATCTCCAAGTCTTTGATTTGAAATTCATGTTTATGATAAAACAAATTATATGTTTATTATTTAAAATTTTAAAAATAGACAAAACTATTTTTTATTCATTAACAGAAATTTTGCTTTAAGTCTATATTTCTGTGGAAAAGAACATGATAAACATCAGAAACAATCATCATGAAGCAATTGCACTCTTAGATTGAGGCTCCTTTATTTTTGTTCTTTCTTAAATCAAAGCATTCTAATATAGAACTAGAAAAAATGGGTTATAAACTCAATTTTCAGTAAAATATATTCCACTTTTAAATTCCTAAAATATAAAATTACTTCTTTGCTAAAGTTAAATCCCAAGCATAACATACCTGATTTGCAAATTCAAGAATAACTTGCTTTACTCTGTCATCAAAGAACTGCTTTGTTGATCTTGTCTGACTTTTAATGATATCTTGAACATCTTTATTTTTCATAGATTTCCATTCATACACTCTGTCAATCTGTAATCCCCAAAAAAGTACATATGAAAAATTAATACAACACTCATTTGGGAGCATAACTCCTCTAGAAAAAGTAATAAAAATTTAAAATTTAACAAAGAAAACACATTAACTTAAATATAAATTTTTCCTTTTAGGAAAAGATAAAACTTTCCACTGAGAAAACAATTGCTAAACTTTTAAATTTTATTAATTTTGTATCAAAGCTAAAACATTTTCCTGTAGGAAAAAATGATAATTATTTGACTTTGTTATATTGCTATACACTTTATAAGCAGCTGAGTTACAGGCTACTGCATCTTTGTAACAAGAGCCTGGACAGTATAAAATTCCATTTGAACATGATTGATCAAAATATTTTTGAAAAATTCTACTACATGACTTTTTTGTGAACCTGGCTGAGTAAATCTTGTATTACTCTGACATTAGAAGAAAAATTCTATAATGAGATTGAACTGATTGCCAACACATGTGTAGAAATGATATTTTAGAGTAGATTTGTTTTTATGAACTTCCCTGGCATTTTACCAAGCTAAAAGAAGTTTCATTTGGCTCATGAACATTTCTTGACAAGAGACAGTTAAGTTCATTAAAAATAATAAACATTCTTTTTTTTAAGGAGAAAAAAAAAACTATATACATAGTTGGGGTAGTAATAACTAACATAACACATCCACCTGTCATCTACAATATTGAAGATTTAGTCTGGGTCTTCAACCCAATAGGAAAAGTTGGATTAAAAGCTCCTGAGATGTTACTCTGAATCTTATTGAGTAACACAATGACTATTCAACATGACATAAGTAGTAGAAAGTATGAAACAAAATAGATGGCATAAGATTTCCATTTTCTTAGATTAAAACTCTATCCTGATCCAAAAGGACAATTGGACGATGGAAGAAAGCATATTCCCTGGAGACCTGTTATGAGGAACCGTACCAGACTGAAGCAGGATGCTGCTTCCTCCTAAGGGGGAAATGTAGTAATAATTATTACTTTGGTCTGAGCCTGTCACACGGCTCTAATGGCAAGGCAGCACTCATAAGTGGGAGGTTGTGGGTTAAGAATTGATTTTGGCTTGAATAAGCTTAAAGTTAATAATGTAAATTTATCTGAAAACCTTCTAAGTAAATCTAGATTGCTCCAGTAAGTTCATCAAATGTATAGAAGGGGTTATAACAATCAGTTACAGATTAATACAGTCTTGAGTTGATCATGAGTACTTTTGTTTTGATTGGCATACTCATCGGTATACATTTGATTGGTTCACTTCATCTACATAACAATAATCAGAATGAAAAATAATTAATATACATCTAATTACCTTATTTAATGCTACAACAAAGGGTGTTTTGCGCTGTTTCAGCATATTGATTGATTCTATAGTTTGAGGCTCCAAACCATGAGTAATATCCACAACTAGGATGGCTATGTCACAAAGAGATGAACCCCTAGACCTCAGATTGCTAAAAAGTAAAGAAAATACTTTCTTAGAGATGCTAAATTTGATAAACTACAAAAATTTTTAACACTTTTCAGAAGACTTACCAGACATACCTAATCTATACAACTGTCTATACAGTTTAGCAATGTTTAAAAATAAATAAATACGCACACACTAAATATATTACAAAAACAGTACCTTTCAAAATTTTGTTTTTGACCAATCTTTGAACATTTAATATGTTAGTAGAAATACATGTGAAAATGTTTACAGTTTCAAGGTAAATTCTTAACATTTAGAAAAGTTATTAGTTATTGTCTCAAAAAAAGCATTATTGAAAATGCTCCATGTGCAACCTTTTTTAAGTACAACAGTGTCATTTTGTTTTCATAGGATACCATTTAGATCTTAAATAAAACTTAGTTTCTATTGTAAACATTTGTGGGAAATATAGATAGAAAAAAATAATTAAAATATCTTTTTTCAATACACAAAAGATAATTAAATTTAAAAAAAAATTTAGCTGCTTAAAATACATTAATTTTAGCTAACTTATTTTACACTATAAGGTAAATTGTTATTAAATTTCAAAGGTATATGATGCTTATTAGAAATACATCTGGATATTTTAAAACATGTTTGTTCTAAAAATTGTATAAAAGAGATTTTATCATGATACTTAAATATGTTACTTAATTTTTCTCTCTTGTTTTAAAATTTAAAAAAAAAAAAAGAAAAAAAAGAAAACTATTTTTATATAAAAAAAAAGCAAGGAATTTTAGATTTCAGAAATTTTTTGGAAAAAAAAAATGCTTTTTTTAGAAACATGTCTAATAAAAGCATTGACCATTTAAGAGTTTACAAAATAAAGTTTACTTAGTTACAGCAGGATTATTTATAGTGGCCCTTAATTATAAGGAAATAAGGCACCATGATAATTTTCTCCAAAACTCCCTGACATTGTGTCTACACAACATTTCTTTCATATGTGCTGGGTTTTGATCCAATGGAATCTGTATTATCACAGAAGAGGGGTTTATTATTTTTAGAAATCAGTAAAAAGTCTAATTTTACGTATATGGTAGTACAATTTTTCAATCTGAATGCATGTAAGGATTTCACTATCTTTTCAAATTAAAGAAATCAAAATAGAAAAAATGAAAGGCATGCCTCTTTTTCACAAGCAGTGGGTATATTACAATTACAATGTCTCACACAAATAATCTAATAGTCTATCAGCAGCATATATAGAAATAAAGAAACTAAAAGTGATGAAGTATTTTCCTTAAACTTAAATTAGGATGAAAAAATGCAACATAATGAATAATAATAATAAAAAAAAAATACATAATCTTAAAATTAAAATAGAAAATGACCTAACTTTTATAGAAAATTATAACATTCTTACAGCAGTTTAATAAAATGTAAAACTACTTTTCTCTAATTTGAAATTCTTGAAATATTAATCATGTTAATTTTGGCATTGTGATCGATCTCTTGGCAATTAAAAACACCCTTTTCCGTCAAAGTTTGGGAAATTGCAGGAAATTCCCTAATTATTTCAGAATTTTTAACAGCACTCTAATATTTACCAGAATCATAAAATACCCTGAGAATTCCCTGATTTTCCAGTTTTCCCCGATGTGTGTGGCCACCCTATAATTTTGAACCTCATCAAGCATGTAAAAACATTTATCTAAATGTATTACACATATGCATAAGAATTAAATGTAGATTAATCAAATATCAAATCATTTACATATTTTGAGACTTTTTATAGTCTTAATAATTGTTTTAATTAAAAATCATTACAATATCAAATCCTCAGTGCTATTATTCAAATACATAAATTTCAATCCATTAGTACACAAAATCATAAGAAAAGGAATTACCTAAAGGATTCGTGCCCAGGTGTATCAATGATTAAAAGACCAGGAACTTTCAATTCCATTTCATTAAACTAAGAAGACAAAATGAGCATTTTTTTAGAACTTTAAATGATTAAATAAAAACTAAATCAAACATTAAATACAAGAATATCACATAAAATTAAAAGTGCATACTTTAAACAATTTTTATATATTATCAAAATGTTTTCCACCATAATCTGAATTACTTAATGTTTAAATTAAATCTTAATAATTTTTAAAATAATAGATAAATTTAAAGTGAATCAGTCACATCACATTCCCATTACAACTCTTTGGATGACTTTTATACATCTTGAGCATTATAAGAATAAAATATACTTAAATTTGTTAGAATGAATGACTATGCTATATTTTAATTTATATCCCATCATATGCATTTGGTTATACAATTATGGTGTAAACAAAATTTCTTAAATATCAATTTTTTCAATTTATACATCAGTACAAAAAACCACAGCACTTATATAACCATGGAAATATAATTAGTTCCTTCCACAGTAGGGTAGGCTGATTTACATAACTTAGATATAAATCATTGGATTTAAATTAAGAAAACCTTTTTCTCATACTGTGAATATTTTAAGCATGAATAAAGAGTATCACCAGCTGCATTAAAATGCACAGTTACTCATACTTTAACATTTATTGAGGAAATATAAGGTTTCAATATCTTTCCTTTAGTGATAAAATTTCTGGCAGAATAAGATTCCTTTGAGAATTTTCTATTAATTTGACATCAAATCCATAGTATATTTGTTTTTATACTTTCACTTATATTTGATTTTGTGTTTTTTTTTTTTTTTTTTTTTAAATACTAGTGCTTTAAAAACTGATTTGATAGTTTTTTTTATGTTTGTAAACAATTTAAAAATTTAAACAGTTTGTAAGAGTTTGCTAGGAGGAAAGTTATGAAGGATTAAAAAAAATGCAATTAATAAGTAATTTGTCATATGTAGATAATATCACACATTTTAAAATAATTTAAAATTTGTAAAATCCAATTAATGATTGATTAAAAAATTCAGATTTTTACCAACCAGAACAAATAAGAGTTCACTTTTTGCAATATTTAGATTTTGTTTGTATACTAGTTACGAACAATGTTTCATTTAAATCAAGAGGATCCATACTTAAACCAAGAGTGATACCTTTTCATTTGTAAAGTTTTAATAAAGAAATTGAAATATATTTCCAAATACAATTCTTTTGAAAAGTAAAAACTAATTGTACAGAAACAGAAAAGTAATGCTCAGAAAACAAAGTACTTTTAATATTCTCAATCAATGAACACTAAATACATTAAATCTCAATATTGGCTTATAGATGATAATAAATAGCCAATTTGTTACGTGTTTTTCATTTGCTAGTCAGTACATAAATTGAAATATATTTCCAAATACAATTCTTTTGAAAAGTAAAAACTAATTGTACAGAAAATAACCAGACAAGTACTTTTTTAAAACTTAACAAAGGTTTATTTATTTAAAAGAGAAACATTTAAAGAAAAATTAAACTATTTGTGGATGCAACTTGAGGGGATCACTCTAGATCACCTAATTCACTGAGAGTTCAGCTGGGAGTCCCTCCCACTTCTCTAAACAGGAAATCTTGGTTTTAGGGGAGATCAACCTGTCAACCTTTTTTACCCTCATCCTTGATATAGCTACAGCACCCTTGGTGCCTGGATGACTCGGTCACACAAAGCATAATTTCTTTTCTTTGTCGGTGCATTGATAAACGACATGCTTGACACCTCCAACAGTCCGTGCATCAAGAAGACCATTACTGGCACCATACTATTGTTTTCAATTGTTCGGTGTCTTGCTATGAACAAAAGTCTGCTTTAACAAATGCTCGTCTTGATCACAGACAGAGATGGACACGATTCTTACAGATAAATAAAGATTTCTTTTAAATTTCAGATAACTTTTAGGTTTAGCACAATATAGTCAAGTTTTTGCTGCATGAAGGTTGATGAGACTGAGATCTACTATTCAACCCATTCAGGAATGGGAACTTGAAAAACTGCCCCTCCAAGCCCAAGTGGTTTTGGAAGTTAAGTAATAGCTCAAACTTCTTTTCATATAAAATGTTTTATTTTTAATAAACTCAATTAAATCCTACATTGGATTGTTTCTTAGCATAATTAGCTTATTTATTTACTATAAATAAAAAATTAGATACATAAAACATTAATTATTAGTAATAACTTGCATTTAATGTTAAATGGAAGAGTGAAATAAATGCAGAACTGCTGGTAAAATATTTACACTAAATAATTCTATTAGTTAATAACAAACTTTGATTTTTAGAAATAGAAAGGAACATTAGTAGAATGACTAATGTGTAAGAAATTTCTGAAAATATATCTGTCTGTTCTTTAACTCTATCAAACTACTAAAACTACATTTTCTTTGCAAATCTTTTGCATTGAAAATCCAGGAGAATAGTAGGGATATTATTCCTGTTTAAGTTAATGCTAAGTTTATTAACAAATGCTAAAGGTCTTAAAGTGAACCATTTCTGAATAATCAATATATTTTCAACCTTATTCTCTTTTAGACATTTTATTTAAATAAATCTGATAAAATGTTCCCACCTGAGACCTCCTAGTCACAATATATTACCCCTATTTACAAATGCTGCCATGATTATTTAAACAATTTAGTCAATGAATATAGATAAAAACTTAAGCAGACACAACTATATTAATGTCTGCGATATCTGAAACCACATATAAAAAAAAAATCACACTATAATACCATCTACTGATTTTGTAATACATAACAAAAATGTTCCAAAGTTTGAAAGTATGTACACATTGCTTGGTTAAAGAGAATGAAATGCTTGGATATGTATATGCAACCATGGTCCTGAATGGGTTAAAGCTGTTTTTGAAGTTTGAATAGTAAAAGATAAAAGTAGAAACAAATAAATTATAAGAAGCAAAAGTTATTTGAAAACAGAAGAAAAAAAATTTTTTTTTAAACAATGAACATACCTTGTCAAGAATTTTTGTTTTACCAGTATCTACATGGCCCAAAACACAAACAACTGGTGACCTCAGTCGTGATAAATTTCTATTATTTTCAGCAGCTTCTCTTCGTTTCTATAAAAAAGTTTTATAAAACATATTTTTTTTTACTATGATAAAATTTAAATTGATACACTAATATATAACACTAAAAGTTTTCATTTATTTATAACATTCCACACAAACTTTGAAAATTTTGACAATACATAAAATATTACAATATTAAAATAAATGAAAATAACAGAAGAGTTAATTATTAAAGCTTAGATTTTATTAAATGCCTATTTTAAAAAATAAATGAAAATAATAAAAATTTAAATTACAATTAACTATAATTACAGAGGTTTAAATAAAATTATTTCAAAGTTAACAAGTTCATTTAACAGGTATAATTTAAAATAATTTATTAAGCTGTAATTAAATTTTTAACCTACAAATAAAAAAAATAAAAGGTATGGGAAATATAGCATAAATTTACTTGTATTCTTAATTTGATTCTTTCTGTCTGGTCCACTTTTCCATCACCTTCAGATTCTGAACTGCTGTAACTATCCTCATCAGATTCAGACTCTGATTCTTCTTCAGAACTTTCTCCACTCTCTTCTGATTCTGATTCACTTTCAGCAGTTTTCTTTGACTGTTTGGAAACTGCATCTGATTTAGTTTCCTTTTTCACTTCAGTTTCAGTTTCTTCAGTCTCTTCTTCAGATGTCTCATCCCAAGCATCTTTGATATTTTCCTCTTCACTAACACTAGGAGATTCTTTTGCTTCTGATCGTTCCTCAGAAGGTTCTTTTTTATCTTCTTCAGCATTATCGGTAATACTTAAATCTTCAATTTTAGGCAATTCAGTTGTTTCTAAAAGAGGAAATAAACCCAATATAAATGAGAATAAATGAAAGGTTTAAAATCTTATGCAAACCTATTGCCTATTAGAAAAGAATAAGTTCTATTCCAACATCTAAATACCTCTTAACCCCTTTGCAACTGATATACAGACATGCCAACATTCAGGCACCTGTGTCAGGAGCAACAGCATGTTTTTACATATAACATGCTAATTACATGTGTGTGTAATTTATATATATTATAAAAAAATACAAAATAACAAGGCAGATTATACATAAGTACATACCTTATTGGTTTCTAAATTAAGATTACATTTAAAAAGCAAATTAAATTAAAAATAAATACACAGTATAAATAGTAAAAGGTAAATCAAAATTAATGCATTTAACAATGCTTAAGTAGCTTTTTTAGCTATAATAACTTATTTTTCGGACAGTTTATCATGTAGCAACATTGATTCTGATTAAAACATTTACATTTTTCTATCATCAGGAATTCTAGAGTTTGTCTACCTAAATTTGACCTAAATTCAGTTTGGTTTTTTCACACAGTACTAAAAACTATTTAACATGCAGCATTACTATGTGGAAAGAGTAATTTATTCAGCATTATTTTTGGCAAAACTCTGTACTTAACCCTTTAAGCGGTTTGCCCATAAGTGAACATGCTACCTAAAATTGGCCTCAATTGGTTTACCAGGGCATCAATATTTTCTCCTTTCCTTCTCTGGTTTTCCCATACCTTTCATTATTGTAAAGCGACTATTTAGTATTAATGGTTTTCAACAGATGGCGTGACTTCTCCATTTGAAAGAAAAAAAATTTTTTATTCTTAATTAAGTATGGTAAGTATGGTTCTTTATTAAGTATGGTACTTAATTATATGCAATAATAAAAAATATGCCTTTATTGGAAGCATTTCTGGTGATCTTTTAGTTGTTCTAAAGTTTTGGTATTTTCTGGAGCAATCTGAGAAGTTTCTGGAGTTATCATTTTTTCTCATTTCTCTGGAGAAACTCCAGATAATCTGGAGTAGTTGGTATGTCTCAATATATCACATAATTTTTAATCCTTTCAAAAGATAGCATGTCACTTGGAGACAAAATGACATGACATTACAATGGTACAACAGATCAATTAAAGAGGGAATGCACCAGAGCATCACCTGGTTGCTAGTGACATTTGAGACTGATGCATATGACACACTCATACCAGCCAACTTGGTAAAATTGAAGTACATAAAATAGGGTATGAGCAACATTTGCTCCAATTATTTACATCCATTCATAAATAACATTTTTCATTTTAAAATACTTAAGTACAATAACTACATTTATCACTTTGTCAATGAATACAAATACATTTTGATTAAATTAAATAGCTTACTCCTAATTTTCATAGGATAAAAGATGTGATTTAAAAGTAAACAAAACATTCAATATTGAGAACAAAAGTAGAAGACTGCTCAAATTCTTGTTATCATTCTACAACATTTTGAAGTATAAAAAATAATTACAATTAAAAGCAATATCAAACTTTGTAACAAATTATGACTGGTATTGATATTTTAATAATGCTAGGGAAGTAGTTTTTTTTTCTCTAGCTAGATTTTTGCTAAAAACCTGCTCTAAATCATTTGTATGTAGAAAAATTGCAGGTAAGTTGCAAAGTAAATATAAAGTTTAAACAAACTGTCAAAATTGCATAAAAAAAGTTTAAAGCATAAAGTCTGACAGGTATGCATATTCATCTCTAAAGGTTTTTCTATTTCTGCAGCATGTTGTTACAGAGTGGTGTTACATGCATAAAAAAGCAGGTAACAATAATGGAACACTTTTAAATGTTAAATATTATGTAGCTCTTTAATGATCCCAAATTTCACTTGCACAGACCCCTATTTAAAAGCATTTATATTCTTTTATATAAGTGATACTAGGATACATTCATACAATATATGTATGTGTGTGTCACAAATCTTTTAGAAAAATAAATTCCTTATTTTAAAAAGAAAAGAAATTTAAGCCTTAAGATTATGCATGTGTAAATTGTTGGCTGAATTTTACAACTCAAATATAGTAGCTTAAAACAAAATAATTACCTTCTTGGTTCTTCTTTTTATTTCTTTTACGATCTCCTAATCTAGGGAGTTTTTCTTTTTTTTCTCCAATTTGTGGTACTTCAACACCTAAAAAAAGTTTTAAAATACTATTTAAGAATAAAACAGATAGTAACTCCTTTAAAAAGATAAGTAAAAATGAAAGATTTCATAGAGATTTTCCTTTGCTTTATTATTGTTGTTGTTATTTTTAAGAAATATTTTACTTAAATGTATTCAATAGAATGTAACTCAGCTATGTCATTCCTATTACACTATTAAATTTTATTGAAATATTAACTTGGTGCATAATTATAAGATATTACAATCATATGAAGAGCATAAATAAAATGAAACAAAATCACTTAACTAAATCCCTTTATTTTAAAATATCTACAATTAATTAAATATAATTAATCTAAATATTAGATTAGATATTATAAATAGATGATTTAATACTTGACTGAGTATAGTTAATTGATTCAATACTACATATTAAGAATGTATGATAGGATAAGGTATCATAAACATTTGATGATTTGATAAAATGTCACTAAGCCTGGGTATTACTGATTCAACGATACATATTGACTATGTATGTAGGATATTTTTATTACTCATATCAGCATAAAAAGTACAAGAGATGAATGCAATAAAGAACAGCATTTCACAATGACACATCCAAGTTCTTACAGCATAAAATATTGATATCATACCTTGTTGCCTTAAAACAGCCAAAGTTGCTTCCATACGGGCACGATTTTGCTTCTGACTTTTAGTAAGCAATTTACCCTCAGCCTTCAGTCTTTCTCTTTTCTCCTTTTCTTTCTGTTTCTTTCTCTCTTTCTTCTCTTGTTCAAGACGTAACTAAATGTAATGTTTGTACAGTTTAATAATAGAGCAGTAAAATTAAATTAAAAACAATTAAAATTGAGGAAATAAAAACCTTTTCTTGACGTTGTCGTTCAGCCTCTTCTGCAGCCTTAAGTTTGGCTTCTTCTTCTAATCTTAACCTTTCTTCTTCCTCTTTGACTCGTCTTAAAGCTTCTTGCATGGCAGCAATCTATGCATATAAATATTTAGATAAGTTTATGGATTAAAGGTGTAAATCCTTTTAAAATCTAAATATATGATGATCACAACATCCAAGGAGAAAGTACTCTGATATTTCCAAAACTCCCTGACATATAAGCCATTCACTGCACAAATCAATTAACTCTGATTTTATGAAAAGTCATAAATTTAAGTATCAAAGCAGTTAATTTACTGATAACTTATTATACATAAATAACTCTCCTGAGTAATAAGAAAATTAACGCTATTAAACAACAAATTTTTTTTTACCACTGAATAATAAATAATTTATTTAAGAGGCCATTTTGATTAACTGCATACTTTTTTAAATTGTTACAATAATGCAACTCATATACACTAACAAATACTGAATATTAATGGTTAATATTTTAGAAAATCTTATCAGATTTAAAGTAAAATAAATTAGTTACAGTGTAATTGCCACAGCATCAAGTATTTGTGAAGTCAAATTAATTATTACTTCTACTGTATACTTTACCACTATTACATGGACTACATATTTTTTTGGACTACATATATTTTCATATTTTTTTCAGCCTTTTCAACACGACTCACAGATTATATTTAGGTTTTAAATAGTTTTGAAATTTGGGTTTAGAAAGGTCCAAACCTGGCATCATGCAATTTATACATGACTATAATAAAAATTTAGAATTAATGCCATTAATATAGGAAAATGTGTATATGTAGACCACAAAGTTTGAAAGATATCAATCAACCTTTATTATATCCTAAAAGTAGAACTGTGTCAGGGGAAAAAAAAAGCATGACGGAGTGCTAAAATTCATTTCTCCTTTTAAACAAAATTACTATAAAAATTTGAAAACAAATTGAAATGACAAGCCCACACAGCTGATGATAATTTTTACTGGTGATGAATTAATCACAAATATATTATAACAGAAAATATTTGTTTTAATGAAAAATTTATAATAAAAATACGTAATAGTAACTTTTTCTGTAAAAATTTAAACACTAAATTTAATTTATTACTTATTTCACTGAGACTGTGTCCCTATAGAATTGCGGTTAATCAGCTTTTGCATTTGTATAAGTAGAAAATAAACACTTGTATAAATATAAAGCATAATTTTAAGCATATGCTGGCACAATATTTCCATCTGGATGATATTACCACTCTTTCAATTAGATTAATCAAAATTTCACAAGTGTAAAGCATGTCTCTTTTCTACGCGAAGTGGATATATAAGAGTTGCAATTTTTCAAAATAATCAAAATCAGAGTGTATATGAATGATACAGGCAAAAGTGATTTTTTAAAACTTAAATTGGGGTCATAAAATATCTAAATAATTTAACATACATAAATAAATATTTTTTTTAATTACATTACCATAAAATAAAAATATTACCCCAAAAGAAAATTATAACATTCTTTAAAGCTGTTTAAAATACCAAACTGAATTTTAAAAAATTTCAAAGATGGTTTTATTTAAAGTTTTAGTTACACTAAACTTTGGAAATTATCTGATTTTTGAAAAGTACCCTATATGATTTCCCCAATATTTTCAAGAATTGCAAATAACCCTCATTATTCTCTTATTTACCAGTTTTCCCCAGATATGTGGCCATCCTGTAAATAAACACTGGATCATAGCAAGAATATTTGTGTTGAATTAGATGCAGTTATGTAAAATATTAATGTAAAAATAATCTTATTCTCCAGAAATTAACATTCTAACAAAAGCAGTAAATATCTGTCACATTATGAATTATTAAGATTCAGGGAAGTTAAAATATTTTTATTGTGTACACTGCAGAAACAGTTAGAATTTTAAAACAAAATGTAAATGAGAAAATGTTAACCTGTTTTTTTCCAGGACGCTTTTTGTCTTTTTTCTCTTCCTCTTCACCCTTCTTTTTCTTTTTCTTCTTCTTTTTAGCATCAGCATCATCTATAACATAAAAGAAATAATACTTCAACTCTTAAACTTCAACAAAAACAAAACAATGAATATTTTCAAACACCTGACACTAGTTTAAAAGCGTTTTAAAAAAAAAAACCTGAAATTTTTTTTAACGATTATGATTTTTAAAATGTGGCAAACACTAATAAAAACATTTAATACTATTTAAAAAATTATTTTAATTGAAAATATGCAATTTGGATATATTAAAAACAGAGGAAGGAATTACGATGCATATTTCTACCTTCAATTATTGGCAAATTATATGTAAAAAGACACTACTGAGAGTCTTTTTGCTTTGTCCAAATATTGTATATCCAGAAATATGTAAACTAATAAAATCTTAACATTTTAGAAATAGCTAAAAATCTGGAATTCTAAAGAAAACTAAAAGTGATCTATCTGCATGCAATCACTCCTGTAACTCCTAAGAATTTATTTCGATGGTAATATCAATCTTTGCATAGCCCTTGTTTTGTAGTCTAGTCCTTGCAAATAATGATATTTGATAAACTGTCATATCTGATTTAATGAAATTCCATATTAGAAGATAATTAGAAAACATTAAAATACAATTAGACATTTGCTGAATCTATAGAGAACTCTACTAAAGGAATAAATACTTTGGGTGTTAATTAAATGTACTAAACTTTTGTTGCTGTGTCATTATATCTAATGACACTTGGGTGAGCCAAGCACATGGGCCAGAGGCTACATAAATTAAAGCAAAGGATGTGCCTTTTGTTTGACAAGAACTGCTAGGATGAAAGAACGACTTTACTCAGTGGGTCCACATAATTTAGAAGTAAGGAATAAGGCAATGTTGGAGAACTTGGAGGACATTATGGCCACAAACCTATTTTATGTGCCCTAGTCATCATTAGCAAACATGGCAAGTCTTAGGCCAGGTCAAGCCCTGAACCCATAGCCCTCCAGTAACAAGATTGTTGCCTTTGTTGAACAAGCTACTTTGGCTCACTAAACTTTTAAAAATAAAAGACTGAAAAATAAAATTATAATTTGGATATATTACTTTAATTATACAAACTAATACATAAATTACTTTGTAACTAAACCTTTATCTCTTAAATAAATGAAAAATATAATCTAATATCGCTAGAAAAAAAATTAAAACTGCAATACAATTAACCCCTTGAACTGAAATAAAAAGTTCAACTCCTTATGAAACAAACTAACCATGATAAGTTGCACTTGCAAGAAATTATTGACAGTTGAAACTTCTTATGAGAGAAGTATATGTTAAGTCATAACAAGTTTATTACTTCTGAAGATTTGTTTACATGCTTCTAATATCAGTTAGAATGTAGTTGTTGTAAATCTATGAATTAAATATTACATAAAGTACGAGAGAAATATAAATATGTAATTCCACTAATGTTACATGAAGTGGGTAAAAGAATGGAAGATTTTTATGCAAAACTGACAGTGATATTGTTGAACTGAATGAATGTTTTAGTCATTTCTTAGTAGTAACTGAATTGTTAATTAATTAAAAGTTGGATCTTTGACTCAATTCAACTGCCCTTACATATGTAGCAGTAATTCATAAAAAAAATAATAATAAAAAAAAAAGATTTGAAGCCTTATAATCAATCTTTTACAATACACAGGCTACTTCAGACTAGGGTCTACTAGTTAAAGCTAATTCTGAATTGTTATCTGTATGAATTGTCTGACCACAGAAGAAAAGAAATCTGTATTTTATACTAATTTTGTATTAGTATAAAATACATATTTCTCATAGTAAAAATCTATATCACCCTCATAGTAAAAATCATTGACATATTTACACATACGTAAAAAAAGATACAGCTTAGGGCCTCCCAATTTGTCAAAACCGCTAATTTAAATAGAAATTTCATCATCCCAATTTAGGAGAGGATTTTTTTGTGAATTTGGGAGCTAATCTGAAAATTCTGGAAACTTGGGGAAAATTAAGAAGAGTTAACAGCTATGGATTATTAACTGTGCAAGCTGATTGATAAAACTGAAAACATTTCAATTCTAAAAAGTGACATACCATCATCATCCCCTTTCTCTTCTACATCAGCTTCTTTTTCTTCTGGCTTAGGGGCAGGAGCATCCTCTGGAGCTGGAGATGATTCAGCCTTCTTCTGTGCAGGCTCTGGTTTCTTTTTTGATGCAGACTAAAAAGTATATAAATATAATTTTAATTACATAACTTATCAGACTGTGACAATTTTAGAGAACTTTTTTAAAATTATTTTTTTTACCAGGTAGTATCACAAAAGAAATAATTTTGAAAAAAAAAATTATCAAAACTGAAAAATATAAAAAAGAATTAACTTAGAGCTTTTAAATATTTTAAAATATATCAATCTAATTTAAGTACATTAAAAAAAATCTTCCAATCTTAATTCATCAAGTTTCAATCATTAATATTCTAAAATTTATTTTTATAAATTTTCTTTTACATACAAATATTTTGGTAAAGGTACATAATTCATTTTTAATAATTTTCTAAACACAGACTTAACAATATTTTTTAACATGTCTTAAATATTATTAAATCACTCATGAATTATACCAAACAAGCATATGCTGAAGCTATAAGCAATTCCATTCAGCTAAATCTTTAAGATTAAAGATTGAAAGACAAACCAAACGCAGTATCTAAACTTCTTATAAAATAAGCTGTTGAACATTCAGTTTTAGTTTTTGATTACATTTAAATTTAAAATTTTTAGATCATATAGTATGACTAGGGGCCAATTTACAACTTAGGGGAGAATAAAAGAAGATGGGAACCCTACTGGTTTTATAACAACTATGAACTTTTTTCAAAGAGTAATGTAAATTTTTAACATCTAGTCTATATTGTTGCATTTAATAAAAAAAATTAATGACAGAAAGAGTTTCAAGAATCAAGGTATCATATACAAAAAGTTCGAGCAAAATATATTTGTTTTAAAGAAGTTAACACCTATTTACATGGTAATGGCACTGATGAAATAAATTCCCTTTCCTAGACAAAAAATTAATTTTAAAGCTGTTCTAACATTTGAAAATTTTGCACTTTTTAATGTTAATAACGTGATTTTATAGAACAATTTTTATGATAGTACAATAAAAACATCAGAAATGTGGCCCCCTTCAAAACGAGGGCTTGGGCATGTGCACCAAATATGGCACGATAAATCAAGTCTTGAGTGTGATTAAGGGATAAGGTCTTCCTAAATTTTGAACTAAACTAATAAAAGAGATGAGAATCACAAGACAAAATACATGCCTGTTCATATTGTGCTAATTTTTTCAGCTTTTCCTTTTCTTTCTTTTCTTTTTTCTTTTGGGCAGCTGTTTTAACAGTTGATACCTCACTAGGTGTATCTGGTGAAGATTCTTTGTCGTTAATTTCTTCCACTTTATCCTTTTCATCCTGCAGAAGAAAATAACGCTCAAATTAATTTTTAAAACAGGTAATAAGTACTCAAATATGAATTGATGTGAAAAAATATAATACCTGCTGCTTCTCATTTTTCTTTTCAGCAGTAGTGTTTAGACTGGGTGTTTCACTCGGAATATCAGGTGAAGACTCCTTATCAAGAACTTCAGACACTTCTTCACCTTTGTTCTTTTCGTCCTTCTTCTTTTTCTTAGACTTAGTTGTTTTCTCTTCCACAACAGGTTTTTCTGATTTAAGTTCCGATTCCTTATTGGTTTCTGCTGATTTGGAATCATCTGCAGGTTTTGTGCCCATTTCAATAGCTAACTCCTCTAGGATTTTTTCAAGATCCTCCTCGTCGTCATCCCGTTTTCTTCTATCCTTCTTTTTCTTTTTGCCACCTTTGCTTTCAGATTTTGATTTTGTTTCATTGGATGTGCTTTTGTCTTCTTTAATACTTTCTGGTTCATCACCACTGTCATTTTTAATGTCAAGATCTTCATCCTCAATGTCTAATAAACTAAAGTTAGCTTTCTTTGGCTTTTGTTTCTTTTTTCTCTGTTTCCCTTGTTGCTCTAATGTAATAATTTCTATTTCAGGTTCTTCATCACTCAAATTTTTATCTAATGCTATTGTTTCAATGTCTTCTAATTCCTTCTTTCCTTTGCGACTTTTTGAAACTTTTGTTTCTCCATTATCAAATTTATTAGGTTTCTGAAAAGAATTTAAAAGATTTAATGCCAAAAGATATTTTTTTAAATTATTATAAAAAATGAAAACTAATTATATAAATTATTAAAAAATTCTACACAACAAAAATGTTCAATACAGTATATGAAATTATACTGATTAAAAATATTTATCTTTAATATCTTTCTAAGATACTTATAACTTGCTAATGAGAAAGCCTCTAGCCAGAATTTATTTAATTAGAGTAAAATATTAATAAAATTATAAATCCTTTTTATTCACAGCAACCACTTTTAAAAGTACTCAAAAAATTTCTCAACTTAATCAAAACTTTAAAATTTGATTTTTAAAGAAAATTCTAATGTAAGCTTGAACAATAAAATTAAAAAAACTTACATAAACATAACAATTATATATATTTAGATACAAATTGTTACATATAAAAACAAACGTAAACTATAGCTAGTAGAATATATTAACAACAGCAATTCATGTTCTAAGTTTTAAAAGGGTTTCAAAAGTTAAAGTTTACCTTAGAGTCAGATATTACACTTTCTGAAACATTATCAATAATTTTTTCAGAATCATCAGACCTGGAAATATAAAATATTATATGTTATAATGATTTTATGCTGAGTCATAATGATCACACAACTATAAAAGATAAGTAAAAGACTCCTCATACTTCTCTGTCCAAAGCTATATAGTGAAAGATAAATTCATTTCACAGCTGATAAGTCAGATTTTATCACTTGACTAAATTTAAAATCATTAAGTTTAGCAGGCTTTTAAAACACATTATTTTAAAAATGATCCTGAGCTTAAAAATAAAATTATGATGATTAAATTTTTCTCATGTTATAATACTTCAGGCTCTCTATTTAATGACTTTCAATGAATCATGAAAAATCATCCTTAAATAGAATTGTGAAAATATAACATTCCCTTCACTGTTTACAGGCTGAGTACTGTCAACATATTTCTTGATATATTGGCATGCTTAAAAAAAGGGGGCTATTTTAGTAAACATTATTATTTTATTCAAAAAATAAATTTTAAACTATACTAAAAAAAAGAGAAGAGTACTGATAATACAAATAAAGTTTTTAAAAAATCAAAAAGTGTTGATTGCTTCATTTTTCCCCTTGTTCTTGTTATTCTCTCTTTTAGATTTTCTAAAATATTAAATGTGTCATCTTCTACACATTACTCTTCCCTCTTAAGTAAGATTCAAATTTAGGTGAATCGCAAGCAAGGCACTGCAAATACTTCAGGATATACAAATCAAGATAGATGATAAATTGTGATTTCTCAAGATTTCATAAACTTAATAGGTATATATATATTTTTTAAACTATTTTAGAAGTACTAATTGTCTTCATCCTTCATAAACATCCTGTATACTTAAATGAGTTTCCCCATTAAACTCCTTTTAGCCATTTAAAATTTCATTTATTAAAAATTCTCTACAGAATTAGGATACTTTGTTGGTTTTGAACACTATGGTTAATGTTTTAATATACAATATTAGACCATGACCTACCTTAAAACCAATGCCAAATGACTAAGAACATGGAACCATGTGTGTCAGAAGGTACAAAAATAGAAAAGCTAATTACCATGATTGTCTTACTGTTGTAACTGTTTTTTTTTTTAATAAAACTCTTAGGTTCAAACAGTGCTATAGTGAATTGAATAAGAAATACTTTATAAACTGCCATAATACCTAATTTGAATTTTTGGGAAAAAAAAAAAAAAAAGCACAGAAATTACAATTTTTTTCTGTTCCTTCTATTTAATTATATTTTGCTAACTAAATATTTGCCTTCACTATAGAAGAATAAGTTTCAATGCAAAGCAATCTGCTTATAATATAGAAGGATTGCCTCTTGTTAAATCACCATTGCGTGTATTTTTCTACATTTCATTCCTTGTTGGATCACAGGGTAGTGCACCAGAGATAAAAATCTTCATTACCAAAAAGGGGTTTAATAAATGGTCAGAATTTTAATTTTACTGCAGAATATTAAATTGTAATTTTCATAGAGTAAATTGTTCTGCTAACTAGCCCAATTGCAACTATAATGACTTGCACATTATGGCCCCAGTTTATACAGGGTTGTATAAGAAATATAATACAAATGCACAAACCTTTTTATCTATTTAATCACTAATTTGAACTAGGCTTTCCTGCAGTACAACAGTTCACAGATATTTCTAACAATTTTATTACAAATATATATATATATATATATATATATATATATATATATATATATATATATATATATATATAGAAAAAAAATGCTACAAAATTACCTTAACACAAACTATCTCCTATGACTATGCCTTCCAAGAAAATGTTAGATAAATTATATGGACTAGTGCCACAATCTAGTGAGATAAATGTACACTTCTCCTGGTAGTTAAAATTAATTTTTTTTCAGTTAACTCAGTATAACAACTAGTCCCAGTCTTCCCTATAACCTTCCAGTTGGCAAAGAATTGCAAAAAAATTTAGTGTCTCAACATTTTCATTTCCAAGTAATAATGTCAAAATTTAACAGAATTAATCTTTACTGTGATTATATCAAAAAGTATAACCTTGTTTGAATCTAACTTTTGGTAATAAGTTCATTTTATTCTCCATTAAAGGTTTTTAAAAAATTATTCAATTTTTCGTGATGCGTAGTGTATAAGTATGCATATACAGTGAAACTTCTCTGAGTGTCCACCCTTCTAAACGGCCAATTTTTCATGGCACAGATTTTTCGACTCATAGACCTAATGGTAAAATAACCTGTATCAGCAGTCACCCAATCCCATCTAAACGGCCACCAAGTGGGATTGCCCCATTCATTTTTCGGGAAATTCTACTCACTGCATGCTTTAATTTTGAGCGAAAAAAACTCAAGGTCAGGTTTATGGGCGGATATAAAGCAAAGGAATGACTTGAGAATTCCATTCCTGCGGTTCTACCACTTTTCTAAGAAAGATTAAATCTGTTATCACTTTTGTATTCTCTCCACACCCTTCAGATAAGGAATTCCTATTGCACCATCCATACAAACTGAGGGAGGAACTATTTTATGAAGAGTTGAAGGAGTCCTAGGGCCTTTGTTTGGAATTCCAATTGATAAAGTTAATGAAGAATTGCACCTCTGTCAGTAAAAATGTCATTCACACCAGTTTCATTTCATTAGTTGGTCAGTGATCTGAGTTGCAGTGATGTTGAAATGCAGTTTTTCTAAATCTCGAGCAGAGCATTGAAGTTCTACGTGAATATGAGAATGGCAAATCGGCAAGAAAGTTAGCTGAATTATTTAACTGCAGAAAAACGGAAATCAGCAAGCAAAGTCATTAAAGAAAAGAATTTGATTTGGAAGGAGTACAAAGACTACAGAACAAACAGAAACAAATTGTAGCCTTTTTTTTAAAAAAAAATGTAAAGAAGCATGGAAAAGTACTATTTTCTCTTTAGATAAGTTTTAAATTTCATTTACATAAGGAATGTATGTCAGACTTGTTTATATTATGCATTATATTAATTATCTTATAATAGCAAATAAAACCCTTTGGAGCAGCCAAATATTCTAGGTACGGAGGGGTGGCCGCTCAGAGAGGTTTCACTGTATATATATTTTCATCAAAACTTTCATGTTATTGCCTAATTTAATTTTTAATAAAAATCTTAAGAAAAAAATCAGAAATTTTCCTCTTCCCCATGATCTAAATTACTGGTTTTTCCATAGCTTACTACATAACTTTAATTTTTAATTTACAGTTTAGAAGTACACAGCTGGGGAAATACCAAAGACACACAAAAAAATTCATAATATTAATATCTAATACAATATTTTAAAACTATGTAAACCTGAAAGACAATTTCAACATTATATAATGATTTTACTTATAACTAATCATAAAATATATTACATTAAAAAAGAACAGATAGTGAAAGGCCCCACAGCAGAATACTTTTCAATGTTCTGCAACAGGCTTTCAGATAATCAAAAATGTTCTGCAGGAGATATATTTATTTTATTATATACTAGCAAGTTTGCCCTCCCACAATATTATTCCTATTGTGGTACATTTTCATCTTTACCAATATGTATAACTAAAAATATTTAATAAAACAGTGCTACCTGAAATTTAGAAAAATATTTGTATTAAAACCAAGGCATTAACATAGAATTTACTGTCTTGTAAATTATTTTTGATGTAAGATATTTTGATATATCACTACAATGATAAAAATGGGACTGACAATTTGGCTCAAACATTAATGCAAGGGAAGTTTTTAATAATTTTCGTACTGATCTGTGTCCTGGTAGAGGTTCGTTGCAAAAAATAAACATTCTTTTATCAGTTGTCCCAATACTAGTTTCATCACCATCATTTACATTATGCCTATAGGAAAAAATTTTATCGATTGTTGATCCCCATGATTCACAAATAGCTTCTGATATAGGAATAGATATAATGTGTATTAAGAATTTGATAAATTTAGGGATCTCTGGTTTTAATTCATTTACAGCTTGCACTAATATAGCTTTCATTTCAAAAAACATTCTATTTTGCCGAGAATGATCAATTGCATCAAAAATCCAGTTAAGAAAAATTTGATATTCAAAAAATAATTCATTCTTTTCTTCGTCAGAGGATGAAACACATGGAAAAAGTTTAATAAGCTCCAAAAAAGTGGAGAGATCTAAAGTTTTGTTATCCATTATTTGAACGTGGAAATAATAAATAATCAAAGAAGAAAAATTTTTTAGCAGTTGATATTACCAACATCAAGCTCCTTACTTTGATCAAAATAAACCTGGTATTACTGTAACAAGGAATCAACGTAATCCAATAAGTATTTTACATCCTTTCCTACTTACGGAAAACCATCGATATATATATAAAGGAAAAAAAGTTTTTCCGCGAGCCGCGATTGTTCTACAGCAGGGCCAGTTGTTCTGCGACGTGTGTCGCAGTTTTTGGCACATTCTGCTTCGAAGGTGAAAGGTTAATTTGTAGCAATTTAATTATACAAATAAACGTTTTAGAAAATATTCTAACACTCATTAAAAATACACCTCAAAATTTTAAAATTTATTGGTAAATGAGATACATTTAGAACCAAACTAGAGTTCATACTGTAAGTTAACGATAAATTTAAACAATGACTTTAATAATTTGCCCACCCATGCTAATATAAATATAATTTTCCTTGGTTTTACGTATATTATAATGAGAAACATAACACTAATATTCTCCAGAAACAACATTTAAAGAAAATATTATAACCCTTTTACACCAGTGTTTAACCTGACCTAATTAATCAAACAAAGCTATTTTGGAGTTTTAAATGCATACATTAATAAAAATGTTAGCTTAAATAATAAACTTAGTATGAAATAACTAAAATACATATAGTTTAAACTAAATAAATAAAACCTTTTCTAAAACACAGGAATTTTTTACCACCAGTCGGCATGCTAAACATTAGCATTAAAAAAAAAGAAAAGTTTACCAGTATCAACATTAGTATACAGTATTACGAATATCATTACAAGAATAATCATAAGGGTATTTTTATTTGTTGAATAGAATTTTTTTATGCTCTTTACAGTATTTTATGCTATTTTACAATTTTTCTTTATATAGCTAACTTTTTTTATAACTATACATGTGATGAAGATTTTCAAACTTCATTTACATTTACAGATTTGATACTTAGTGCAATAAAATGGCATGCCACAGCTGAAACAGTTAATTCTTTCTCAGGATGCTGAAAAAAACAGTCAAAGTGGGTTTTCTCATAAGTAAAACGATAACAAGTCACTGAAGATGTTTACTTTTTCTCTCTCTGTAAATATTTATTTTGAAATTAAGATTTTTCAGCTTAAGTTTTTCATAATGAAGAAATTTAGAAACACATAAAGTAAACACGTAGCTGCTAAACAGAAATGTCAGATGACAGTAGTAAAAAATTGCACACAATATTAGATTTTTCAAACGAATAAAATAAACTTAAACTATAAATATAGTTTATCAATCAATTTAAGTTGTTTGATCGCTTACATAAAATAATGAAAATAACTAATGATAACGAAATAGATACTAATATGTAAATATAGATTGCAAGAAATTCACCATAAAATATAAAATATCATAAAACTGTTGTAAATAACTTTGTAATCCTTACTTTTCCCTTTCATCACGGGATTTCTTCTGCTTTTTATCTTTTCCCATGTTACATATGTTGCAGTCCTATTTGAAATAAAACACGCTCATCGAAATCTTCATGTGTTGTTTAAATCACTAGATATAGGAATATTCGAGTAATGTTTATTGTTACATTGATTTAGAATCTTTCCCACATTAAAGAAATGCATGTATAATTAAATTTCAGCACTGCAAAACAGCAGGCACTAACTCAGCGGCTAAGACTCAATTCGCTACACATGTCGTAGACACAAATGTCGATACAGGACGATATATCGATTGAAAATTTTGCAAATTAATAAAATTGTAATTTATGTCAAAAACAAATATCAATACAGTTTTGGATTTCTTTATAATTTTTGAATCACCAAAATTATTTCTTTTCTAAACATGTGAGACAAATATAAGAATAATATAGTATAGTGCATGGAGTCTGAACCATGAATAAGAAATTGTCTTATAAATATTTCAAAAAGATCTGCTATGATAGACAGAATTTAGATAGTGCAGTTTATTTAGAAATATGTACGGAAATATTCATATAAAGTCAGAAAGTTATTGTGCATTGCAGACAAATGAAAGTATACGACAAAGTTCCTGAACGCAATCACATTTGTCTTTAAAAAAGCATGGTCTTTACAAAAACTGGGGAGTAGTCTGACATTAAGCCCTTATATTGCCTATATAGCCCTTAATTTTAATATTATAAATCCTCCAAGTAAACAAAAACTTTTCTAATATGTATTTATTACGGTATTGAAAACTTATTCCTTCTATCATTTTTATCCGAAATTTTATACTAAATTTTGATTTTGATTTCCTGACTATGAATGTCTTCTATATATGAACATCTTCTATATGCAGATTATAAGTGACTGTTAGACAAAAAGAGTTTAGAATGAGGTAATTTATCCTTTCTGTTCGTTTTTTAAATGGAAATAAATTAAAACTGGACATTCAGATAATATTCAACTTTTTATAAGGAAAGAAGTGACCTTCTTTATTAATTTTACAAAATTAATAAAAATAAAGAAAGTGATGTAGGTGAAAAAACAATGTTTGAAATATTCTTAGTCACGCGTGTAAAGAACAATTTTTGTCATTTGATAATGAGTTTTGTACTCAGCCAAGTCGAAGAAGAAAGTTGGAAACCTTATTCAACTATCCTAATCTCCACCTTCAGAGATTTCATATGCAATATAAATATGAATTTTTATGTCCTCTAGATCTCCTTTACGAATCTCTGCTCAGATTTTTAAAGTTCCCATACCATCTAGATCAATATATGATCTTACATTTTACTGAAGATTACAATCACTTATAAGTGATTATGTACATGTACAATATAATCACTGTGAGATTTTAAAACAATTTTATTTGAAAGTTAATGACAGCTGTTTTAACTGAACAAAGTAGATATTATGAAGCATTCGTGTAGAATATCAATAAAAAAAATTACAATACATGTTTTTAAAAATTAACCCTTTATATTTATTAGCAGTTTAACCAATAATGCTACCATCTGCTTGTAAAAGTTACTTTGCCTTGCTTTCTACTATTTTCTTCTATGCACTTTTCTCCTTCAATATAGCTGTCGTTTTTATGAATTATTTTGAATATTTTTGAAAAAATAAGGGAAAATGAGAATGATGAAAATGATATTTCTATATTTTACAGTGATATTCTGCTTAAAATTTTATTTTACATTCATCATAAATTGATACTGTAGACTAGTTATATGGTCTCCTTGGGGTAGTCTGATAACGTTGGTAGAATTCAAATGGATTCAAAGATCTGCGATCAATTTTATGCTACACGAAAACTAATAAAAAGAATGACCTACCCCTTAAATTGGATAAAGAATGACCATATTACCTCCTTTCAATAGTGGGATTTTAACATACGAAATCTAAATTAGAATTTATAAGATAACCTATCTCTTCGATCTTAAAATGATAAATTCGTGACTCTATATTAAACTGGTGAAGTATTCAAAATATCAATAATCTAAATAAACACTTTGGGAGTTGTGGAAAATTAAACAATTTAATCACTAGATTATGCTGTGTAGAACAGTGAAATTCAAACTTTTATTTAGTATAAACTTACTTGGGTTTTCAGGTGACCCAAAAGTTAAAATAATCAATAATCCAATCGCTCAAGAGCCAGTTGTAGATAAAGTTGTGAGCAGTGGAAAAAACCCTGTTTAAACCCGGGAAAAAAACTGGGTTTTTTGGGAAGGGAATTTTGAAAATTTCCGAAACATAGGAATTTTGAAGTCGCCAATTCCTATGACACAATGGGCCGAACGATGGCCGACTGATTAGGGTGCTGGCATTCAGGACCGGAGTTCGTAGGTTCGAATCCCACTATGGCATGGATGTTCGATCCAAAAAACCAAACCTATGACACAATGAGAACCACCATTTTTTCTGCCTTTGTTGTAGACCTCAAAAGTTGATATTTTCACTAAATTTAACTATTATATGATATGAAAAAAGATGAATAATTGGAATTAACTAACTATATTTGACAAGGTATCATGTTTAGCATGAAAGTATGAGTCTATTTTTCCTTTGAGAAATATCCAATATTTTAATTAGTATATAAATATTAAGCAATAATCTGTAGTGTCACAAAACCCATAAAGCATTATTTTTCTTGGATAACATCTCTCTCTCTATATATATATAATGTGTGTAGAAATTCGACACCAAATGTAACAGTCTCATTTGATTACACCTTTAAATGATATATGCATTACAAAAAATAATAAACTGGTATTTTAAATTTAAAGATATTTATTTTTATATTATAAAAGGAGGGGAAAAAGTTTAGCATGAAGCAATTTACATAATAAATAATGATAAAAAATAATGTATATAATTATTATATTAGCAACTCAAATTGAAGCAATCAATTATGTGTTTGATAAGACTAACAGGGTAATTAATTACATAAGTACTACTATAAAATCATTTAAATGCTCACTACTATTATTTCTTGAATATATATATATATATATATATATATATATATATATATATATATATATATATATATTGTCAAAAGTAAAAAAACCCTCCTATAAATAATATGCTAGTTCTTAAATAGCCACTGTTGAAAAAATAAATGTAAACAATGTTAAAATGATTTCTTCCCAAAGTTCCCAGAATTCCAGGTTTATTCCCCAAAATTCCCAGGTTTATTCTCTCTTCAAAATTCCGGTTTTTTAATCTCTAGTTGTAGATGCAATTTAAAATCAAGAAAACCTTATGAATAAGGTTTTATTGGGATTAACTTCGAATTAGTCCATAATTTATTGGTCATAAAGAAAAAGTTTGGTGTTATTTTCCGAACAGGACTTTGTGCGATGCATATTCGGACAAAACTGGATTTTAGGACGACTTATTCAAAGAGAGAGACCCACACAGCACATACGTTCATATTTCGTCCCATTCTTGTTTAGTTCTTCCAAAATACGTCCCACACTCGGAAGTGAAGTCCCATTATTGTCACTGACTAACGTAAATTTAACTAACATGTTCAAAACTTGTAACCTAAGCAACTAAATCTGAACGTAAAGCATAAAGTAATGCTCATGCACTACTTTATGCTTTTATTTATGTTTTATTATGCTTTTATTTATGTTCATACATAAATTCAACGACTTTTGAACTAAATTTCTACCAGAATTGTGCGTAGATTATAAGTAGATTATAAGAACATTTGAGCATGTTCTATTAAGAAAATCATTCCACTCTATTTTAGGTAACTTCTCGCGCGAATAATTTTGTCTTCAAATATTTCTTTTAAGGAGTTAAGGTGAGTGAATTGGATAATCATATTTTCTAAATAATTATATAATCTGCAAGAATTGCGTAATTTGAATAATTGTTATCAAATCGCAAATAAATGCTATTACTGACGTGTCTCAATCAAACTTTCCTAATGTAAACATTACTGAATTTAATAACTTTGGAAACGGTTCTCAGAATAAAATCTGATAATATATTTAGCTTAAAAGATGGTAGCATAGTTTTAATTTCAAGTTTTGTTAAATTACAAACTGAACAGGAAACAGAAACAGTATTATGGACACATCATAAACAGTATTATGAACTCAAAATTTTGAACTCGAGTTCATAATTTTGTTCTAAAAAAACAGAGTAATAAATTTCATAAATTTGTTACTCAGTCTTTTTCTTTTAATAAATTTTCATTTCATAAAAATCAATATTTATTTTTTAAAAGTTTGTTAGCGATTAATTTGTATTCAATTAAATTTAATTACTCTTTTTTCCTCCAACTTTCGACAAGGTAATTTATGCACGGTTTTATTTAAGATCGCAAAATAGATTGAATACCACAGATGTAAAAAATTTTCTTTCAGGATCATCAGGATATAGATCAACATGATTATATGGAATTAGCCCGTCAATTCCAAGTTTCTTTCAATGAGCATGAATAGCAGTGAGTGAGAAAACAAACAACTAAACAGGAAAAGGTAATTACTGGTGGATTCGTGAGTTCATGACACAAAACAACTAGAGAGTAAAGAGTTTAGGGATAGAAAAACACGATATTTTTTACTGCCAGAGACATCCGTTCACGTCATAGACTCATTCGAATCTATGACTAGTTTTGTTTTTCAATGAGATCCTGGATATCGCAAGGTAACCAATTAGAAATGAGAATGTCAAATACGATTTACCTTCAGTGTCACACGAGTTGTTTTCATCGTTTTTCAAATCCTCTATACAGTGCCATCTCGTGCATAAAATATTTAATTTCCAACCATTTTGGTTGGTTGGTTGGTTGATTGAAGTTTAGTGGCGCTAAATCCTCTAGGGACAAACTGCACCAAATAAGATGTAGAAATAAACTAAGAAAAAAATAAAATGAAAGGTTCTAAAACGGATTAGAGTAACAAAAATAAATAAATAAATAAATAAACATTCAACACAAAACACGTATAAAATTGAGTTATGTACAAATAAACAAGAATTGAAAATTAAGTGAAAAATTAAGAATTTAAGTTATTAAATTAAAAATTTAAGACATAAGTGAAAAAAAATGTAAATTGAAAGATTAAAAATTGAATATTAGAAAATTGGAGGAAAAAAAAATCAGATTTTGAAGTAAATACCAGTACGATGAAGAAAGAGGAACAAGCTACTACTTCCATGTCAAGAATATAAATTGATGAATTAATATTTATAAATTAATAATTGTAGTAAATCTAAATATGATTACTAAGTAAGAGTTAACTTTAAAATTTAAATAAATACTAATATATACGATTAAATTTAATTTTACTGACAGTAAAACTCATGGCAATAAGTCCGGCTCTTTAATTTTCGATTATTATTGAATGAACTTTCTGTTCCCTCAACTGTTTTCAAGGGTCTAAACTATCGAACTGTATTTCGTGATTATTTGCTCAATTAACATGAATTCTACTCGATATAAAAATTATTTACTCATTCAATTATTTAATGAAACATTTTAATCTCTTACATTTAAAAATAGAAATGAGTATGTTAATCAGTGCAGGAAGCGATCCTTCCCCTACAAATTCAAATACTATTCAAAGCACTACAACTCTGAACAGGAGCTTCTGCACAGTGAATCGGTACCCCGCTATGTGCGCATGCTCGCGGACTTTCAGCCTCATTTTTATGCCGTTTTGCTAACTATTGTGCTCTAATGCGCATGCGTATGGGCTTCTATTTCGGTACCGTTTCACCGAAAGATGCTATGGCAATCCTTTATATGCTTGGCATAGTAAATGCCAAACTTAATCACAATTGTAACCATATTGGCAATGTCAAATTAGTAGCCAAACTGTAGCCATGAATTGTGTGTTTATATAGCTGATGATTAAATGTCCGATTTTTAAGTTTTGTCTATGAGATCAGCAGATTTATCTTAAGTTTTATTAATTACTTTATATGTAGGTCAGATTAAAAGGCACAATATGGTAAAATCTTTTAACAAAGGTAAGTTTTTTATAAATTCAGGCTAAAAAGGCTGAAAATTTGCTGTTTCCCGTCATTTGTCTTAGAGTTTTGAGAAATTGACTGAATGTTATTTCAGGTCCCATTCAATTATTTAATGAAACATTTTTATCGCTTACATTTAAAAATAGAAATCAGTATATTAATCAATGCAGGAAGCGATTCTTCTCCTACAAATTCAAGTACTGTTCAAAGCACTACAACTCTGAACACCATTTCCTACTACTTTGAAAGACAGGCGCCTGGAATCTGGTATTCCACTCGGCCTGTGATTAGCTGATAAGTACATTGGCAGCTATTTCTAAAATTGGCGAAATATCTTGGCAAGGTTTCTCACTATTGGCTTCTTATCTATTGATTTAGAATGGCTTCTTATCTACGTTTTTCTCTTTATTTATCCATTATTTATCCCTTTATTTAGAAGAATTTGGAATGTACAAAGAATGGAAATTGAAAGTTGTAATTGTAAGTATTGCAGCTCTGTGTTTTATCAGAAAAAATTATTTAACAAAGCATGTAAAAGTTTCTCACTTCGGTAAACTATAATTTAATTTGTAACTTAGCTTTGATTAAATATCAGTAGTCTTTAATTAAATATATACTCGCTCCCCTTCCTTCGAAGGAAAAATTCTATGTCCGATTCTGTCTCTTTTTGATTTTTGAAATAATATACAAATTCACGGAAAGCGTCACCAAGATATTTCGCCAATTTTAGAAATCGCTGCCAATGTACTTACCAGCCAATCACAGTCCGATGGGAATATCAGGTTTTAGGCGCCTGTCTTTGAAAGTGTACGAGTGGATCGGGACAGACAATTTTGGTGCTACACTTCAGGTAGAAAAATTGCTTGGCTCACTGGCGAAATCTATTCACTAATATATTGACTAAAACTACTCAGTTAATTGGGCAATTTTTTAAAATTATTTTATTTACATTTTTGACAATATTTGCAGTCAATTTCCTATTTTCTTTTTTTTATTTCTTGTTACCTGAATTATAAATTTTTTATTTTTATTTTTGTTAGTTTTTGTCGTTTTAAGTTTATAAAATTAGTTTTTGCTAAGAAATGAGCTTGAGAAGTGGTAGCATTTCTAATATTTTATTTTAATAAATTTATTGTTTTTATTATTTATTATTATTTTAATATTTATTATTATTTTCATATTTTCATATTTTCATATTTTATTTTATTTCTGATATTCATTTCTAATATTTTTTTTTTACATTTTTGACAATTTTTAAAATTGATTTTTATTTTTAACTGTCAATTTTATTTATCTTTTATATTTTTTTTATTATTTTAAAATCAATTTTTGGCATTAAAAACTCAAGCTTGTGGCTAAGCTATATTTGTGAGGGTGGGGTTCGATACAAAAACATCTTTACAGTGCAAATAAAGTTTAATAACATAAAATATTAGCTTGCACACAAAAATAATAAACAAAAAAAATAAAGTTAAACAAACCAAATCTACATAATTCAAAATAGTTAATACAATTAGGACCTGGGGAGGTCAAAGAGCTGCAGCGCCTCCGAAGTCCGTAAGGCCAACTGTTTTGAGGAAGTCTTCTTTTTCGTGTGTGTTTTTATATAGGTGGCAGCACGGTGCTGTGGCGAAGTACATTTGTTACAAGCTTTATAATGGCTTTATACCTCAAGCTTTATAATGGGCAATAAACAGCCTGGTTTTTAAAGATAAAAACATTGTTCTGCAAAAAAAGTTATTCAATGTAATAATTTAGAAAGTTACATTTTTCTATCAAATAATATTCATATGTTTAAATTTTACTATTCCTCTCAAAAGTATACAGCAATATTGAATAATTATTTCACTTAGTAAAGAGTGAAAAAGAATTCTTCTTGAATATGATCAAAATCTGTATTAATTGATGTAACTTCTGTTTCATTCAACACTAAGCCTTCTTTAATATTTATAATTTCTTTTCGTAATCGACACGAGCTCACGATAACTTAAATAAATTTTTAGTTAATAGATGGCGCCATTCAAGCAACTTTTCTACCGGAAGTGTAGCACCAAAATTGGCTGTCCCGATCCACACCTGAAAGTGTTCAGAGTTCTAGTGCTTTAAATAGTATTTGAATTTCTAGGGAAAGGATCGCTTCCTGCATTGATTAACATATTCATTTCTATTTTTAAATCTAAGCGATTAAAATGTTTCATTAAATAATTGAATGAGTAAATAATTTTTATATCGAGTAGAATTCATGTTAATTGCGCAAATAATCACGAAATAAAGCTCGTTAGTTTAGACCAGGGGTTTCCAAACTACGGCCCGAGGGCCACATCCGGCCCGCGGACAGATTTTGTCCGGCCCGCGGAGAGCTAGCATACTTGAAAACTCCTTTTAGAGTACATATTTTTTATAGCAAATTAAATTTAGTTTACTGAAGTGTTGTAATTTTATGTTGAATAATTATTAATATAACATCTACATTGATATGGTCATGGGCTAACTACTCATAACATTGTTGTAGGCTTATTGTTATTGTTTTTGTGATAAGTTAGATAAAGAAACACAGAATTGTAATGAGTAAAGACATGTATAATATGCAGAAAATTTAACTTCAGTATATAATAACTAACAAATTATTGAAATGAATCCAACTAACATTTTATACATTTTAAATAAAAACATAACTTATAACAAGCATAATGACATATGAAATACTAATGAGATTTATGTAATTGAGATTTTCCACTGACAATAGTTTGTAGTTATGGACTAATTTTACTTGTACCAATTATTAAAAGTTTAAACCTTTTTTAAACGTTGCGTACTTTTTCAGACTTTTTTTTTCATCAGTGGACTATTTCACTTTTTACCACCGGCAACAATGATAATATGGTTTTGGCCCTCAGAACTTACTGGAGTAATCAGTATGGCCCTAAGGCTGGAAAGTTTGGAGACCCCTGGTTTAGACCCTTGAAAACAGTTGAGGGAACAGAAAGTTCATTCAATAATAATCGAAAATTAAAGAGATGGACTTATTACCATAAGTTTTATTGTCAGTAAAATCAAATTTAATCATATATATATTAGTATTTGTATAAATTTTAAAGTTAACTGTTACTTAGTAATTGTATTTAGATTTAATACAATTATTAATTTATAAATATTAATTCATCAATTTGTATTCCGAAAATTATGTTAGTGCTGCCATCTAGTGAATAAAAGTTGAACAAATTGAACGATATACCTTCTTCGTTAGCTCTATATATGTTTATAAATATATATTATATATTTATTCAGTTATACTGTTATCCTTTCAAAAAAGTAACTAGATGGCTTCAACACGAATTATCATAGTTTCCCTTTTCTAATAAAAGTTGCCTTGTAAAGCGTTAACAATACAACTTGATAACTTTTGCATTTTGAAAAGTGCTGTGGCATTATAAAATAAAAATTTTATACAAAATGAAAGGAGTATGTTTTGAATTATATATTTATGCTTGAAATTACATACATATAATGTATATATATATATATTATATATATATATATATATATATATATATATATATATATATATATATATATATCTATATATATATATATATATATATATATATATATATATATATATATATATATATATATATATATATATATATATATATATATATATATATATATATATATATATATATATATATATATATATATATATATATATATATATATATATATATATATATATATATATATATATGTTTATATGTAATGTATCAAAATTATCTGAAGTGTTTTTTTAAGATTCTATAACCGCAAAATAGCCTTTTTAAGTTAAAAGTTGTAAAATATTTTTTTCCTATTCATTGTTATGTTTATTAAAAAAAATACTAAAAATTTGCTATATTTTTCACTAATTTCTTCCTCAATTCGTTTATATGAATTGTAAAGGATGATTTTAAGAAATTAAATCTACCTAGAAAATATTAGTTGTTGTATTTATGGCTAAAATGGCATTTAATTGACATTCTTAAATTGTGGTGATAATTAGGAGTTCTACTTTAGCATTTTTTCTAAAGTAAATATTTTGTAATTTTTATATTCCAATCAACTGAAGCTTCTCAGTTAAAATTTTTGTTAATTATTGTTTAATTTAATTAAGTAATGCTCCAGAGGTACTGAGAAAACATTTTATAGCAATAATTTCAATTTTGCTATCTGTTTCTGTCATTTTTTCAATATCCTGTGGACTTTCAGTTTTTAATTTTGAATATATTCTTAATGTGACAGTTATTAATAAATTTAAAATTTCTTCAAAACCTGCATTCGAAAAGAATAATGTCCGGCTATTATTTAATTTTTTCACTTAGAAAGAAGAAATAGGTTTTTATGTAATGATATCTTTGTATTACTTACATTTCAATAAATATAAAGGCACATTGAAAATATTTTATATGAACCAATAAGTTTATCGTTCTTTCTATGTATGCATCTTTTCAAATTGGAATTATAATAAGTTATGTTTCTCCTTTTTATACTTAAGTATGTACTCAAATTTATAATTTGCTTTTGTAATTATTTAATAAATGAGGTTGAATTTTAAATATTTATAGAAAGTTTTCATTAAAAAGTTTTTTTCTATCATTATACTTTTAACTATGTTAAATTGACATGAAAATTTAATGTGGTATAATTTGATATTATTTTAGAGATATTATTTAAATATTGCTATCTTTCAACCAATTTCTTAAGTTTTAAGTCGATAGATGGCAGCACCATAAATACCTAATTTATAGTCTGTATAAAGAGTGGTTGCAAATTATTTCATGTACGATAACTGCATTAAATTCGAAACGTATATATTCATTACATTTATTTGATGCTGTATTTGAATATATTTTAAATTATAGTGTTAATCCTAAAATACAGGACACTATTTTTTAATGCTTTTTGGTTTGTAACTCAATTAAAAGTGACCAAATAAAATGCTTCAGTGTATTGAATTGTAATAGATTTTCCATTTTAGTGTTTCTAATTGTGCCCAGTGAATAAAACTTCAATGCTATATCAATGTCATTTTAAAGATGACTCCATTCTTAACGAAGTTTTTCACTCTTATCGGTTGTCCGAGGACATTGAAAGGGTTTTAGCACTAAAAAACTAATGATGGATTCTGAAATTAAGTGGCATTTATTGCTATAGGTAGATGACGTACTGGAGCCGCGGTAGCTCAGTCGGCAACAGCAACGCTCTCGTAACTGGAGGGTTTCGGGTTTGGAACCCGAACCGGTCTAAAATCCACCGTGTTCGTTAAAGGTGACTGGGGCACGTAAAATAGGTTCGTGGGCACAATGTCCTTCAAGTTCTCAATCAATACCTCTAGGGGTAGCAGGCTAAGGATATTCTGCTTGATCTTTGCTTCAAAATTATGGGGACCCACTTGAGCATACTTTAACCCTTGAGGTTCTCGTCCAAACGAAAGGCTCAGCCCTTTGCCTTCATACGAGTAGTGTATGGGTCAATCGTGCTTGGTTTGACTAAGCGGCACAAGCAAGGACAACAACATTAATTGCTAGCTTAAAGCTTTACTTCTTCCAGGAATTTGATGCAATTTCTTTATTTCAAACAATCGACACCAATCAGTAATGGCCCCTGAGTATTTTCTTATCTTTTATTTCACTATTTTGATTAAAAGTTACTGTTGTGGAGCGGACTGGTTGGTTGTCAGCGCTGCGATATCCTTTTTTGCTACACGAGGGCAAATGAGACTGTAGTCAACTGCTTAAGTCGATTCTGAACAGCTATGAACGATGGCCGAATGGGTAGTGAGCTTCTTTTCAGTACAGGATTTAATGGGCTCCAAACCCACTGCCGGAATGGATGTTAGTAGCTGTCCGTAATCGGCTGTAAGCAGTTGCTCCCGGTCTTATTACCTCCTGTGTAGCAAAATAGTAGAAGGTACCGCTCCCACCAATCAACCGAACGCTACTAACATTCATACCAACAGCAAAATTCTAACCCGTGAACTCTGGTACCAATGAGCAGCGCCCTATCCATTCGGCATCGTTCGGTGCGGAGTGAATTCTTTCGTTGTGCATACTTCAAGCCTAATCCTTATTGATTTGGTTTGCTTTTGGAGCTCTACGGTCTACTTTTTGCAACATGAAGGCTAATGAGACCAGGACCTACTGCTTAAAGCAGATTCCGAACGGCTACGAACATCTATGCTATAGTAGGATTCGAGCCCAGAAACTCCGGTTCCAGAGGCCAGAACCTTAACCATTCGGTCATCGTTCGGCCTAATCCTTATTGAAAGCCTTTTGCCACCGAGGATCGAATATGTATATTACACTATATTGCCAATGATGACTGGTCACTTGCGATTTTAGACATTTTGTTGAATATCTAGAAAAATACACGAGGAATTATCCTGAAACCTCCGGAGTGTAAACAAGATGGTAGACGTCATGTGCTTCAGATAAGAATTTTTCCCGAAACCCCATAGGGGACCGTCAACAAATTGAAGAAAAACGAATATGTTTTGGATAACCCTGTAAAAAGTAATGTATGAGAAGTTGAAACTTTAGCACATGATTAGGATTCTTCTTGTAATAATCTGTGTTCATTGTTATAAGGATAGCACGTATACTCGTAGAAAAATTAAGGTTTTTATAAAAACAACCCCAAGTTTCTAAAAATATTTTGCTTATAATTTCAGTAGTGCTCAATATCAAAGAATGCTATTTCCATTAAGCATGATAAGCGACTTTGTACACAATACCCTGCAATCGGAATTAAAAAATAATAAATATTGGATGAAAGATGAGCAGGTTTACTAAATAATGTTTCACTGCGCATGCGCGAATGCAATCAAAATATAATGTGCATAATATATTAGCTAAATAACATAGAGTAAATTTTGTGAAAGTCCCAAAACCCAGCTTGAACATTCCGAAAGTGATCGTCGATAGAGGAAGCTCGAAATCCGTTGTTTACGAAAGGAATCAAAAAGATGAGAGGCTGTATCCAAAACTTCATATGTTATTAAAATCTCAGTGGCGAGTAAATGGGTAAATATATAATATTTATTTCACTGAATGTTATTTTAAAGTTGAGGCTGTCATAAAAGTGAATGTTTGTTCTGGCTGCTGAAGAAACATCGATACTGCTGCTCGCAATATACTGTATGTATATTTTGTATTTATACAAAATACTAAGTTTGGATACCATCCCGTTTACACGCCTGAGGTTTCAGGATAATTCCTCGTGTATTTTTCTAAATATTCTACAAAATGTCTAAAATCGCTAGTGACTATATGCAGATAGTAACTTTAATACATTTAGAAGAGTGATAACTCAAATGCAATGGAAAGCATTTATAATAATAAAAACAAAATGGCTCGACCGAACGATGGCCGATTGGTTAGGGTGCTGGCCTTCGGTACAAGAGTTCGTGGGTTCGAATCCCACAGTGGTAAGGATATTCATAGCCGTTCGGAATCGGCTTTAAGCTGAAGGTTCCGGTCTCATTAGCCCTCGTGTTGCAAAAAGTAGACCGTAGCACACCAAACCAAACCAAAATGATTTTAAACTGCGGTTTAAAAGTATATAACTTAATTTATTTGTTACGAACATATAAGGCATAAACTAAAATATTAAAGCTGTGGAACATAAATATAAGAAAATGATATTACTAGCGTATTAACGGTGTACAAAACTTCAACCAACTTAAAATAACGAACCAGCCATAAGAGACAAAAGTATCAGCATAGGGATACATAAAAGTGAAACTATCTTGACGTATCGTATTCGTGACGTATGACGTGACGTCATACGTCATATGTATGACGTGACGTATCGTATCCCATATAAGGCATAAACTAAAATATTAAAGCTGTGGAACATAAATATAAGAAAATGATATTACTAGCGTATTAACGGTGTACAAAACTTCAACCAACTTAAAATAACGAACCAGCCATAAGAGACAAATATATTAGCATAGTGACACGTAAAAGTGAAACTATCTTGACTATAAAAAAGAGAGCAAGTCATCCCCTCGGCTAAGCTAAACAAACACGGTGTATAAACTAAACTAGGAATGTCCCGGAATGAAGCTTCGAGAGAGATAAGATTTAACCATGGAATCTAACACTTATCGCTGTATATCAGCACCTTAACCAGAAATTATATTCGGAGGGGGACCAAGGAAAAGCCATTGTTTTTTGCTAATGATACTTTAATAAAACTATAGGTTTTCTTATGTATGTATATCCCGAATGAGTATCAGAATACAGTGGGGTTTTAAAATTTCAAAATGATTAAAAAATGATATAATAAACAAATTTAAAGCCTTGAATGAGTAAAGAAGTAACTACACAATCAATTTAATAGTAAAATTAACACTGAAAACTATAAATGGTATTCAATTCTAATTTTTAAAACAGAACTATAACCAACAAAAAGAATAATTTTGAATGAAAATGAATATGTCCAAATATTTTATCTGTGTATCATTAAATATTTTTGCCTTGACTATTTGAAAAATATTTTCAGAATTTCTTTCAATTGAGCATCGATATTGTGGTGAGTTGCTAAAGTGCTATCAATATCCTCTTATTAGTGAAATACAAATTGCAACTTCTGTATAATTCGACGTTACTAAACACACTGTTCTAAGTACACTGTTGTCTATGCAGAGTTAGGCAAACTACACGACCACACACATGGCCCATTTTCTTTCCACGAAACGCTCTTTTTAGAATTTCGGAGGGAGACTAGTCTCCTAAATCCCCCACCCCCTTGCCTGGTGCCTTGCTGTATATGATATGTATGTGCAACGTATAGATACTTTGTGTGCTGCATTGGACATCATGATATATCATCGAACAGGAAATTTCGAAATCGTGTTCACGATGTAGCACATCATATCGATATTTCGATACATCACCCAGTTTGTTTTAAGCTTAGTTTTGAGCTTGAGTTTAAAATCTGTAAATACTTAATACGTTTTTCAATATTGAAAATAAATTTCGTATCCCATTGGGTGAATTTCTTTTAAGCCTAGTTTTGAGCTTGAGTTTAAAATCTGTAAATATTTAATACATTTTTCAAGATTGAAAATAAATTTCGTATCCCATTGGGTGAATTTCTTTTAAGCCTAGTTTTGAGCTTGAGTTTAAAATCTGTAAATACTTAATACGTTTTTCAAGATTGAAAATAAATTTCGTATCCCATTGGGTGAATTTCTTTTAGCATTGTGTCAACAACCTTGAAACTCGTTATACAAAATCGATGGGTATTTCCCGAAGAAATTGCGAAATGTTTTAAAGGAAAAAAATTCGATATCTGATTCATTGAACTCAATTATTTCAGTAAGAGCTAGATTCCCACATTCCATATTCTCTTTGTGTTCGACACCCCCCCTCCCTGCTATCTGCAAAAAATCAAGGGTTTTTCTAGGTCCATTAAAGATTTCAGGAAGAGTTTAAGGTCACATTGTTGCAAACCCAGGAAAAAGTGTTGGGTCACCCATGACGAGGTTGATGATATTAAATGAATGTTTCAGGAAAATTTTTCTCCCTACACGTCTGAAAAGGGCCGTTCGAGGGACTTCTCACTTTCAATCATTGTCAGAACCACTTACCGCAGTTCTTTGAAGGGCGTGACCTACAAGGGTAGGAATTTGTATCGTATAATGTTATCTATAAAGATTCGCGTAATAGAAAGTTCTCGTTACCTTTTCGCATTTATTTCTCTGATAAAGGCAAAATCTCCGAATTTTACCGAAGTTTTGCAATGTTGCTATCAGAGGATGCTTTCGTTTACAAAACTTATTTGTTAAGAAATAGGGGTGTGTTACTTCCCTGTATACTGATGTCTTAAAGGTAAAACAAAAGCGAAATTACTAGATTACTCATATGAGAAGGAGTTTCTAAGGCTTGTAAATAAGGTAAGGCAGGGGTATTCAACCTGTTTCAATGTGTTACACCTATTACATTTGCAATGTTTTTTATCAGTGGCGTACGCAGAATTTTATCAAGGGAGGGGGTCATAATTCTAAAAAAATATAGCCATTTAATTTCTACTAAAATTTTTATTTTTGCCATTTTGTCTGAGGTCAAGGGAGGGGTTTAAACCCCTAACCCCCCTTGCGTATTCCCCTGATTGTTATCAGCGGATACTTTCGTTTACAAAACTTATTTGTTAAGAAATAGGAGTGTGTTACTTCCCGGTATACTGATGTCTTAAAAGCGAAATTATTAGATTACTTATATGAGAAGGAGTTTCTAAGGCTTGTAAATAAGGTAAGGTAGGGGTATTCAACCTGTTTCATTTTATTACACCTGTTACACCTATTACATTTGCAATGTTGTTATCAGAGGATGCTTTCGTTTGAAAAACTTATTTGTTAAGAAATAGGGGTGTGTTACTTCCCGGTATACTGATGTATTAAAGGTGAAACAAAAGCGAAATTACTAGATTACTCATATGAGAAGGAGTTTTTAAGGCTTGTACATAAGGTGAGGTAGGGGTATTCAACCTGTTACACATTGTTACACCTGTTTCACGTGTTACATTTTCTTGAAGAACCTCTTTTTCAAAGAGCAGAAAAAAATAGGATATGAAAGCTTTGTTCTAATCAAATTTATCAAAATCTTACCAATTATCAAATTATCCAATTTACCGAAATTGCATCTATATTTTAACTCAATACATGTTAATATTGAAAGGTAAGATAGATAATGGGATTTTTCTAGTTTTCTAAACTATATTCATGAATAATAAGATAAAACAGTAATGTTTTGAATTATAACAAATTAATAAAAAGAAAATTTTTTAATGTGACTTGGCTTTTCACAGAAATTTCACTTGGCTGCGATCGCTTTTTATTTCAAACTATTTTAAAGTGTGTCATAATTGTTGATTGGCTTGTTTTGGTTTTGGAGTGTTACGGTCTACTTTTTGCGACACGAGGGCTAATGAGACCGGGACCTACTGCTTAAAGCCGAATCCGAACGGCTACGAACATCCATGCCATAGTGGGATTCGAACCCACGAACTCCAGTTCCGAAGGCCAGCACCCTAACCATTCGGCCATCGTTCGGCGTCATAATTGTTGAATAGCTGTATAATGGATATAGCTATTCGTTATGATTTTAGCTCATATGCATACAAAAAAGTAAATTTATGTAAAGACCTTTAAAAAATCATAAAATATCAATTCGAATAACAAAATTCTAAATAACGGATTTCCGAAAATGTGGTAGATTGTTTATACTGTCATATATATCTTCTTGAAAAGGTAAACCCGTTCTGAGGAAGTATAAAAAGGCTACAATAAGCAATTTTTGTTTGCTTTTCGAAAAGCTAGAGAGAAGAGGGGGTTAACTTCCAAGGGTGTTGGTGATTTGACTTCTTTCTCTGCTGTCCAGAATCCAATCCATGAATCATCGTGTGAAAAAAGTCTTTTAAACAGATAAAAAGCAATCAGTTCTCTTAGAAAGAAGTCTTTTAAACAGAACAAAAGCAATCAGTCCGTATGTGAAATGTCAGTGAACTTCTGAGGAATATGTTGAAAAGGTATGGTTGAAATATCCATATGTCTTCATTTTTGTTCAAGAAATGCAGTGGTAATATCGAAGTAGGATTTGTAATTGTGTGTTGCTTAAGGGGACATAGTATATTTCGAGACTTAAAACATTTATAACAACACCTATTTAAAGTTGCAGTAAGTTAATTAGGGCAGATTCTCCCTGCAAAAAATATAAATAAAATAAAGATAACTTAGATGCAACACGCGTGGAAAGAGTGTCTGTAGCAGATGGTGAGTTTAGATGAAAATTGAATAATTGAACTGAAGGAAAAGTTTAATCGACAGATACTATGGGACATCAATTTTATGAAATCAACAGTTAAGTTTTATCATATGACTGTTTAAGATACAGTGTTGGGGTTCACGTAAGTCCAAAATGTCAGGACCTGTGGCTACCTGCAACTTGAAGAAATTCTCTTGCGAAATTAATACAGGATCCTGGGATATATATGGAGGAATATCTAGAATGCACATAAGCAAACAAAAAAAGGGTTACATCCGGAAAGTCTTACTATTGGCAAATTATAATTGATCTAAGAAACCACTGGTCGACTGAAGAAAATGAAATAAAGAGGGATTTAAGAGAAAAATGCTGAGAGAGAGAAAAGAAGAGCCTCCTGGTCGAGAAAAAAGATTGTTCTACAGGGAAAACGGGGTTCCAGGAAATGTTCCACGACTTACACCTCGCTGTTTATGATGAGTGTCCCAGTTGGAGAGATCCCGTAAAATTCCGAGACCCACCACTCATCGCACCTGTTTCTGAACACTAATGGTATTGTCCATAAATCTTCAATTTACACCCTTGTTGATTAAATAACCCCCTCATTTATTAGGTAGGAACAAATATTATCATTTACTTATTTATGCGTGCTCCCTATTAAATTATGCTTAACAAATTATAGCTACATATATAATTATACATAGTCTATATAGAAATGCCATGGAAATAGATAATTTAAAAAAAATAATTTCAATACAAAATATTAGCCATTATTTATGTCAGTTAAGTATTTCTAATACAGCAATATTTCCATAGCCCAGAACCTGGGTTAGGGCTATCGGTAGCATCGTGTAACGTTATATTTTTTCAGCCACATGTACAATGTAACAAATGCAAAATGGAATCAATTTTTTGAGCCCGAGAATGTCTAACCATTTTGCAATGCCTGCCATGATAATTTTCCCCTCATCCTTTTCGTATCGCATTGAAAGAGCACCCTATTTATGGACAACGAAGGAAATTGGTATGATTCCTATGAGCTAATATAGCAATATTTCCATAGCCCAAAACCTGGGTTAGAGCTATCGGTAGCATCGTGTAACGTTATATTTTTTAAGCTACATGTGCAATGTAACAAATGCAAAATGGAATCAATTTTTTGAGCCCGAGAATGTCTAACCATTTTGCAATGCCTGCCATAATAATTTTCCCCTCCTCCTTTTCGTATCGCATTGAAAGAGCACCCTATTTACGGACAACGAAGGAAATTGGTATGATTCCTATGAGCTAATACAGCAATAGTTCCATAGCCCAGAACCTAGGTTAGGGCTATCGGTAGCATCGTGTAACGTTATATTTTTTAAGCCACATGTGCAATGTAACAAATGCAAAATGGAATCAATTTTTTGAGCCCGAGAATGTCTAACCATTTTGCAATGCCTGCCATAATAATTTTCCCCTCCTCCTTTTCGTATCGCATTGAAAGAGCACCCTATTTATGGATAACGAAGGAAATTGGTTTTGATTCCTATGAGCGCACATTGAACGATCGCTGAATACAAAATATGGTAAGAATTGTTCTTCAGATATCTCCGCCATGGATATTCCGTTTGAATTGATGTAATACCATGTCACAGTAATCTCGTTTCTCAAAATGTAAAAAAAAAAAAAAAAAAAAATTGACATGGAAACCTCCCAAACGGTGATTTTATTATCATGTCCTTTTCGAGCGCATTTCCGCGAAATCTGAAGCACCCGTGCTTCCTCCGTCTGTCACTTTTAATCAACACCAGTGTTCTGTGACGCACCGCCTCGCTGGAGGAGATGGAAGAACTGAACTTTGAACCAGAACAGGGCATTATGAGGTGAACCGATACATCACGGAGCCGGAGACTTCTGATAATATTTCGGAGGTCACGTGGGGGGTGAAATTTTGATGCTGAGATCAGGAGATCCCTTGTATTAAAGGAAGGTGACGGAAAATTCTGATATGGGGAAAAATGAAAAAGCCAACCTGAGCACGTGGAAAAAAAACAGGAACCCGAGTAAAATAAATTAAATGTTCCATCTGGTATCTGTAATAAATTATTCATCGGCAATTTCCGGTGTAATTTATTAAAAGGTAAATTTTGCGGATAAGTTGATATTAAATAAGTAATAAAATGTAATTACGGTGCTAGGCAGTTTGACGGCTGTTAAAGGTAAAATCAACCACACTGAGTTTCAGTCCTTTAGATCAGTGGTCGCTGAAACAAAGTTTTTTTCAAGTTTTACATTTTCTTATTGTCTCTTAACACTAGATTTATGGTCCGAGCCAATTTGACTCATTAAATTGATCTCTATATATACCGGGTGGCCATAATTAAACTGACAGTGCTCACAGTGTTCTGTAGCACGATCTATTTGCGAGAATGACGCCGCATTTTGTAGGAAGATTAAACAAGACGGGAGATGAAAGATTCCGCGAAAAAACAAATTAGTTCCAAAAGTCACCGCTAAGAGAATATTTGGCGCTGTGTAATAGAAAATAGAGTGTTAACAAATGCAAATCAATACAGAAATTACCTTTTACACTGTGCCAATGGATGTAACGTGAAATTTGAATAAAGAACTTCTTCTTCTGCTCAGCGTACGTGATATTGCAAATCACGAAACTTTATCGGTGTTCATGCAGATTTTACGCTTTTTTAAAAGTGTTGCCATATTGCACTTGAACTAAATCAGAAAATGTGCATAATAAAAGGTAATTTTATTCCGTATTAATTTGCATTTGTTAACACTCTATTTTCTATAACACAGCGCCAAATATTTCCCTAGCGGTGACTTTTGGAACTAATTTGTTTTTTTCGCGGAATCCTTCGTCCCTCGTCTTGTTTAATCTTTCTACAAAATGTGGCGTCATTCTCGCAAATAGATCGCGCCACATAACACCGTGAGTACTGTCAGTTTAATTATGGCCACCCGATATATAAAACTTTAATATCATTTTTCAAAAACATACGTTGGTTTTTGGTTAACACATTCGCTGCCGCACCTGACGTCATATATGCATTTTCCTATATGTTGATCACGCGCTGGCGCGTGATCGGCAGCGAATGTGTTAAGTAATAAAATATATGTAAATTTTCATTCCTCTTCCCCGCAGACCCGTTCCTTTTGCATTATCAAATGTGGTATACCTATTTTTACGGTTGTGAGCCAATTTGACTCATACAAGGTATATGAAAATAAATATAGTAATAAATATAGTACAAAGTAAATATCAAGTATATAAAGTGTAGTATAAAGTAAATATAGAGAAGAAGTCGAGAACACTTCCATTCCAATGACAGAAATTCTTGCTACTGACGCACGGAAGAATTGTCAAGTTCAACAATCATGCAAATGAAACAGATGTAGAAACCATTGTGCTAAATGTAATAGAAATGTTTGCGGAAAATGTGTTTCAAAAACAGATTTTATATGTAAAAAATGTTTTCCATGAATTTTTGGATAATAAACATTTTATTTAAATTAACTTGAAACTATTTTCTTTGCCAAAAACTTCAATTTTCTTGTATGAGTCAAATTGGCTCACTTCAGTAAAAATAGGTATATGATCAACATCCGTAAATCTAGTGTTAACATACAATTTTTGTAAATATGAAATTAATTTTGGTAAAAATTTATATGAGAAAAATAAATGGGCAATTAACTATATATAGGAAAATGGATTGAAATGTCATTAGAAATAAATTAAAAATACCAGAAAAGATTTTTCAACAGACAAGGCCCAACTTTAAAAAAGGAGAGGGGCATAATTGTACCCGCTACAAAGTTTTTTAATGTTGTAACAGTAGGTAATAGTTGCCATTCGAATACAGTTCATCGAATGTTATTCTATTAATCTCTGTAGTGGTTTTTTTTATATATAAATTTTATACTAAAAAGAGAAACCTGGTGCATATACCTATAACTATCTGTATATTTCTGTACATTTCAGCTTCGCAACCTTGTATTGATATAAAGGCATATAGTGCCTGTTGTTCTATTCTAAAAAAAAATAGTCTTTTGGGAGAGCAAATTAGTATTCAAAAAAGAATGAAACATTCGACCACAGACTCCACTTCGACATCAGCAACAACAACCTTTATTTTCTTTTTAACTCTTTTTCGCGTTGCCACCGGACGGAAAACAAAAACAGCCAAGCTCGCGACACCTGTATTGCCAGCTGCGCTGGGAAAAAAAAAACTTTTGATGAACGACTCTGCGAATTTTTAGATATAGACTATTTAACTAGATAAAAAGAAGTTTCTCTAATAGTCAACGAATGATTATGTAGGTAAAGAGAAATCGGATTTATTTACAGCATAAGATATAAATAAAAAATCAATTTTACAAGGAGAGCTTCCTATTAAAGGATATCTAAAGATATAGTTCGTTTCCGAAGAGATGAGCCGAACGATGGCCGAATGGTTAGGGTGCTGGCCTTCGGAACCGGAGTTCGTGGGTTTGAATCCCACAGTGGTATGGACGTTCGTAGCCGTTCGGAATCGGCTTTAAGCAGTAGGTCCCGGTCTCATTAGCCCTCGTGTTGCAAAAAAGTAGACCGTAGCACTCCAAAACAAACCAAACCAAACCGAAGAGATGAACTGGTGGACACACACATACATACTTAACTCAAAAATAATTAGCCATAAAAGGGTGAAATTTTGTATTTAGATCTGTTGTAACAGATAGTTGTGCACCTTCATTTTTGACTACAATACTGCACGCTATATAATGAAAAATCTCATTATAGCATATGATAATGCTGCCGGTCTACAACGATGATTGATTTGGTTTGGTTTGGAGTGCTACGGTCTACTTTTTGCAACTCGAGGGCTAACGAGACCGGAACCTACAGCTTAAAGCCGATTCCGAACGGCTACGAACATCCATGCCATAGTGGGATTCGAACCCACGAACTCCGGTACCGAAGGCCAGCACCCTAACCAGTCGGCCATCGTTCGGCCTACAACGATGAATGAAGAAGAGTATCGAATTATTCGCATGGAAGAATGCTTATTGAGTAAAATAATTATAATTACAATATATGATAAAATATAATATGTTAAGTAATATTATTCTGATGGCAAATCATACAATACAATAAAAAAAAACATCGTGGCTGCTCTTCGGAACCGGAATTCATGGGTTCGAATTCCATTGCTGACCTGGAAGTTTGTAGCTGTTCTTACTCGATTTTATATCAGGGAGTTCCGGTTTGATCAGCCCTCATGTAGCAAACACAGTAGAGTGTATCGCTGCATACCGAACCTAAAACTTTTATTGTATAATTTAATAGGTACCCAAATAAGTCATGTGCCCACGTCAGATTTTTTAATATGTCACAAAAAACGCTATCTATTTTTATATTTCATCACCTATTTTTAGATAACGAAGTTAATTCGGATAATAATTATGACAGGGAAATTTGAAGAACAGGTACGAGATTGTATGCAACGGTACGCACCTGTGCTTACTGGCTGAATTCTATCACAGCGATCACAGTATGTCAATATTTCCTTATTGAACATGCATCGTTTTTTGTTTAATGGGGATTTTTTTAAAATAATTTCTTTGAGGCTTTTATTCATTGCTGCCAAATCTGATTACTCGGTGCTTAAAGATCATTTATATTCAAGCTATGCTTTTCTCAGCCTAATTTTAATTTTTTTGTAAGACATTTTGCCGATTCGAATCCCGGGAAAGATCTGCGAGGGATTATCTCCCGGCGAAAATAACGAACAAAATCCTTAATGCGAATCAATGGTATTTTACTTTTCCCTCAGCAGATATTCGTTAATCTCTGAATGTGGAGAAAAATAGCAAAAGGGGGCTTTAGAAAGCTTAAAAATAATGCAACCACTCAAAGACAATGGTATCTGCTGCTAAGCACCGACGTGATTTGCATTGATGGTTTTTCTAATTCGATTCCGTGGAGAGAGTTCACTCGGGGTAATTACGGGGCCTGTTTTCCACCGTATCCATGGCTCAAGGAAGTTCCCCGAACAGGAGCAGGCGCATCTCAACTCGTACAATGCAAAATGACAAATAATAATAACACGCGATTAACAGTCTCTGTGAATCATGACGTTTCCGTGACGGGTTGAACCTGTTTATATTGTTTTAGCTTCCGAATCGTGGACACGAGGCAGGAACAGCGTGTTGGGGGAGGAGAAATGGCTACTAAAAGATGAGGTGCTACACCGGAGCGTGTTCGGGTTTTATTTTCTCTAATAACGTGTAATTATTTGCTGGCTCGCAGTCTTGCTTGTCGGCGACTTTGAAGAAATTACTTTTTTGGAGGTAATTGGGGTTGTAAGGATATTAACGGCGAGGTTCCAATAGTATTTTTTTTTTTTTTTGCTTTCTAGTGAAAGGAACACAGAGAAAGTTCTGTAATCGTCAAAAAATTCCAACCTCGGAATTTTGATGAATATTAAGTCTCTGAATTTCGAAAAAAGTAATTTTGGAATAGTATTCAAGAGTGTATGTTTGTTACGTGAAATCGAACACGTAAAAAACTGTCACTGCTATCATCACTACTATCTATTTAAAATCAATTACAATAACAACAGTTATGCTTTTCAAATATATTTTCAGTAAAAGATTTTTCTTTTTAAATTCTTAAGTAAAATCGGTTTATTTACTATACCTAGTCATATGTTTTCTACAAAAATCAAGTAATGCTAATGATTTTATTAATCAAGCAATTTTGCATCCGCAATTACCCTGTTTTGAAAATTTAATACGTTAAATCAGGGAATTATAAACCTTTATATTGAGATCCATGCCGGAGTAGAATATTAATGAAAAAGTTTTAAATTTAAATTTTGGCTTGAAAGCTATAACTAAAAAATCTGTCACAATAGGTGCATATGGTTCAGAAATAATATATAGAGTTTGTAATATAAGTTGAAAGCCATCACACCCTAAAAGTTTTCACAAGCATTTGATAATTTCAGTAGTTTTCATCGAAGTGTCATAAGGTTAGTGGTATGCAGATAACTAATTAGCTATAACTAACAAAACTGTCACAGTAGGTACAGAAATAATAAAATATAGAGTTTTGTAATTTAAGTTAAAAGATAACTAATTAGCTATAACTAACAAAACTGTAACAGTTGGTACAGAAATAATAAAATATAGAGTTTTGTAATTTAAGTTAAAAGCCATCACATCCTAAAAGTTTTCTCAAACATTTGATAATTTCAGTAGTTTTCATCGAGGTGTCATAAGGTTAGTGGTAAGCAGCCAATAATTGCAAACGTGTTGTGCCAGTTTTTATTTTTCCATCACAATTTTTCCTTCTCAGTTTGATATGCGGTGCAACCTCTATTAAGTCTCACCTGAGATTTTAATGGTCCTAACAGGCTACTTTATTTACTTCAAAAGTCATTTAAGAAGGAAGAATGGTCGATAAAGAATTATTTTTTAAAGAGGTTTCACATGTATACAGTAGGTGTATATGGTACAGAAATAATAAAAAATAGAATTTTCTAATTTAAGTTGAAAACCATCATATCCTAAAAGTTTTCACAAGTATTTGATAATTTCAGTATTTTTCATCGAGGTGTCATAAGGTTAGTGGTATGCAGATAACTAACTAGCTATAACTAACAAAACTGTCACTGTACGTGTATATGGTACAGAAATAATAAAATATAGAGTTTTGTAATTTAAGCTGAAAACAATCTTATCCTAAAAGTTTTCACAAGTATTTGATAATTTCAGTATTTTCCATCGAGGTGTCATAAGGTTAGTGGTAAGCAGACAATAATTGCAAACGTGTTGTGCCAGTTTTTATTTTTCCATCACAATTTTTCCTTCTCAGTTTGATATGCGGTGTAACCTCTATTAAGTCTCACCTGAGATTTTAATGGTCCTAACAGGCTACTTTATTTACTTCAAAAGCCATTTAAGAAGGAAGAAAGGCCGATAAAGAATTATTTTTTAAAGAGGTTTCACATGTATATATCTGGATAATGAATAAACTACCTTCCGGTTTCATCCTTTATTTTTAATCGCGACTGGAATCATTTGTGTTTATGTGTTTTGTGCGAATCAAATTGTTTTGAGTTAAACAATAGCTTAAAGCAGGCAAGTTATTTATTTAAAAGCATGAAGACATTATGGAAAATAAAAATTCGAGACGTAATTTAGTGAAATAATGTAATGGACTAATAAATGCGGAATTTATAAAAATATTAAGGGAACATAGTAAAATAAAAAATCTTTATCCCGTTAATGCACAGTTTTTTAAAAAGGCGGGTAAAAAAAAAATCAATTTTTTTAATGTAAAAAACACAATTTAGAACGTTGTCTTGCCAAGAAAATTACAAAAATACAAAAATAATCAAAATTTGAGTATATTGGATATTTACACAATTGATGTGATTTCTAATTTTTAGAATATTATTATTATTGTTGAAAGAGTATATTGTTCAATTGGTAGGCAATCTACCAATTGACAGTATGATGTGTCATCCCTTGATGCGTAGATGTCAAATACGAAATTCTTATGTTTCATATCTCAAGAATAAAGTATATAAAGTGACGCCTCTAGTCAAGGCTATCTTTACAGCCAGAGCTTAGTCATAAAATAGTTAACAATTACATTTTATTTTACGTCATATTTTAGTAAAATATATATTGAAAAATAAGTGCCTCACAAGGAAGAGATATTCGTAAGTGATACTAGAAAAAAATATATTTTATACTTAAATAAGTAAGTGTTATAACTTACATTCCTAAGTAAATGGTAAATATCAATGAAACGTTTGTTTTTTCTGCTTTCACATTGTTATTTTCAATTCTCTATTACATTGGAGTGTGAAAAATTATAGCAACAAAAAGTACAACGCCGCTCGAATTATCTCGAGTGTGCACAGTTTGGCCAGTTTAGCGTGCTCGAATTAACTCGAGCGTAAACGTTAAGGGGTTAATATAAGTGCTTTATCCTGTCTCATAAAAAAAGTTCCCATTTTAGAATAAAAGATTTACAAGTTTTAAAAGTGTAAAAATAAAATTAAAGTCAAATCTAATATTTTAGTTTTATATAAATTAAAGTATTATATGTAAAGAAGTAAATTCATAATAATAATGTAAATTAATACAAATTTATAAATTAAAAGAAATTTAAATTAAAATATATTTTAAAATATTGAAATATTTCAATTATCTTGATATTAATATATAATTTTAAAATAAAATATATTACTGGTATTAATATAAGCCAGAGGATAAAAAGGTATTTAATATCAACTCGATAAAAATCTTTAGTTTTTAATATATATATATATATATATTATATATATATATACATATATAAATATATATATATTATATACATATACATATATACATATATATATACATATATATATACATACATATATATATACATATATATATGCATATAATATAATACATATATAAATATATAAAATATATATATATATATATTATATAATATATATATATAAATATATATATATATATATATATAAATACATATATATCTACAGATATATATATATACATATATATATACATATATATTGTATATACATATATATACATATATATACATATATATATATATATATTATATTATGTATATATATATGTATGTATATATATATATATATATATATAATAGAATATAAATATATATATATATATATATATATATATTACAAAAGTTATCTTATGGATAATAAACTTTTTTTATCCTTTATTTCTTTTGTTTTAACATTTCAATAATGTATTTTTTAAAAAGAAAAATTATGTACACCAAATAAAAGTAAGTCATCTTTTCAAAAGATCAATTTTTAAATATATCTGTATATTAGAAATTAACTTTTATGTTAAAATAAAGCTAAATATCATTTTATTCTGTAAACCTTAAAAGGTATAAGATCTTGATATTAAAAAAAAAAAAACTCATAAGAAATTTAAAATAAACTTGCTGTAAAATAAAATATATCGTGTTACTAATATTATTGGGATTCAGAGAATAAAATCATCATCAATTTATTTATTTAAAAAATAATTTCCTTGCACACACAAACACACATACAAACACACATACACACATACAAAATACATACATTTGAAAAGTTATTTAGAAATTAAAATTTTTATTAAAATATTATTTTTAGTTAGCAATGTACCCTGTCGCTGTGTTTTTTTCTGGTTTCTTTAAGTATATTATATAGAATGCCGAAATTAAATAATTTTTTAAAAATTTTATTGAAGCAATCGAAATAAACTATTCTTAAATTTCCAAAACATTTTATTTGAGGAAAAAATTGGAAATAAGGCTTTTATAATTAAAATTTATTGGCTCAAAAGGTACAACGTTCCTTTAAATTAAAAATAATACTACTTTTATAATTAACAAAAGTGACAACAAATGGACCATTGTAACATTCCTGTAACGACTTTCTTAACACTTATAATTTCTAGAAAGTTATGTACCTAAGATTGCTAGGTCGAGTACTACATATAAAAAATATTTATATTAATACACAAACAAACATTATTTATAATCTTCTCTTTTTATTAACTTTTATAAGCTGTAAGGAAAGAGGCATATAAAACTAGAATGAAGTTATGAAAGTAAAATAAAAAATAGTTGATAGATTTTATTATTTTTGTACTCATTAATGATGACAGAAGTATGGAAATAAATAATATTTAGAGAGATAAATTTAAAAAATTATTTATACGAAAATGTTTTCAACTAATAACTTAACTTCCAAGAGTTACAAATTTTAACCCTTAATTTGGATAAGTGTGGCCGCTACACCGGACATGTATATTTATAACTACTATATAACACAATTGTCAATGTTCGCTACAGCTGACATTAATTAGCTCAAAAATGGAAAATGATATATTTTTTTATTTATTTTACAGAGATCCTAATGTGTATACAGACGTGGGAGAATAACAGAAATTAAAAAATATTTGAAAAAACATTTTGTCAAATTAATGGTTAAACTTAGGAGACATCAAAACTCAATTTTAAATTAATCTAAACAGGAAGACCATCACGTGGCCTTTATAATCACTTAGTGCCAATCTAGATTTTATATATATGTGTATATATATATATATATATATATATATATATATATATATATATATATATATATATATATAAAAGTAACTTTTTCCTTAATACTTGTTAAAGAGTTAAAACAATACTGGACAATAATATTTTGTTCCATAAATCTAATCAAAGAAATGTGCAGTTGTTGACTTCGAGTTTTAGTGGGGACCCCTGTGGAGGAGTTATAGATAAATAAGAAAAGTGACAACAAATGGACCATTGTAACATTCCTGTAATGACTTTCTTAACGTTGATAATTTCTAGAAAGTTATCTACCTAAGATTGCTAGTTCGAGTAGTACATATAAAAAATATTTATAATAATACACAAATAAACAACATATATAAGCTTCTCTTTTTATTATTTTTTATAAACTGTAAGGAAAGAGGCATATAAAACTAGAATAAAGTTATGAAAGTAAAATAAAAAATAATTGATAGATTTTATTATTTTTGTACTCATTAATGATGACAGAAGTATGGAAATAAATAATATTTAGAGAGATAAATTTAAAAAATTATTTATACGAAAATGTTTTATACTAATGTCTTCCAAGAGTTACAAATTTTAACTCTTAATTTGGCTAAGTCTGGCCGCTACACCGGACATGTATATTTATAACTACTACATAACACAATTGTCAGTATTCGCTACAGTTGACATTAATTATCTCAAAAATGGAAAATGATATATTTTTTTTGTTTACTTTACAGAGATCCTAATGTCTATACAGACATGGGAAAATTACAGAAATTAAAAAATATTTGAAAAAACATCTTGTCAAATTAAGGGTTAAACTTAGGAGACATCAAAACTCAATTTTAAATTAATCTAAACAAGAAGACCATCACGTGGCTTTTATAATCACTCAGTGCCAATCTAGATTTTATATATATATATAAACTAACTTCTTCCTTAATACTTGTTAAAGAGTTAAAACAATATTGGACAATAATATTTTGTTCCATAAATCTAATCAAAGAAATGTGCAGTTGTTGACTTCGAGTTTTAGTGGGGACCCCTGTGGAGGAGTTATAGATAAATAAGAAAAGTGACAACAAATGGACCATTGTAACATTCCTGTAATGACTTTCTTAACGTTGATAATTTCTAGAAAGTTATGTACCTAAGATTGCTAGGTCGAGTACTACATATAAAAAATATTTATATTAATACACAAACAACATATATAAGCTTCTCTTTTTATTATTTTTTATAAGCTGTAAGGAAAGAGACATATAAAACTCGAATGAAGTTATGAAAGTAAAATAAAAAATAATGGATCGAATTTATTATTTTTGTACGCATTAATGATGAAAGAATATGGAAATAAATAATATTTAGAGAGTTAAATTTAAAAATTTATTTATCTGAAAATGTTTTATACTAATGTCTTTCAAGAGTTACAAAATTTTTTAACCCTTAATTTGGCTGAGTCTGGCTGCTACACTGGACATGTATATTAAAAACTACTGTATAACATAATTGTCAGTGTTCGCCACAGCGGACATTAATTATCTCAAAAATGGAAAATTATATATTTTTTTGTTTATTTTACAGAGATCCTAATGTCTATACAGACATGGGAAAATAACAGAAATTAAAAAGTATTTGAAAAAACATCTTGTCAAATTAAGGGTTAAACTTAGGAGACATCAAAACTCAATTTTAAATTAATCTAAACAAGAAGACCATCACGTGGCTTTTATAATCACTTATTGCCAATTCAGATTTTTTATATATATATATATAAACTAACTTCTTCCTTAATACTTGTTAAAGAGTTAAAACAATATTGGACAATAATATTTTGTTCCATAAATCTAATCAAAGAAATGTGCAGCTGTTGACTTCGAGTTTTAGTGGGGACTCCTGTGGAGGTTTGGTTTGGTTTGGTTTGGAGCGCTACGGTCTACTGTTTTGCACACGAGGGCTAATGAGACCGGGACCTACTGCTTAAAGCCGATTCCGAACGGCTACGAACATCCATGCCATAGTGGGATTCGAACCCACGAACTCCGGTTCCGAAGGCCAGCACCCTAACCAATCGGCCATCGTTCGGCTCCCCTGTGGAGGAGTTATAGATAAATAACAAAAGTGACAACAAATGGACCATTGTAACATTCCTGTGATGACTTTCTTAACGTTGATAATTTCTAGAAAGTTATCTACCTAAGATTGCTAGTTCGAGTAGTACATATAAAAAATATTTATAATAATACACAAATAAACAACATATATAAGCTTCTCTTTTTATTATTTTTTATAAGCTGTAAGGAAAGAGACATATAAAACTCGAATGAAGTTATGAAAGTAAAATAAAAAATAATGGATCGAATTTATTATTTTTGTACGCATTAATGATGAAAGAATATGGAAATAAATAATATTTAGAGAGTTAAATTTAAAAATTTATTTATCTGAAAATGTTTTATACTAATGTCTTCCAAGAATTACAAAATTTTAACCCTTAATTTGGTTAAGTCTGGCCGCTACACCGGCCATGTATATTTATAACTACTATATAACACAATTTTCAGTGTTCCCCACAGCGGACATTATCTCAAAAATGGAAAATGATATATTTTTTGTTTATTTTACAGAGATCCTAATATATATACAGACATGGAAAAATAAAAGAAATTAAAAAATATTTGAGAAAACATCTTGTCTAATTAAGGGTTAAAGTTAGGAGACATCAAAGCTCAATTTTAAATTAATCTAAACAGGAAGACCATCACGTGGCCTTTATAATCACTTAGTGCCAATCTAGATTTTATATATATATATAAAAGTAACTTCTTCCTTAATACTTGTTAAAGAGTTAAAACAATATCGGACAATAATATTTTGTTTCACAAATCTAATCAAAGAAATGTGCAGCTGTTGACTTCGAGTTTTAGTCGGGACCCCTGTGGAGGAGTTATAGATCACGGAATGGCACAAGCGTAACGCTCAAGCCCAGATAGAGATGTAGACTTCAGTTATGGAGGCAGGGGCTAAAAAATAATTCCAGCTTCCACAAAAGGGGCTATTTTAATGAGCCCACCTGAACGCCCGAAGGGGGTGCAGATGTGGAAGAATTTCATCAACAAGCGATTGGCAAAGAAAAAAAAGGGGCGTTAAAAACCGAGGGGATGAGTTGTGAAAGAGAGTGAAGAAAAAGAAGTCGATGTCGAGATTCAAGAGTTGCTGGACATCCAGAGAGCCCGGGCCAGCAATCGATTCCCGAACCATCATGCGTATGATCGGCACGCCTGCATAGACATCCAGCAAAATAACGCCCGCTACGCCAGTACCGACGCCCTTTACGCCCAACGTCCAGCCTTACTATTGTCAGCCCCTACCTGCTCCCCTGTAATTACTGGAGGTAAACAGATTTAACATATTCAAGGTCAAGGTCAAGGTAATTGGGTTTAACAGAGTACCTAGCGAAGAGTAAGGGTTTCACTTAAACCTCCGAACGTAAGCAAATCCAAACATAAATTTAGGCCTCTAGGCAAAAAGTGATCCAAACAACAATTTAATACACTCCGGTTCACAAGGAAGCGAGGGGGTGAGGACGTTCTCATAAAAAAATATGAGTAAACAATGTGTTGTCTAATTAGGGGATAATTAGACTGTAACCTTGACAATGACCATTAGGTATGGTTAACAGCAATACTTGGATTTAACAACATGAAGCTCATAAATAATAAAAAAGTAATACAATAATAAAAAATAGGGACAGTAAAAAGTTGCAACTTGGTACGGCAAATAAAAATAAACAAAAAGTGATAACACTAACAAAAAAGATATATTTTTGAGTTTTATAAAATTTTAAAATTTTTATTAAGCATTTTTTTCAGTTTTTTTTTAAATTTTTATAAACATAAAACAAGACAAAACATTACGTAAAGTAAAAATAAACGAGAGCAAAGTAGTGGAATGATGCGATACCCAAAATATTGGAAAATGAAAAATTAATAGAAAAATAGCCAAAATATTTAACATATTCATCATGATTATTTAGGCTTCAGTTATTAATACAATATTTTGATTAAGGAATAACGTATAACAAGAAGAAAATTGTAACAATTATTGTGTATTGATGAATATAAAATACAAATAATTGCTTGTTATGTCACATGTTAATAAAGAAATGTATTAATTGCAAATAGTGTACATAATAAATGTTTTAGTCCAAATATAAGGTATTATATTTTTACTGTGTTTCCCCTTTGTAAACGAACACTGGTGTTAGTTTTGTAAGTACATTACAACTGGACTATAATATTTTGTTTCATAAATCTAATATTAGAAATGAAACATCGAAAAACTAGAATAAATATTAAAAGTAATTAATTTTCCCTTAATTTGGCTAAGTCCGCTACAATGAACAATCAAATAAATAAAATCTTTATAATAAATATATATTTTTATAGATAATATATAATATATTAAATATATTATATATTATTATATAATATATTTAATAATTATATTTTGTTCCAGAAATCTAATCATAGAAATGAAACATCGAAAAACTAGAATAAATATTAAAAGTAATTAATTTTAACCCTTAATTTGGCTAAGTCCGCTAAAATGTACAACCAAATAAATAAAATCTTTATAATAAATATACGTTTTTATAGATAATGTATAATATATTAATATATTATATATTATTATATAATATATTTAATAATAATATTTGTTCCAGAAATCTAATCATAGAAATGAAACATCGAAAAACTAGAATAAATATTAAAAGTAATTAATTTTAACCCTTAATTTGGCTAAGTCCGCTACAATGAACAATCAAATAAATAAAATCTTTATAATAAATATATATTTTTACAGATAATATATAATATATTAAATATATTATATATTATTATATAATATATTTAAAATAATATTTTGTTCCAGAAATCTAATCATAGAAATGAAACATCGAAAAACTAGAATAAATATTAAAAGTAATTAATTTTAACCCTTAATTTGGCTAAGTCCGCTACAATGAACAATAAAAAAATAAAATCTTTATAATAAATATACGTTTTTATAGATAATGTATAATATATTAATATATTATATATTATTATATAATATATTATTATATAATATATTTAATAATAATATTTGTTCCAGAAATCTAATCATAGAAATGAAACATCGAAAAACTAGAATAAATATTAAAAGTAATTAATTTTAACCCTTAATTTGGCTAAGTCCGCTACAATGAACAATCAAATAAATAAAATCTTTATAATAAATACATATGTTTATATATAATATATAATATAATATATTATATTAAATATATCATATATTTTTATATAATATATTTAATAATAATATTTTGTTCCAGAAATCTAATCATAGAAATGAAACATCGAAAAACTAGAATAAATATTAAAAGTAATTAATTTTAACCCTTAATTTGGCTAAGTCCGCTACAATGAACAATCAAATAAATAAAATCTTTATAATAAATATATATTTTTATAGCTAACATATAATATTTTAAATATATTATATATTATTATTATTAATTATTATTATTATTATTTAAATTATTATTATTATTGTTATTATTATTTATTTAAATATAATTTTAATCGATATTTGAAAAACATCTTGTCAAATTAAGTGTTAATAAAATGAGTAACATTTTACTGTAGAAAGTGTAAGGTGCTATACATAATACATAAGGATTTGAAGGATTTAGTGTATTGCTTATAATAAATAAAATACTCAGAAATGGCAAAAACTGTAATTCTAAAAGTTCATGACAATTTGTAAAGTTTTTACCTAGCATTCAAACTTTTTAACATCTGAAAACTGTCCTATGTATTTTTTAAAACTATCTTAGAAACAATGGTGTACTAATGGTCACTGTCTACCGTTCTAATGCCCTCATTTCATAGTTCTTACCGCTTGTAAATGTTAATTTTAAAAATTTGAACTGAAGAAAGAGAAAGTATTTCGTCAGAAGTACTTTAGCTTATCTCTCGGGATGAAAAGGGCTAAACAAAAATATTGCTAAAATCTGCGTATAATGGAAAAAAATAAGATGGCTGTTGAAATTTCTCTAGAATGACAATGGTTTATTTCTACATGTGGTTAATATTGTTTTTACATGGACAAAGCTGTGTGTCTGTTTCTGTAAAACTGTCAGAATAATTTAAATGCGAAATTTTTTGTGTTGCAATCGAAATAACAGTCTCCACGATATCATAAGATAGGCAATATTTCTGAACTAGCAGTGGTTATAGAAGAAAATGAAAATCATTGCATCAGAAAACTGAATATTCACAATATATTCTAAAAGTCTAAAAATGTATTATGGTCTGGGAAATGAAATTAAAGGAGTTTATAATAGTTAGACTATTAGACAGGTAGTGATATGATACAGGATGGGAGATTGCGGTATGTTTTCTTTGATTTCTTCTTTGTCCTTTTTTTTACCGTACGATGACAGAATGGTTAGGGCACTGATATTCAATACCGGACTTCATGGGTTCGAATTCCACTGTGACATGGGTGTTCATAGCCGTTCGGAATCGGCTTTAAGCAGTAGCCCCCAGTAACATTAACCCTCTTGTTGCAAAAAAGTAGCCCGTAGTGCTCCAAACCAAACCAAACCTTCTGTTTTTTTGCTTATTTCAACCAGGGCTTCGAACCGTAATTTTTTTTTGTTCCGGTTTTCGTTCCGGTTCAACTAAAAAATTAATATCGGTTCAGTTCCGGTTTTCGCTCCGCCAAAAATAACGGTTTTCGGTTCAGTTCCGGTTTTCGCTCCGCCAAAAATAACTGTTTTCGTTTCAGTTCCAAATGAGTAATTTCATTTTATGTATATTCTTATTTGTACTAAAAATATAATTCTATCATAAACAAAAAATGTAATTCTGTCAAAATTTAGAAGATTTTATTCTTTTTTTAATTGGTACACTATGTGAATTGATACAAACAGCAGGCCTAATGAAATACTACTATTACGAAACATTTGAATCGCCGCCATTACCAAACACCCATTTGATGCGCAGAAGATTTGATAGATGCTTCATGCTACGTCACTCAGGGCCTCTCCTGTCTATTTACTCCTCCCTGATCTAAACAGTCTATACAAACATCCGTGGATGATCGCATGCTGAGATGTGAAAAATAAAATATAACTCGATATTTTTCTTAAAAAATCATCTATACTTCTAGTTTAATCAACTAAAGTAAATATGTCTTCTACTAGTAGTTTCATGCGAAACTGAATTAGAAAAATACTAGTGAATATCAAAATAGGAAATCGAGAAGCAGTATACATGTAATGATAATTATAAAGTTGACGTTAAATTAGAAAATATTGATAAGTTGGTAACAGTAACAAAATGACTGAAAGATATATCGAACCGAAATAAACCGATATTTTTTTCGGTTCAGTTCCGGTTTTCGTTTCGACCAAAATAACGGTTTTTTTCCGGTTTTCAATTTTCGGTTCAGTTCCGGTTTGAAGCCCTGATTTCAACCAATATGACTTCTTCTTTTTCGTACCCGCAAATAATGCATTTTTTACTATTGCATTTTTTGCATTTTTTCAGTGCATGCATTTTTTCAGTGCATGTAAGAATAATGTGTATTTATCTGTTTACTTTTTGCTAATCCTTTCAATGCAATTATACTTTAATATAACTCAAGTTTAGGTTAAAAAGATATACAATATAGATCTACATTTGACTGCCGTTGGCGACCAAAATGTCAGCAAAATGGCATAAATACACAGGAAGGTTAATAATCCCAAAAGTAACAATAAAAATATTTAAAGACGAAAATACAAATTTTTCAAAAATTTTTACAAGAAATTTAAAGGGTGAAAACGAATTTATAACGAGTCTTGCATCTGAATAAATCTCCGAAAATTTAAAAAAAGGGAAAAAATTGCAAAACCCTCCCATGAGAACCTATACTGCATCTTGATACTATCTGTATAAGTAAACAGTTTCCGTTTGAGTGTTTTGTTTATGAAAATGTTTGGTGTATGTATGGTTTGTTATAGTTTTTTAATTTTCACGTCTAAACTAAAATTCCTTCATCTCAATTTATATCCGGTGGAATAACAACCTGTGCAAGTAAAATTCGAGTGAAACAATATATATTTTGCGATTTTTCAAGAATCAAAATTGATTTAAGCCTTTAATAATGTCACAATTTCTTTAAGTAATTGAACGATTTTATAACATACAGTAACTATCATAAAGTTTTCGTATGTCTTATTTAGTTTAAGGCTACATGATAGATATAAATAAAAATTGAATTCTTTATTAATAATTTCGAAAAAATTCCATTTTCACCATTTCTTGGTGCTCCAATACATCATAAAAGGAATATCTTTTCTGTACACCGAAAGGAAGCGTAAAATCGTGTACGTAATTAAAAAAATCCTTTGCAGCACGTCATGAAAACATTTAAAAAAACGAAATTTAAGAACCCAGACCGAAGGCTGGGTGCGAAGCAG
>CM063506.1:72403187-72408187 GCA_032207245.1 Pardosa pseudoannulata | reverse complement strand
CAGTTCATTCTCACTTTCGTATAACGAGATTAAGGTCTGCCAGAACAAGGCGGGTTTGCTTTTAGCTTTCTGGATTGTTCTACTTTGTCAGCACAGCATATTTAACTGTAATTAGCCTGCTAATGGAATTTTTAAGTTTATGAATTTTTTCTTGTAATATTGTTATATTAATTTAATCGTTATATTAATTTAATATAGTTAATATTTCAGCTTATCAATATCAACATATATCCGCATTAATTTACAATATCATGATACAGCGATCATAATATTGATTACTAATTGTAAATTTTTAAATAAAATGCAAGCTTTTCTCTGGGTTGGTTAGGAGCACTACGGTCTACTTTTTTGCAACACGAGGGCTAATGAGACCGGGACCTAGTGCTTAAAGCTGATTCCTAATGTCTACAAACATCCATGCCCCAGTGGGACTCGAACCCACAAACTCCGATTCTGAAGGTCAGTGCCCTAACCAGTCGGCCATCGTTCGGCCAAGCCTTTCTCTGATTTTAATAATAATTTTAATATTCATTTAAGATTATTTCGAGAATTCTTTTAATCACATATTGCGTATTTGAAGTAAACTTAATTAATTTTCGAGATATGTAGAGGAAAATGTGTATTATTTTGAAATAATAAGGATTTAGTAACTCCATACTCATTATAAAAATAACTGATATTATATAATAACGTGTTGTTATGTTAGAAGAACGTGAGTTTCAAAAGCTATAATATTAAAAACAATCAATATAAAAATAACTGAAATATGCATCAAATATACATCAGATTTGAACAAATATCTAACTATAATATTTAAAACTAAAATGGGCAGGATTGATGTAGTGGTTTCTTCTCACGAAGCTTTGAAAGAAAACTGTTTTAAATATATAAATTGTTAATATAACAACCCTTTAAAGGACACTAATATAAATTTCTCAGGATTTAAGGAAATTAGTTTATAAATGTTATTTATGAAGCTTATAAATGTAAATTACATGAAAAAAATGGCCGAAAGATAGTCGATTGGCTAGGGTGCTGGCATTCAGTACCGGAGTTCGTGGGTTCGAATCCCACAGTGGCATGGATGTTCGTAGCCGTTCGGAATCGGCTTTAAGCTGTAGGTCCCGGTCTCATTAACCCTCGTGTTGCAAAAAGAGAACCGTAGCACTCCAAACCAAACATGAAAAAAATGTGCATTCATTGGAAGGAAGAAAGGTTAGAGGGCTGGTTTAAATTCAAAACCAACCCTTTGTACTGTGTAAAAATAATACTTTTTTTTAGATTTTTATTAAGGTGGGAGTACAATGAATAGTTATCATTGAAAGTGTATAATACAAAAATAGCTAAACACTTTTTAAGTGTTATTTTAATAAATATAGGTGGAGTCAGAAGGAAGATAAATCGAATTTCTGAATTTTCTGGGTAATGCAAGTTTAAACTTGCATATTTTAAATGGAAAAATGAATTAAGCGTAGTGTTTTTATCTGGTGTAAGTTTGAAATATCTTAAACATAGAAAAATTAAAAAAAAATCTTTCATATGTCTTTAAAAAGTGGAAAAAAGAAACTTTTAACAGGTGGATTCGCTGCAAAACCACTGTTTGTTAAAGGGTTAAAGGAATTGTTCAGCAGAACGTTGGCCGGATGCTTAGAGGCCTGATTTTTGGTACCAGAGTTCATGGGTTCGAATCCCACTGTGGATGTTCGTGGCCGTTCAGAATCGGCTTTCAGCAGTACTATTAAGCCTAGTCTTATTAAGCCTCGTATAGATCGTCGAAAGTAGATCGTAACACTCGAAACCAAACCAAAGGCATTATTCAGTCTAAAGTTAAAAAACTTTGATGATGTTGCCGATAAGTTAAATATCTTCATATACAAATACAGTAGAACCTCGGAAAAATGTCAAAAGTATGTTTGCGGAAGATGTACACATAAAAAGATTTCCACTTTCATTTGCAAAAAAAATGTACAAATAATGCATAAATTATATTTTTTCCAAGTGAGGTAATTTTTTATTGTTAATATTTATTAATATCTTGTTATATAAAACTGTAAATAATATAAAAAATATTACAAATTAATTAAAAAAAATTTCTTTACACATTGGTTATTCTTTCACAATTTTGACTGCTTTTGTGCAATAGAGTATACCTCGATATAACGACCCCCTGTGGGACCAACATCATATGGTCGTTGTAACGAATTGAAAAAATAATAAAAAAATTGAGCAAAGAAATGATGCAACAGTACATAACTAGAGAACAGTTCTATTTATTTGTATTTCCATTACTGAATTTTTGAAAAAAAAATTGATTGACGCCTGTTTCAAGTTCATTTGGGAATTTTTCATTATCACTGATTCCATATCCGTTAGATTTTGAAGAATATCTTCAGAATTAAATTGTCCTTCAAAATATTGACCCAAGGCATTGATTGCATTGAAGGCTTTTTTTTTCATTCACTTTTTCAAAAGCTTGGACGATTTCTTCTCAGTCGTCGGAATCGCAGATTTCTTCATTTCCGGAAATAAAATCGTCCTCATTCAAATTTTCTTCGCAGCACTGTAAAGTTTCATCTACCGCAACAAACTCAACAAAAGATAATTGCAGATCCGGAAATTTGATATTGAGGAGCTGGGTCATTTCATTAGTGTCTAGAATGTCATCTACCTAGGACATCAATGTCGTACATGACGAAAGGGTCCTTTAAGCAAACACAAAGAGAGGAGTACAGGTTTCTTGAAGTTACACCACAGTACAATAATTTTTAAATAGCCCACTTGCTCATGAGTTCTTCGGTCTAAAATTGGCGGTTGCTCTAACGAAAAATAATACGCTTGGGGTTGTTTTAATGATTCAAAATTAACATTATTCCTATGGTGAAATAATTGGGACTTTTTAAGATGGTCGTTATAACGAAGGGGTCGTTGTATAGTGGGGTCGTTTAAAAGAGGTTCTACTGTATTTCGATTAAAAGGATACAAATTTTCCATTAAAGTGATTTTATATTAACACCCACATGTCTACATATGCAAGTATTCTGTTGAAAGTATGAACTGATGTAAGTGTTAAAAGTAAGAAAAAAAAACTTAACAGAGTTAGACTTTCTAACTTTTTGACCTAACACCAAATTCAGAGAACTATTAAATGTTTCTTTACAAGCATTTTCAAAGTGTTTGCAAATGAAAATGTAAGAGATAGATTGTTTTTTTAATCTTATTTTTTAACCAGAATACAAAATTAAAAAAAAAAAAAACTCGTCACCTAGTTACCTTTCATAAAGACACTTTAACATTTCCAACATTTATCATGCCAGTGGTTTCGCAGATTTCACAGCTCGTTTGTGAGGAAATATAAATATGTATTCATTCAGTAACGCGAGATATAACAATTTTATTCGTCTGTTGTGATTATCAAAAGGAGTGGCCAACAAATAGGGCAGCGAAAGTTATCAATCTTAATATGTCATGGAAGTCATGTTGAGTACACGAAATAAAAAAAAAATGGACTTAAACGATTGTTTAAATTTTGAGTAAGGATCATTTAAGCCGTATAACTAAGGTTTTTTAACGAGACAGAGCTTTTTGAGGTGAAAATTTTTCATTATAAACCTGTTTACTTGTTATTCTGTTTTAAGAACTGTTCTAAGATCTTTTATATCAGAAAATAATGGTAAAAATTATAATTATGGATATTTTAGCCACCATTTACAATGGGAAATTGAAAATCATCGATTCAAAAACGTTAATTTACAGTACATTTTCATTTAAATTTTTAATTATTATTATTTTTTAAATTTTTAGCTCTTTATTTACTCATCTGTTGCATAGAAGTGTTGGTTAATTTTCTTCATATCTATCAGGAAATACTAGTGAAAATTATAATTATGGATCTTTTAGCCACCATTTACAATAGTAAATAGAAAATTATTAATTCAAAAGATCCATTTTCAGTACATTTAAATTTTAATTAATTAATTATTATTATTTTATTTTTCATTTACTCTTCTGTCGCATATAAGTGTTGGTTAATTTTTTCATATCTATCAGGAAATAATGGTGAAAATTATAATTATGGATTTTTTAGATACTAATTACAATAGGAAATAGAAAATCATCGATTCAAACAGATTAATTTTCAGTACATTTTAATTTAAACTCCTAATTATTATTTTTTAAATTTTTAGTTCTTCATTTACTCTTCTACCGCATAGAAGTGTTGGTTAATTTTCTTCATATCTACCAAGAAATAAAGGTGAATATTATAATTATGGATCTTTTAGCCATCATTTACAACAGGAAATAGAAAATCATCGATTCAAAAAGCTTCATTTTCAGTACATTTTAATTTAAATTCTTAATTATTTAAAAAAAATTTTAGTTCTTTATTTACTTTTCTGCCGCATAGAAGGGTTGGTTAATTTTCTTCATATCTATCAAGAAATAATGGTGAAAATTATAATAGGGATCTTTTAGCCACCATTTTCAATGGTAAATAGAAAATAATCGATTCAAAAAGATTAATTTTCAGTACATTTTAATTTAAATTCTTAATTATTATTTTTAAAATTTTAGTTCTTCATTTACTCTTCTGATTCATAGAAGTGTTGGTTAATTTTCTTCATATCTATCAGGAAATAATGGTGAAAATTCTAATTATGGATCTTTTAGCTACTAATTACAATAGGAAATAGAAAATCATCGATTCAAACAGATTAATTTTCAGTACATTTTAATTTAAATTCTTAATTATTATTTTTAAAATTTTAGTTCTTCATTTACTCTTCTGATTCATAGAAGTGTTGGTTAATTTTCTTCATATCTATCAGGAAATAATGGTGAAAATTCTAATTATGGATCTTTTAGCCACCATTTACATTAGTAAATACAAAATCATCGATTCAAAAAGATTCATTTTTTGTCCATTTTAATTTAAATTCTTAATTATTATTTTTAAAATTTTAGTTCTTCATTTACTCTTCTGATTCATAGAAGTGTTGGTT
>CM063506.1:72395687-72398187 GCA_032207245.1 Pardosa pseudoannulata | reverse complement strand
TTTTGCTGATATTGCATTTAATTCGCTTATTAAGTTGTTTTTTACTGTGGGAAAATTCTTTCTGTCATCGCTCTTGGGTGCACCTCTGTCCGATCAGAGTGAGCTCTGTGGCTTTTGGTTGTATGTTGTCCAGAAGATTAGATGTGCGTTGTTGCCGCTCTGGAATAAAGTTTAAATTAGACTTCTGCGTTCTCTTCAATGTCGGCCTGACTGCATTTTTATTATTGCTAGCTGTTGAGCTTTCTCCTTGTGAAGGAATTTTATAAAAAAGGGATTACATTTATATATTAATAAATAATAACCATTATTATATAACGGTGTTTTCAGGAATATTATTGAGTGAATTAATACTTATTTAATAAAGAAAACTATTAAGCTACAAAATTAATTTACGTTCAAAATTAAATAAAAACACAAAAAATGAATAAAATATTCATCTGAAGGAAGATAAATCATCCTAAATTAGTATAACCTAAAAAAAGTTCTGTTTCTTTTGTCCTACGGATTGTAATCAAGCTCAGGATCTAAGGTAATTAAAGAATCAATTTGCAAAAACACATTACACTAATAGATGTTTATGAGGAGAAAAACAGTTACAAAACACTTTCTAGAAACTAGAAAGTAATTATAATTAGATGCTTTTAAACGTGTTCAGTTCTTATCAGTGTCTTTAGTCAAAAAGAACATCCAGACGGATCCGCCCTTTCGTATTTTGCAATCACTTTCCCAAAGAAAATTAGCTGATGAACAGCTATAAAACGTGATCCACATTACAGAGAAATTATCAGAAGCATGAAAATATCATGTGATAGACATTGTCTCACATATTATACTTGTGGATTTTCTTATTGGTGAGAGCTTATTGTCAGAGTTTTTGACTCATATTTAACCCTCTTGTTCACTTATTATATGAAAATCAAAGGTAAAATCTTATCTGGGTACTACATGACGTATTTGCAAGCCTATTAACCTCCCACGTAGACTTAGTTTTTATACTCTCTGGTCCTGAAATAAAGAGCAATTTTTTAAAAATATTTTCTTTATACAGGGTGCCCAAAAACGACTGCATAAACTCTGCACAGCTAGATTTCTCGTTGTAAGTATATAAAAACTGCCCAAAGAAGCGTCCCTGTACGATCCATAATTTATGAGAAAAATACGAAAAACAAAGTATGACGTCAGTATCGGTGCAAGTAAAAAACACTTTATTGGACATATCAACAACAGTATTTGCATATATTTCCAGACGATAATGTTTAAAACGTTAGCCGCGCATATCGCGTCATGCATGCGCGCGCCATGGAATGACGTTAAACCTCCTTTGAACTGGCATTTAAAAGGCTACATCTTGCAGCTACCGGTTTGCAGGTACCGGTACGCGCGGCCATCCAATAGATGGCGCCACAGAATCTGATCTGAGCTCTCCTCGCTAAGAATTTTAAGCTGAACTTAATTTTTAATTTTACTTTTTATTCTTGTTTATTTTCTCCTTCTTAATTTAACGTTAATTTTTTCCTCTCTTTACTGCTTCCAGCAGTTCTTTCCTTTTAAGAAAAAAATAAAAAATTATAAAAATAAAAATAAAAATTTTAAATTTTTTTCCAAAAAACCACTAAAAATCCTTTGCTATCCTTAAACTTCCTTCTTTACTTTTTATTTTTTATTTTATCTTATTTTAATTAATTAATTGTTAAGGGCCTAGTAATATTTTATTTTTCCCCATTAAGACCTGCATTTGTATATTTATTGTGTTCCATTTTTAAAGAAAGACACCTGGTAAATAATTTATCAACTTCCTAACAGGGGATAAGGCCTTCGGCCCAGGAACCCCGGAAAACACTTCAACAGCTACCGGTAGTCTTCGTATGGTGGCCATGTATTTTGTTCGTGACTACTGTGACATGTACCTGATGTAAGGCCAATGTAATGGAAATGTGTTACGAACTGTTAGGGAATATTTGCTTCAAATTGTGCATATACTGCTGTTGATATGTTCAATAAAGTGTTTTTTCTTGCACCGGCAGTGACGTCATACTTTGTTTTTCGTATTTTTTCGTAAACTATGGATCGTACAGGAACGCTTTTTTGGGCAGTTTTTATGTACTCCCAACGAGGAATCTAGCTGTGAAGATTTTATGCCTTCGTTTTGGGGTATCCTGTATATTCTTATTATAAGAATATCGTTGAAAATTTAAAAACTGAGATTCAACGTCCCCTTTTATTATGCGGTCGTATTGGGACACCCTGTATACATATATTACAATTTACGTCTTCATCAGTTGTTTTAAAATACAAGTTACGTTGCTTTTACGTTTTTAAAAAATATATAATAATATAAAATAAAAAATATATAAGATAGTTTATAAGTTAAAAAATTCATGCAATATTTCTATTTTTAGATTAATATAATTTCTAAACATTTTGTCTCGAAATATATTACAGATATTTTGAAATAAAACAGAAAAAGTAGAAGTAAATAAGCATCAAATGATGTTTTTTT
>CM063506.1:72348187-72390687 GCA_032207245.1 Pardosa pseudoannulata | reverse complement strand
TTCGATTATATTACATATATAAAATAAAATGGAACACAATTTTATGTTTTACATTAGGAGAGGAATTTATTTGTGACTAGAGGCTGTTTAAAATAATTTTTTTAACCCGGATATGGAGCCTCTTAGACGAAATGAATTATCTTAAAGCTTGGAAAGTTGTAAGACAATTTGGTTTTACGCTGATTCAGCCTATGTGGCCATGCAACAGCTACTAATCCTAGTCATTCCAACAATGATCCTGAAAAGTTGCAAAATGTAAAAGAAGCTTTCAAACCATTAGAACACTATATAAAAAGTGATAGTTCTTTCAAACATGATTTTAATTTTGTCTGAAGTAGTATGGCAAAATTTTTGCAACAAGATACATGCTTTTGAGTACCACAAACATCTATATATGATATGAAAAGCCGATGAAGCGACAATGAGATTGGTTCAGGGGAGAAATCGGAAAGACGTTTCAATGGATATTGTAGTTTTATTTTCCGTAGGAGGATGATGAAGTGCTTAAGGATAGGTCTTTATAAACCACTGTTTAAATTATTGAAACTTCAAACAGTCATGCATAAAATGTATCTACGTACTGAAGAAAGCATTAAACGTTTCGTGCAGCTGGATTAATTGAGAGAGAGCACTGTTGAATAATAAGTGTTCGATTATATTACATATATAAAATAAAATGGAACACAATTTTATGTTTTACATTAGGAGAGGAATTTATTTGTGACTAGAGGCTGTTTAAAATAATTTTTTTTTAACCCGGATATGGAGCCTCTTAGACGAAATGAATTATCTTAAAGCTTGGAAAGTTGTAAGACAATTTGGTTTTACGCTGATTCAGCCTATGTGGCCATGCAACAGCTACTAATCCTAGTCATTCCAACAATGATCCTGAAAAGTTGCAAAATGCAAAAGAAGCTTTCAAACCATTAGAACACTATATAAAAAGTGATAGTTCTTTCAAACATGATTTTAATTTTGTCTGAAGTAGTATGGCAAAATTTTTGCAACAATACACGTGCTTTTGAGTACCACAAACATCTATGTGATATGAAAAGCCGATCAAGTCCACTTTCTCGGCTTTTTATATTCTACATCAGAGGTTCTTAAACTTTTACAGTCCTGAAGCACCTTCTTTGAGTTGGGAATTCAATGCGGAGTATCAAATTTTATCTCATCGGTTTGTATAGTATTGATATATGCGTGTTTGTATTATTTTATACAGAACACACTTATATTTGCAACTCTGTAATGATGTGATATATATTAGAACATATTAATATATTGATATTTGGTTAACGATAAATCACAATATTAAAATTCAGGTATCCTCCAGCTCTAGTTTTGACATCCAGAAATTAACCTTAATATAGTTTTAATTTTAAGCTAGCAAGTGTGACCGTGCTTCGCTACGGGAAACTTTAAATATTACTTTTAAACAAAACCAATTTTTTTTCGATTACTAATCTGTTAATTCTACACAATACAGTTCAAGTCATTGGAGAATAAACAAACAAAGTTGTTCCTATTACATATGTAACATAGTCATATTCAATTATCATGATATATTAATTTGCATTACACCTGTGTTAAACTTCAGTAATATATAACAGAGTTTCCCGATTAAAAGTACAAAAATTTAATTTCAGTTAACTAACTCTTCTCATGCTCACTAAACTTCTATTTAAGTAGTTGATATGTCACAGTTTTATTAATCTACCTATAAAGCTTTAAGGGTGAATTTTTTTTTTCAAATTTTCATCTTATTGTTAAACAGTTAAAAGCATACAACAATTTATTCTTCTCATAATCTATAATATTCTTCTCATAATTCTCATAAAGTTTACTTGTAAGATTAGTAGCGTATACTTTTTCAGAAAATTCTGCAGGATGTTCAGAAAATATTTTCTTACTCAGAATCACCCATGTATTACCGGTTGAATTTTGAATGTGTTAATTTTTTCTGAAGCAACTAACATTAATATATCTTTCAGATATTTCTAAATAAGCACGTTAACAAGAAATAATATAGTGAGCTGCAGAGAGATTTCAATGTAGACACCATTCTAAAATATTTGCATCATAAGCAGACGCATTGTTCTATTAAATGCATGCGGTAAATAATTAAATATTACCATTTTTTCCCTATCACGTTTGATATTTGCCTATATTACCTGTAAACAGAACAGGTAACAGAAAAAAAATATTTCCCCTAGATTTCGTACCTAGATTTATGCAATAAATCAAAATGACTCATCAACCACAAAAACTTAAAATGATTTTTCTGATAACAAAAAGAGGAGTACTGGGGAAGATCTGATGAATTATATACCATGCTAGTAATACATTGTTAAACATTTTTGAAAGCTGAAGATCTGGTGAATTAATGGATAAACCACAATGCTTATAAAGTAAGAAAAAATTGTTATTTTTCTACTATCTGTTTGTTATACATGCATTGTGTAAAGTGGAACAGCGTGTTTAGATCCTTGTTTTTTTTTCTAACAAGTGTTTCTTCACTGTACACTCTAATTATAATTAACCTTTAAATTATAATACCGCCCTCTGCGGTATGTTGACAGAGAAGTTATGAGTAGTTTTGACCTCAGCTGGGTAAGTACATCATTTGGGGCGTATAACAAGTTATGAATGATCAATGAAGTTTTTTTCTCAATGTAGTCAATTTTATTTTCTAGGAATTCAAATCTTGTTGTTTGGAACATTTGTGCAGATGAAGGAAAGGTGTAAGGTAGGTGGTGAGGTCATTTCAATGCTGTTTCGGACTTTAGTTTACAAGATATAACTGAAAGTATTTGAAAAACCTTATAATTTTGTCCTTTGTTTTAAGTTATTTTTAAAGCTCTATCAGAGATACTAGCTGGTTTTAGATCATTATTGTAAACTTAAGTTATCCCGGATTTCTCTTTCTATATATTTATATCCAAGAGACGTTGAGCAGAGCTGGGCTTTTCCCACAGTAAAATTTAAAAGCAAATCATTGTCTCTTAATGGGTTTTTTAAATACGATCACCCATTGTTAAGGATACACAAGAACTATTTTGGGTAAGTACTTCAAACAGTTTAAGAAAATTGAGATCAGTATCGTCTCAGAAACGTGATAATATTGCTAAAGATGTGGGAAAAAACGCAGACACAGGGTAAATGAGTTGAATAATCTGAGGCTATGATCATGAACTTGAGATACACGGAAAATGGTGGTGAAAACTTTATTTGCTCAGTCGCTGCTGCTTAGAAAGAAGAGATTAAAGAAATTTCTAAATTTTGGGGGAGATTTTTCTATTTCATTAATGCTAGTGCTCTCTAATGCTAACTTTTAACTAATTCTTTCCAATAATAATTAGGAATGGATATTCGTTGGTCGTTTAAAACATTATTGTAGGAGATTTTTGGCAAGAATCATCTAAGTCAGATGAAATTTCGTAAGGCAGATTTTATAAGGGGAAGGAAACGGTGGTGAAAACAGAGAGTTAAGAGAATTTTTTGATTCAACGGTAGTTTCAAAGATGTACGCCATTCCTTGAATCTACCAAAACAGACCTCATAGAGAAAATTAACGCTTTAAGCGGTTCTCACGTACAATTCCGCCAAACCGATGATGTCTTCAAAGCGGTTGTTACGTACAATTTTCGACCTCCAAAAACGTTCCGAAAATGGATGTAATGTACATTTCTACCAGTGTTTGAGGTAAGAGGGTCAGGTCGATATGTTTAGAAACTGCATCCATCTTTGACTGACATTTATTGAGGGATGCACCCCTACTCCCTGAGGCACAAAGACGCTGGTAGCTTTTCATGGCTTTGTAAATCTCTATTTCGAAGTATTTCGTTTGCGGTAATAGATGTATATCTAATTGCACCACTTAAATATCTTGGATAACTTTTGTAAAAAAATATAAATGCTCATCCAGCGATTTTTCTCGGGCATGTGCTTTTCTTCCTTTTTTCAGGAGCACATCCCACTTTTTCACCGTTTAACTAGTGAAATAAGTTATATACAGTATTAGACGTTTAATTATGTAATAAATAGACTAATATGAATAGAGCTGTAGTTATATTAGATAATAGAATTATAATTATATTATGTAATAAATAGAAATTAACTGTAATTCAATTGAAATTTATTAAGAAAAATTTTTCTTGTGATAACATCTAAAATTGGTTTCTCTAACAGCGTAGTTTCTCACTATAAAAATCTATATAAAAATAATTTTCTAGAAAGAAAAAGCGCATATTCCAACTCTTCAATATATATAGATTTAAAATATAGAAAAATGCACAATTTTTTGATTTATTTTGGTCTACAAATTGAGCAGACAGACGGTTAATTATGAAATAACTTGCATGCGTTATCTGGAATTAACATAAAGTATATAAATAGTAAAAAAATATATCTTCTTAATAAAGGCCATATGATAAATTATCAATTTTGTACACAGTCCAAGTTATTTTAATAATATTTATTAGTAAAAGCTTTTCTTTCTATCATTAAAAGTATTTATTTCCGTTTAGACAGCAGGCATATGCAAAATGTTGTTCACTTAGTTAATTTTGTCATTTGAATATAAACCATAAGCACTTGTCCCTTGAATGTTATCACATCATCCGTTTAGTTTAAGTAGATTTAAATAAATATTGAAATAATTTGATATTATGTTTAAAATCATTATTTACAGCATCTGATGAGGAACATACAGCTTTGCTCGTGCATAACGCAAATTCTGTTTTTTCAACAGAAAATGGTGGTCTGCTATAACGTGTAAATAACGTGCATCTAAAATTTGACTTAAAAGTTATTTTCCAGATTGTAAACCGATTGCTACTAGAATTCAAGTGCAATCAGCTGTTCAGTTTTACCCATTAAATTTTTAAGTATTGATGTTAGGCTTTTCTTTTTTTTTACAAATCTTACACATAATACGCCTATTGTGGATTTATGCAAACATGATTGTGTAAAAAGTGAGTCCTACATGCATTTAATTTGGTGTGAAGATTCTTCGTGACACCTAGCAAAACGTCTCAAAATCTTTTTTGTGCTAAATTTGGTTTTGATTTTTTAAAATTTAATATTAAAATGATTTTTCACTTTTTTATCTCTTGACGTATATACGATTTTATCTCTTTTACCTCTCGAAGTATCAAATGTAGGATAATACGATCAAAATCGGCATATCATCTTGAAGCTCACAATTTTTTTTTACTAATTTTTTAAAGAAATTACTTCACAATTAAAATTTTGTCACTTTTTGGTTCGAGAAACGAAAATTCATTTGAAAATTGTTATATAGATATGTTCATAATAATGTTTGTAAATTAATACGAATTAAAGATTGCATTTTGTTTTTAAAGAATTATAAAATTGGCTATTAAGTTATATTTTTTTAGTAATTTTCAATTTTAACACATTGTGTGCGGGTACGTTTCGCAGCGGAATTGTACCAGGAGCGGGCGTTTTGAACGTAAATTTAGTTATCCAGTTAAATCTCAATAGATTGAAAATTATTTGATTTTTTAACCAACTTTTCGTATTTTATATTGAAATATAAACTCTAAAAACTAGTTTTTCTACTAGTTCTAAAGTAGATAATGGGATGAACGCATTTCCGAGGCACCAGTTTGTGGGTGTGATGTTTTGAAATCTAAAGAAATATTTTAAGAGTATTAGTTATTATAACCTACTTTAGAACATGTATTGACGGTATTTAACATATTATTTGAACTAGATGAAAGGGTCTGAAAAAACACTACTAGCAGTTTTAAGGTAGGAAATGCGATATACGATTTTTTTACGACACCATTTTAAAAGTGTTATATTTCTAAATTAAAGGAAAAAATTTTAAAAGTATAAGTTATTAAAACTTATATTACCGCTATTTTACATATTAATAGAACTTGTTGAAAAGCCTCTAAAAATTAGCTTTTCTACTAGTTCTAAAATAAATAATGGGATGAAAGCATTTCCGAGGCACCATTTTGTAGGCGTGATGTTTTGAAATCTAATGAAATATTTTAAGATTATTAGTTATTATAACTTACTTTAGAACTTCTATTGGCGGTATTTAACATTTTATTTGAACTAGTTGCTAAGGCTTGAAAGAATACTACTAGTAGTTCTAAGGTAGAAAATGCGATATACACTTTTTTAGGGCACCACTTTTCAAGTGTTACGTTTCTAAATTTAAGGAAAATTTTTAAAAGTATAAGTTATTAAAACTTATATTACCGCCATTTTATATATTAAGAGAACTAGTAGAAAAGCCTCTAAAAACTAGTTTTTTCTACTAGTTCTAAAGTAGATAATGGGATGAACGTATTCCGTGGCACCATTTTGTAAGTGTGATATTTTGAAATCTAAAGAAATATTTTAAGAGTATTATTATTATAACGTACTTTAAAAATTGTTTTGGCGGTATTTAATATATTATTTGAACTAGTTGAAAGGCCTGTAAAATACTACTAGTAATTTTAAGGTAAAAAATGCGATATAAACTCTTTTAGGACGCCATTTTGCACGTGTTCCGTTTATAAATTTAAGGTAAATTTTTAAAAGTATAAGTTATTACAGCTTATATTGCCTCTATTTTATATATTAATAGAACTTTTGACAAGCCTTTAAAAACTAGTTTTTCTACTAGTTCTAAAGTAGATAATGGGATGAAAGCATTTCTAAGACACCATTTTGTGGGTGTGATCTTTTGAAATCTGAAGAAATATTTTAAGAGTATTAGTTATTTTAACTTACTTTAGAACCTGTATTGGCGGTATTTAACATATTATTTGAACTAGTTGAAAGGCCTGAAAAATACTACTAGCAGTTTTGAGGTAGAAAATGCGATATACACTTTTTTTAAGACACCATTTTAAAAGTGTTACGTTTCTAAATTTAAGGAAAATTTTTAAAAGTATAAGTTATTAAAACTTATATTACCGCCATTTTATATATTAATAGAACTAGTTGAAAATCCTCTAAAAACTAGTTTTTCAACTAGTTGTAAAATAGATAATGGAATGAATGCAATTCCGAGGCACCATTTTGTAAGTGTGATATTTTGAAATCTAAAGAAATATTTTAAGAGTATTATTATTATAACGTACTTTAAAAATTGTTTTGGCGGTATTTAATATATTATTTGAACTAGTTGAAAGGCCTGTAAAATACTACTAGTAATTTTAAGGTAAAAAATGCGATATAAACTCTTTTAGGACGCCATTTTGCACGTGTTACGTTTATAAATTTAAGGTAAATTTTTAAAAGTATAAGTTATTACAGCTTATATTGCCTCTATTTTATATATTAATAGAACTTTTGACAAGCCTTTAAAAACTAGTTTTTCTACTAGTTCTAAAGAAGATAATGGGATGAACGCATTTCCGAGACACCATTTTGTAGGTGTGATGTTTTGAAATCTAAAGAAATATTTTAATAGTATTAGTTATTATAACTTTAGAACATGTATTGGCAGTATTTAACATATTATTTGAACTAGTTGAAAGGCCTGAAAAATACTACTAGTAGTTTTGAGGTAGAAAATGCGATATACACTTTTTTTAGGACACCATTTTTAAAGTGTTATATTTCAAAATTAAAGGAAAATTTTTAAAAGTATAATTATTAAAACTTGTATTGCCACTATTTTATATATTAATAGAACTAGTTGAAAATCCTCTAAAATCTAGTTTTTCTACTAGTTCTATAGTAGATAATAGAATGAATGCATTTCCGAGGCACCATTTTGTAGGTGTGATGTTTTGAAATCTAAAGAAATATTTTAAGAGTATTAGTTATTATAATTTACTTTAAAACCTGCATTGGCTGTATTTAACATATTATTTGAACTAGTTGAAAGGCTTGAAAAAATAAGACTAGCAGTTTTAAGGTAGAAAATGGACACCATTTTTCAAGTATTACATTTCTAAATTAAAGGAAAATTTTTAAAAGTTATTAAAACTTATATTTTTTATATGAATAGAACTAGTTGAAAAGCCTCTAAAAACTAGTTTTTCTAATAGTTCTAAAGTAGATAATGGAATGAATGCATTTCCGAGGCACCATTGTGTAGGTGTGATGTTCTGAAATCTAAAGAAATATTAAGAGTATTAGTTATTATAATTTACTTTAGAACCTGCATTGGCTGTATTTAACATATTATTTGAACTAGTTGAAAAGCCTGAAAAAATAAGACTAGCAGTTTTAAGGTAGAAAATGGACACCATTTTTCAAGTGTTACATTTCTAAATTAAAGGAAAATTTTTAAAAGTTATTAAAACTTATATTTTTTATATGAATAGAACTAGTTGAAAATCCTCTAAAAACTAGTTTTTCTACTAGTTCTAAAGTAGATAATGGGATGAACGCATTTCCAAGACACAATTTTGCAGGTGTGAGGTTTCGAAATTTAAGGAAATCTATTTAAAAGTTAGATTAAAATTTTTACTTTTAAAGTATTACCCGACACGTTCTAAGTAAGAAAGAATACAATAACGTAGCAGTAAAAGCATTACCCTGAAGGATGCAATGCTTAAATAGAACAAAAGAAAAATTTGCTCATCTTTTGTTCTCCACCCACTTCTATTCTTCGTGATTAGATAACAAACTTGTAAAACATTTTTGTATTTTTTAAACATGGAAAATAATGTTAAACTTTTTTTTTTCGTTGTAGATACCCTTAAGAAATATCCCCTGTATATGTAGAACATCCTAAGTAGGGAAGATCATGAGAAAATTTCTGAACACGTAATTGATCAATCAATCAAAGAAGATTGTTATCTGCAGAATGGACTAAATCGGGGGTTCTCGGGTCAAAGGAAAGAAAAAAATTGATTGAGGAAAAAAATTCGTGGAAATTTTGAATATTATGGTCTAGTTATTTAGTATTACAGAGTTACAAGGTTGTTTTCGTTAAAACTTAATACGTGGTAGTAATAAGTAAGAATAAATCAATATAGTTATAAAGATAAAAATTAGTGTGTTAATTTTGCCCTGCTTATACACGCATGCAATATATATACTCCATAGATGTGGGCACATGCAACTTTTCATCGAGTTCAGTGTATCAGTTCTATATTATTTTAGATGGATCATCGATTTAGGAAAAACTACATATTGATAAAGCGACTGGGGAACTAAAATAATTAAAAATGAAAGAGACATTGAAAATGCAGTACACTTAAATAACACTATTCGTCGTCTTATTTCAATTTTTGGATAATTGGTGGGAATCTTAAAATTCCGCGATTAATTTCGTAAAAATAAAATATCGTTCACAGTTCGACTAATTATCCCCTTACTGAACTTTTGGAACGGGTGCTTTGTTTTTTTTATTCCAGATTTTGTGGGTTCGAATAGCACTGAATTGGAATGAATGTTTGTAGCCATTCGGAATTCTTCTAGAAAGTAGGTGGAGGGCTCAATAGTATTCATGTATCAAAAAGTAAACCATAGCACTGTAAAACTATCTGCCTAACTACTTCTCTTTCTCTCTCTCTCTCTGTATATATATATATATATATATATATATATATATATATATATATATATATATATATATATATATATATATATATATATACATATATATATATATATATATACATACATATATATATATATATATATATACATATATATATATATATATATATATATATATATATATATATATATATACATATATATATATATATATATATACACATATATATATATATATATATATATATATATAATATATATATATATATACATATATACACACACTCATATATATATATATATACATACATATACACACATATATATATATATGTATATGTATATATCTATCTATATATATTTGCATACACACACACACACACACACACACATATATATATATATATATACACATATACATATACATGAGAGAGAGGGAGTAAGGTAATAGGTATACAGATATATATTCTGAGAGAGGTAATTAATGTTAAGCTATTTATAAAGATAATTTCAAGTTCTTCAAATGTGTGGGGGGCTATTTTTATTTTAAAAAGAAGGTGCTAAATTTGAGGATTAAATTATTAGAGTAATAATAACAAAGAAATATTGGGGATTACAATAATAATGAGATATTTGTACCGGGTTTTTTGGAACACTTCTTAATGTTCTCAATAACTACGTAATTATTTTAATTCTCTACTGTAAATTACAGAATATATCAGTTACCATAAAGTAATTGTTAGTGTAAATACTTTAACCAAAGTAGAATCTGCACTTTAATTTACAATTAAAAATATTAGTATAACAACAGCAATAATAAAAGTAGTTAATGAACAGAAATGACGAAGACTTTAAGAAGGATAATTAAACTTATTAGATTGTAGAAACTAATTAATGATGGAATCATTAGTTATACTCATTAGCTCAATTTAAAATACATTTGTGTCAAAATAATAAGGTTAATTATCAGATTCTGGTTGCAAAACCATTTTCTCTTATTATTTAACACTTAAATTAAGCCCCATAAATAACCGCCATCTTATGATTTTATTAAAATTTAAATTCAATAAAGAATGTTTAAAACGTCGAATCTTAAATTATTCGTAAAACAGCAGTGTTTAATCGAGTCTTTGGATGTCCTTTAAGCATCAATGTGAAGTACCTTGTGAAACATTGCATGTTTTTAATAACATTGCATCACCAAGTTGTGTTTCGAATGTTAGTCAAGTACCTCTGCTTTCCCTCTCAATAGCGTGGTATTCATTTGCTTCAATTCAAATTATGTAGGCCAAAGCAACATGCACATACGGGGAGGTTTTAGTGCTCCTTAACGACTCATCATAATGGTTTGAAACCTTCAATAAAAAACCTTCCACCTTCTCTGCCCAACTTCAACCAGGGAAATTCGCATCAACTCAGACCAATTAACATCCCTAACCGGCATTCCAGCAACGGATTCTTTCTCCACTTGACACTCTTCCGGACAGATTTGGGTCGCGACCCTTGGAGAAGTGTCTCAGAAGCGTCTCTCTCAGAGAGAGAGTGGTGCTCCCGTGTAGATGGAAAACAATGCTACAGGGACGACCTCTGCTGACTGCAGTGTAAATAGTAAGCTACGGAATTGCCCAATTCATTTGAGAAGATCAAACTACGGCTTTTAATTAGGAAAAGCCATATATGTCAAGGAGTGAAATCCCAGCCATAACACTTATTTTATGACTGTATAAAATACTAACAGTTTTCTATTCCAAATTATTAATCTAATTTAAATTATGGAAACTTATACTATTTACTTAGCAATTGTGTGTGGGTACATTTCGTAGCGGAATTGTACCTGGAGCAGGCGTTTTGCAGGTAAATTAAGTTATTCAGTCAAATCTTAATAGATCGAAAATTATTTAACTCTTTAACCAACTTTCCTTATTTTATAATGAAATATGTAAACAAATATATAAATAGACAAATAAACAAGTAAAATATATATATATATATATATATATATATATATATAATATATAAATATACATACATATAATATCACTTTCGAAAGGGTCGAACGATGGCCGAATGGTTAGGGTGCTGGCCTTCGGAACCGGAGTTCGTGGGTTCGAATCCCACAATGGCATGGATGTTCGTAGCCATTCGGAATCGGCTTTAAACAGTAGGTCCCGGTCTCATTAGCCCTCGTGTTGCAAAAAGTAGACCGTAGCGCTCCAAACCAAACCATTTTCGAAAGGATAAATAAAAAGTTAATTTTAAATCTAAATTGATTTTTTAATCAAACTTCCCGTTCTGTGGTTCCGCATCGACTAATGTAAAAACTAATTTTTATTTGTCCAATTTTTTTAGAATCTATATAGTAGACAAGAACATTCGGCTTCGTTTCCTGTATATACCGTTATTTTTGTACCCACACACAAACCATATTAGTACCTGTTCCGCGCTCAAATATCAATCGTCAGAAAACGTACTAGTACGTGACCCGCATACAATGTCTTAACTTAAAATATGGAGTTTCAATAAGTCACGGATAATTTCTGGCGACTGCAGTGTATACAATAACCTACAAAATTGCCCAATTAATTTGGGAACGTCATACATGCAGTTTTCACGGACATCAGTTTTTAATTAAGAAAAGCCGTATAATTGTCATATATGTCAAAGAGTGAAATCCCAGTATTAACAATTTTTTACATCTGCATAAAATATTAACAGTTCTCTACTCTAAATTATTAATCTAATTTAAATCATAGAGATTCATACTATATACTTAATTTAAAATATGGAGTTTCAATAAGTCAGGGACAACTTCTGATGAGTGTAGTTTATACAATAACCTACAAAATTGCCCAATTCATTTGAGAACGTCATACAAGCAGTTTTCACGGACATCAACTTTTAACTAGGAAAAGTCGTATATATGGCATATATGTCAAAGAGTGAAATCCCAGTATTAGCAATTTTTCATGATTGCATACAATACTAACAGTTCTCTAGTCTAAATTATTAATCTAATTTAAAGTATGGAAATTTATACTATTTACTTAACTTAAAATATGAAGTTTCAATAAGTCAGGGACAACTTCTGGTGACTGCAGTGTATACAATAATCTACAGAATTGTCCAATTCATTTGAGAACGTCATACAAGCCTTTTTCACGGACATCAATTTTTAACTAGTAAAAGTCGTACATATGGCATATATGTCAAAGAGTGAAATCCAAGTATTAGCAATTTTGTCAGGGTCAACTTCTGGAGATTTTTTATGATTTCATACAATACTAACAGTTCTCTAGTCTAAATTATTATTTTAATTTAAAGTATAGAAATTTATACTACTTACTTAACTTGATATATGGAGTTTCAATACGTCAGGGACAACTTCTGGTGACTGCAGTGTATAGAATAACTTTCAGAATTTCCCAATTCATTTGAGAACGTCATACAAGCCTTTTTCACGGACATCAATTTTTAACTAGGAAAAGCCGTATATATGGCATATATATGAAAGAGTGAAATCCCAGTATTAGCAAATTTTTATGATTGCATACAATACTTATTGTTCTCTAGTCTAAATTATTAATCTAATTTAAAGTATGGAAATTTATACTATTTACTTAACTTAAAATATGGAGTTTCAATAAGTCACGGACAACTTATACAATAATCTGCAACGTATACAATAATCTACAGAAATGCACAATTCATTTACAGGCATCATTTTTTAATTAGGAAAAGCCATATGTATGTCTAAAGATGAAATCACAATGCTAACATTTCTTGTTCACTTAAGGAAATTCTAAAAGTTTTCTATTCTAATTTATTTACCCAATTTAAAATATGCAGATTTAAACGATTTTCATAATTTAAAATATGGAGATACAGTATGACAGGGCGACCTCTGTTGACTACAGTATAAATGGTAAGCTATGGAATTGCAAAATTTGTTTGGAAAGTCATGCCGGCTGTTTCACGGAATTCCTGTTTTAATCAAGAAAAACTATATATATGTCTAAGGGTGAAATTCTAAGATTAACATATCTTTATCGCTGAATAAACTAACAATTCAGTGCTTTAAATTATTAATTCAATTAAAAACATGGAGATGCATACTATTAACTTAATTTAAAATATGCAAGTGCGATAAGACAAGGGTGATCTCTACGACCTTGCTGAGTGTATACAGTTAGTTATAGAATTGTCCAATTCGTTTCAAAACATTATACATTCAGTTTTCACGGACTTAAGTTTTTAATTAGAAAAAGCTGTATGTCTAATAATGAAATAGCACTTAAAAAAAAAGACAAAAAGGAGTTGCAGAGTTTAGTTGTTACGATTTAAATCTGTTAACTTGATTAAATTTAGGATTATTTCTCTGAAAAAGTTTTAAGATAATCCTGAATTTAGAATTTTGTAGCAGGAAAGTTAGAAACTAAATGAAGTTAAGGGCCCTTTTTCAAAAAATCAGTTTAAATAGAAACCACTACATTTTTACTGTAAAAGTTTTAAAGTACAACCATTATAAAGCAAAAGTGTTTATTTTAAAATATTAACATATTTAAAATATGTAGATTTAAACTATTTTCATAATTTAAAATATGGAGAAACAGTAAGACAGGGCCGACCTTTGTTGACTGTAGTATAAATGGTAAGGTACGAAATTGCAAAATTTGTTCGAAAAAACATGCTGGCAGTTTTCACGGAATACCTGTTTTAATTAGGAGAAACTGTATGTAATCTATGGGTGTATGTATGTATATCTAAGGGTGAAATTCTAAAATTAACATATTGTTATTACTGAATAAAATACTAACAATTCACTGATTTAATTTAATTAACTCAATTTTAATATGGAGATACAAACTATTAACTTAATTTAAAATATGCAAGTACCATAAGGCAAGGGCAATCTCTACGACCTTGTTGAGTGTAAACAGTTAGTTATAGAATTGTCCAATTCGTTTCAGAACATTATACATGCAGTTTTCACGGACTTCAGTTTTAATTAGGAAAAGCCATATGTCTAAGAAGGAAATAGCCTTTTAAAAATAAAGACAAAAAAGAGTTACACAGTGTAGTTGTTAAGATTTAAATCTGTGAACTTGATGAGCTTATTAAATTTAGGATTTTTTCTCTGAAAAAGTGTTAAGATAAACCTGAATTTAGAATTTTGTAGCAGGAAAGTTAGAAACTAAATGAAGTTAAGGGCCTTTTTTTAAAAGACTAGTTTATATAGAAATCACTACATTTTTACTGTAAAAGTTTTTAAAGTAACCCATCATAAAGCAAAAGTATTTATATTAAAATATTAACATTTCGTCACCACTTCTTAAACTATTAACAGTTTTCTTAGTTTAACCTTATCTCACAAATCTCATATAACTAAGGAAAAATTATGTATGTCTAAGGGTGAAATTCTAATATTAACATAGATTTATCACTGAATCAAATACTAACAATTCACTACTTTAAATTATTAACTAAATTAAAATATGGAGATACAAACTATTAACTTAATTTAAAATATGCAAGTGCGATAAGACAAGTGTGATCTCTACGACCTTGGTGAGTGTAAATAGTTAGTTATAGAATTGTCCAATTCGTTTCAGAACATTATACATGCAGTTTTCACGGACTTCAGTTTTTAATTAGGAAAAGCCATATGTCTAAGAATGAAATAGCCTTTTAAAAATAAAGACAAAAAAGAGTTGCACATTTTAATTGTTACGATTTAAATCTGTTAACTTGATGAACTTATTAAATTTAGGACTATTTCTCTGAAAAAGTGTTAAGATAATCCTGAATTTAGAATTTTATAGCAGGAAAGTTAGAAATTAAATGAAGTTAAGGGCCATTTTTTAAAAAATCAGTTTAAATAGAAACCACTACATTTTTACTGTAAAAGTTTTAAAGTAAACCATTATAAAGCAAAAGTGTTTATTTTAAAATATTAACATATTTAAAATATGCATATTTAAACTATTTCATAACTTAAAATATGTAGAAACAGTACAGTATGACAGGGCCGACCTTTGTTGACTGTAGTATAAATGGTAAGCTACGAAATTGCAAAATTTGTTTGGAAAGTCATGCCGGCAATTTTCACGGAATTCCTGTTTTAATTAGGAAAAACTATGTATGTCTAAGGGTGAAATTCTAATATTAACATATCTTTATCAGTTAATAAAATACTAACAGTTCACTGCTTTAAATTATTAGCTCAATTAAAAATATGGAGATACAAACTATTAAATTAATTTAAAATATGCAGATAGTATAAGGCAAGGGCGATCTCTACGACCTTGTTGAGTGTGAATACTAAGTTATAGAATTGTCCAATTCGTTTCAGAACATTATACATTCAGTTTTCACGGACTTAAGTTTTTAATTAGAAAAAGCTGTATGTCTAAGAATGAAATAGCATTTTAAGAATAAAGACAAAAAGGAGTTGCACAGTTTAGTTGTTACGATTTAAATCTGTTAACTTGATGAACTTATTAAATTTAGGATTATTTCTCTGAAAAAGTGTTAAGATAATCCTGAATTTAGAATTTTGTAGCAGGAAAGTTAGAAACTAAATGAAGTTAAGGGCACTTTTCTAAAAAATCAGTTAAAATAGAAACCATTACATCTTTACTGTAAAATTTTTAAGTAAACCATTATAAAGCAAAAGTGTTTATTTTAAAATATTAACATATTTAAATTATGCAGATTCAAACTATTTTCATAATTTAAAATATGGAGAAACAGTATGACAGGGCCGACCTTTGTTGACTGTAGTATAAATGGCAAGCTACGAAATTGCAAAATTTGTTTGAAAAGTCATGCCGGCAGTTTTTACAAAATTCCTGTTTTAATTAGGAAAAACTATAAGTATGTCTAAGGGTGAAATTCTAATATTAACATATCTTTATCAATGCATAAAATACTAACAGTTCACTAATTTAAGTTATTAACTTAATTAAAATTATGGAGATACAAATTATTAACTTAATTTGATACATGGAGTTACAATAAGACAAATGCTATCTCTACAGCCTTGTTGAGTGTAAATAGTAAGTTATAGAATTGTCAAATTCGTTTCAGAACATTATACATGCAGTTTTAAAGAATAAAGACAAAAAGGAATTGCATATTTTGGTTGTTTCGATTTAAATCTGTTAACTTGATGAACTTATTTAAGATTATTTCTCTGAAAAAGTGTTAGTATAAACCTGAATTTAGAATTTTGTAGCATGAAAGTGAGAAACTAAAGGAAGCTAATCACTAAGAGTTCTTGCTTTCAGTTAAAAATTATTCTACTTAAATGTATTCTACCAAATATTTCCGAAAATCTTCTAAACGCATACCAACCTTTCTTTTTTATTAATGGTTTTTTAGTCAGAAAAGTTGTGACAAATCTGAAGGTCCTGTGGCGGTTATTCAAAATCCATCTGGATTCCATCTGGATTATCGAGACAAGAACTACAAACCAAATTTTCTCCATCCATCTGAATGTATGTTTAAATTATTGTGTGAACAAACTCACACGAAGATACACACACACACACAACTATAATTCTAAAAAGGACTTTTCCGGACTTAAAAAGATCTCAAACTTAGTTTTCATTCAAATCTTCTATAAAACTTTTCATGAGTTATATGGTTTTATTCTAAGTATGCGTCACCGGATTAAAAAATTTGAAAAAATGTTTTTTAAAAACAGATTAAAGGGATTGTTAAAATTAGGAGAGAAATTTTGCGTAGTGTTTTCAAATACTTACGTGTTGAAAAGATCTGATTTTAGTAAAAAATTAATGATCACTAACTAATAAGTAGACCAATTCTTTTTCTACATAAAAATAACTTTACGTAGATAAATTTACGTAGTATCCTCACAGATATAAATGTTGAAAAGGCCTTATTCTAGTGAGAATGTAATAATTACTAAGCCAGAAAGTAAACCAATTCCCTTTCTATACAAAAATAACTTTACGTAGATCAATTTACGTAGTATCCTCACAGATATAAATGTTGAAAAGACCTTATTCTAGTGAATGTAATAATTACTAATTAGAAAGTAAACCAATTCCCTTTCTATACAAAAATAACTTTACGTAGAGAAATTTACGTAGTATCCTCACAGATATAAATGTTGAAAAAGTCTTATTCTAGTAAGAAATTAATAATCACTAAGCCATAAAGTACACAAATTACCTTTCTATACAAAAATAACTTTTCGTTTAGAAATTTACGTAGTATCCTCACAGATATAAATGTTGAAAAGGCCTTATTCTAGTGAGAATGTAATAATTACTAAGCCAGAAAGTAAACCAATTCCCTTTCTATACAAAAATAACTTTACGTAGATAAATTTACGTAGTATCCTCACAGATATAAATGTTGAAAAGACCTTATTCTAGTGAGAATGTAATAATTACTAAGCTAGAAAGTAAACCAATTCCCTTTCTATACAAAAATAACTTTACGTAGATAAATTTACGTAGTATCCTCACAGATATAAATGTTGAAAAGACCTTATTCTAGTGAGAATGTAATAATTACTAAGCTAGAAAGTAAACCAATTCCCTTTCTATACAAAAATAACTTTACGTAGAGAAATTTACGTAGTATCCTCACAGATATAAATGTTGAAAAAGTCTTATTCTAGTAAGAAATTAATAATCACTAAGCCATAAAGTACACAAATTACCTTTCTATACAAAAATAACTTTTCGTTTAGAAATTTACGTAGTATCCTCACAGATATAAATGCTGAAAAGGCCTTATTCTAGTGAGAATGTAATAATTACTAAGCTAGAAAGTAAACCAATTCCCTTTCTATACAAAAATAACTTTACGTAGATAAATTTACGTAGTATCCTCACAGATATAAATATTGAAAAGGCCTTATTCTAGTGAGAATGTAATAATTACTAAGCCAGAAATTAAACCAATTCCTTTTCTATACAAAAATAACTTTACGTAGATAAATTTACGTAGTATCCTCACAGATATAAATGTTGAAAAGGCCTTATTCTAGTGAGAATGTAATAATTACTAAGCCAGAAAGTAAACCAATTCCCTTTCTATACAAAAATAACTTTACGTAGATAAATTTACGTAGTATCCTCACAGATATAAATGTTGAAAAGGCCTTATTCTAGTGAGAATGTAATAATTACTAAGCCAGAAAGTAAACCAATTCCCTTTCTATACAAAAATAACTTTACGTAGAGAAATTTACGTAGTATCCTCACAGATATAAATGTTGAAAAGGCCTTATTCTAGTGAGAATGTAATAATTACTAAGCCAAAAAGTAAACAAATTCCCTTTCTATACAAATATAACTTTACGTAGTATCCTCACAAATATAAATGTTGAAAAGGCCTTATTCTAGTGAGAATGTAATAATTACTAAGCCAGAAAGTAAACCAATTCCCTTTCTATACAAAAATAACTTTACGTAGATAAATTTACGTAGTATCCTCAAATATATAAATGTCAAAGATCTTATACTAGGGAGAAATCAGTGGAAATTAAATAGAAAATAAACTTTTTTCCACTCTACATAAATAAGTGGATATCTAGGTATATTCTAGTATACCACACGAGTTTGTTTCTACAAATTCCGCTAAAATACAAATACATCTGGAGTTTTTTTCACACGATATCTGCGGTAAATAATATAGAGCATATAGACCGGTAACATTTCTTTGCAAGAGTAGGACTTAGAACAATACAATCATGGTTTTAATACACTGATTATTTCCTTAACTTGCCTTTCTTACAAATAATGGGTAAAGATTGTAACTATACCTTCTGATAACATTTGATGAAGCTCTTTTATCGACCGTAATAAGGAAAACGTTAAAGGAAAGCGAAACTTCCCTTTTGCGGCAGGGAATGATCGTTAGGGACGATAGAAAAAAAAAGGTTCAAACAGACATCGAAAATGATTGCCAGTGTCCGAAATTCGTGACAGAACAAGCGATAACATCGGCTAGCTTGTCACAAGCTTATGTGACTGAAATCTATCAAGGAAGTTTCCGAGGCTGAAAGAAGAAGTGCCTGCTAGGATTTATTAGTGTTATATCAGTTGGTAATTGCTTTGACAGCAAGTCGTAAATTTGTTAAGCACGTATTGTAAGAGGAGAAAGGAAACGTGTTAGAAATGTGTTAATTGGATGATAGTGTCATCGGTTTACGACTTAAATAGTCACTAAAGATGTATAAAAAAACTGCTTCAAGTAAAGAAGTAGTAACAGTCCATGCTTTAGAACTTTTTTTTAACCTAGTAAGAGTATTCTCTTCTTGGTATAATTGTCTGTTTACAATAAAATAAATACTAACTAACTTCTTTTTGTGCACCAAGCTAAAATCCAATTTCAATATCTTCCTCCTTCTTCAGTAAATAAATTACAGTAGTACAAAAATAATCTAATTTCTAAAATTTACTGCTATTAAGACTAAAATAGACGTTAATCTAGTCGAAATTTGCTTTAAAATAAGATATATCTGTATAATTTAATTGTGAAATGAACCTAAAAAAATCAAAGATGATGTTTTAATATCCATCAACTTATTATTAATATAATTGTTACCCCAACATACATAATTTATTTATTACTAATAACTAATTTAGACAGTTTCTAAAAGAAAAATTTTCGAATTTTACACTCATTTGAAACGAAGTGCATTTCTAACCGTCATATACCCTAGAAATATATCGGCAATTTACCTTTCTAATATAAAAAGAAATGCTAGTTAAAATTAATTTATTACGAACAGCTAAAATCTAACTTTTTGAAACTAAAAGATTTATACATATCTGTACGGAAAAATGGATATTTTAACTATTATTTTAACATTAGTTCCAGTGAACGCTTACGATATCGACTATTTTTTGTATTAATGCCTAAAAGTTATTCTATGGATAAAAATAATTAAGTTATATGTAAAATTGACGTTCGCGGAACATTTTTAATAATACTCCTTTGAAGTAATTAAAAATTAGAAATTTATAAAATTATTAAGAGTTTAGTTTGATATTATAAACACATTCACATAAGTGTATTGCTAATAACATAATCAATTCTCACGAAAATTGTACAAAATAAAATGCATTAATTTTGAAAGTCCTCTGTACTCTTAAGAGCACTAAAGTATTTAAAGGAATCCTGCTATTCCACCATGTTAGGTAAGAGGTCCTCGTGAAGGATCTTAGGACTTTTAAACTGCTACATTACATTAGAAATATTCTTTTATTTGACTTTCAATAACTTAATACTATTATCACAATTGACAAAAATTTTTGTTGCTTTCAGAACATTTTCAAATTTAATATTTCCATAAAATAAATGCTTTTGATGGTAAAGTAAAAGGTATAAATACAATAAATTTTTGTACAAAAGTAAATGTACATTATAAATGTTTTTGTAAACTTATTTGTTATTAACCCTCTAAGCGGTTCGCACGTACAATTCCGCCAAACCGATGATGTCTTGAAAGCGGTTGTCATGTACAATTTTCGACCTCCAAAAACGTTCCGAAAATGGATGTAATGTACATTTCTGACAGTGTTTGAGGTAGGAGGGTCAGGTCTATTGTTTAAAAACTGCATCCCTCTTTGACTGACATTTATTGAGGGATGTACCCCTTCTCTCTGAGACACAAAGACGCTGATAGCTTTTCATGGCCCTATAAATCTATATTTCGAAGTATTTCGTTTACAGTAACAGATGTATCTCTAAATACACCACTTAAATATCTTGGATAGATTTCGTAAGAAAATATAAATAAGTCTCTTAAAGAATATTTTTATTTGTACTTTTAGAATCCATTATTTCTTATGGAATGATCTTCGAGACTTGACGAGCTTTATGTGTATTAAAAATTAACAATCTATAATATCTATTTATATATCGATTTATAACCTAAAGTAAAGGAACAATAACGAGAGAGAGTTTTCCGTATTCCATTCTAGTCGGCAAAGGGTGAAGTAAAAAATCATAGAACGCTTTGGCCATTGACACAATAAACCTTTAGCGTATTTTTGGAGTCTTTTTTAGATCGGTGTGTTCCACTCGGAGGGTTAAAGGAACTCAAGCTTTAATTAAAGGAGAATGCTTAATTTTACATTAAAACGATGACAAATAGAATGGATGGCTTAGAGAATGATTTAACTATATAATGAATTAATTTCTATCTCAAAAAACTACTGTGATTACTGCTTATTAACTGCTATCTAAAGTTCCTTTGAAATTGAAAAATGGAAAAGAAATAGTTTATTTATAACATTTTTTTAACCATAGTATTTTAATTTAAGTATTAAAAATTTTAGAGAGTTTCAGTTTACAGATAGTAGAACCGCGGTAGTTCAGTCGGCAAAGGCAGCGTTCTCGCTACTGAAAGGTTGAGGGTTCGGGGCTGGAGACGGCCTAAGATCCGCCGTGTTCGCTAAAGGTGACTGAGGCACGTAAAATATGTTCGAGGTCACAAAGTCCTCCAAGTTCTCAAACGATATCTCTGGGGGTGGCAGGCCAAGCCTGCGGGAGTCTTCTGCTTGGTCCATGATTCTAAATTACGAGGACCCAAAATGGGGTAATGTTACTCGTAATGGGGTAATGTTACAATGGAGTAATGTTACTCGCCTCCGAAGCATATCTTAAGATACACGTGTTCCCGGGTGCGCTAAATGAGTAACAGCCTTGTTAAGGCATCAGGATAATGTCTGTATCGCCTGCTGCTTTGGAAAAAAAAGTTTAGAGATAGCAAGAATGCAATCTAAAACTAAACGAAACTCCTCGGCGCTGCAGCTCACATGAGACCATGGCTTATGGTAACAATTTCTGCTTTTGATATCTGGGGTACGAAGTATGTGTCCCGGTTAGGTGGTCAATCTTACTCGGATCACCCAGTGTTTAGTTCCCAAACATGTTTGGTCCTCAGTTTATCAATCCATTGAAGGAATGAATGGCTGAGTCAACCTTATCGAACCCGAGGATAAAAATTCGGACCTGTGTCTTGAGAACGCGAAGCACTACCCCAGCGTCACTGAGTTTCCAATGATTTAACCAAATATAGAAACTTTCAAACAGCTTTATTTATTACACAATGATTAAGACTTTCGGTCACCTTTCGACTTCAATTGTATTATAAAATCAACGCTTTCTTTTATACAAAGAATCAGTTCAAATCTAACAATAAAGTAGGTCAAATGAAAACTAATTTCTTCTCCTTTCTAATAGAATCATAAAAGAGATCGTATTTTTAAAATAGATGAATATATCTAGCGTTCCATCTTGTCTAACGATAACAATAGTCTCTATTCTTCGCGCTTCTTATTTGACATAATGTGTAACCACTCCCCAGTCATCGCAGTTTCGCAAAACCCGTTTGACGTCACCTGAATTTCAATTGCTTTCTCATGGATTAACAACTCCATCTAGATTTTTTTAAAATTCAAATTCAAAGACTACCCCTTTAAAATTTTTTAAAAAAGAATGTTGGATTAAATCTATGACATCAGGTTTTAAAGACCTCTACTTGCCTAACTATGATATAAATATGCAATTACTGTTACTGCATGTGACAGAAAGATGTTGCTTCCTTCAAATTCTAGCGTATTCTTAAGATATTCTGTACATTGTAGCATATTGATTCTAAATGTGCTAGAAAAACGATAACGGAGGCCTACGTACAGACTAAAGATCTTTATTAGAAACACAAAATGTTAAAGTCAAGATGAAGAAAAAGATGAACATCGGATGGTACGTACAATGAAATGATTATCGTACAGGAAACAACCTTACTAATTGTCCGAATATCATATACAGATAGAAAAAAAAAGGGGGGGGGGAGAACACTCTCAGTCGCTCTCCTAACGCTATCAGCCGATGAGTTCATAGGAGACTCCATTGGTCAAAAATAACCCTGGACCATGAACTCCGGTCTTTTTATATTGCCCGCAGATTTACATCGCAGGTGATCGGACATCTCTGGTTGATGACGTAGCGAGGAACCGCTTGTAGAACTCTAGCCGGACAGGTGTTAGCCCGGTTCTAAGGGGAGTTTGCAGTAATCACGAGCAATCTCGACGATTTATAGGACATCATTAATCGATGTCCCTGGACAAACCTTTGGAGAACAAGGTAGGAAAGTATTGCTGCTTCCCTTACAATATAGAGGATTTCTGTCATGCGACTCTTTCTTCGGGATATCATTTCAACCAACACTGGAAACACTTCACCAGCATCATAAGGAATTTTTCATACAGAATGATTGAGATGATCCTCGGTGTTAATAATCCTCTATACAGCATCCTATTCTGCGCAAAACAACGTCTTTTTACAAGGTAAAGATGAGCTCAGATCAAGTGTTCACAAAAAGAGCATTAGCCGTTTCTACCTTAGGCCTTTTTTATTATGGTAGAAGATAAGACTGTAACTGGGAATTTAATGTAACAAAATTTCGTTACAACATGCATATTATAAGAGAAGGAAATTAGAAAATCAGAATGATTAAAGACACATAAAAATGTCCCCAGCGAAATTTTATTTTACCTTCCATATCATCGTCATTAGTACAGAACGGAATTAGTAGTGAAGGCGTAGGCGTCAACTGAAAGAGAACGAAATACCCTGAGTACATCTTACAGCATTGCTAATGTAACATTAGAACAACTATTTGGGAGCTGTTTTTAAAAATAGGTGAGACCCCTAGGCCAGGCCGTAGAATTGCTGACTCTGAAAGTAATATATATATATATATATATATATTTGCATTTCCATAAATTTTACTCCCTATTACATACAAAATAAAATCTGCTTTTGACTATTCAGACCACACTAGTGTTATACGTTACTAAATTCTCTCTACAATGAAGGTTTACCCATGAATGTAGGTCCCCATATGACAAATCCTCAAGAATCAAATAAAATTTCTTGGGGGTAAAATTTAATCTAAAATAAAAATTTCTACCTAAAACAAGAAAATCAGACTAATTCATCCTCAGATAAATTTTAAACTCTGATTTAGCATAAAATCATATACCATTTTCTTACCTACTTACGTAATGAAGGATTTTAAATAAAGACATTACTATAATGGGAGAGGGGAAAATTTATCTAATTTTATATACCACCTTAAACGATAAGTATAAGAAAATCATCTCATTGTTTCCACAAATATTTGAATAAAAATGCCACATTCAGACAACATTAATTTTTGCTGTTTTTCAAAGAATAGCACTCAAACTCAGTCGGTTACCTAAAATTTGAATTACTATTAAAAGCTAAAATTAAATAATAATACGCATTCTTTTAGTGCAACAGAAGAAAAGAAGCTGATCAGTCCACTAATGAAAATCACTGAATGGGAATACTTTCTAATTATTGGGGTTTGCTTCTTTAGATTTAAAACGTTAATGTTCAGTTTGCAGAAATTATATCTTCTCCTCTCTAACATAAAGGGTCAAGGTATTTGTTCTCATTCTATCCCCGATAATGAGCAACGCATTTAAAAGCTTAAGTAACCAGAATTATTAAATACATCAGGGAAACTGATTAGAAGATTGAAGATCAGGTTACCAGTTATCAAAGTGAGTCATAATTACAGAGTAAAAAGTCACAGATTGAAATACTGTTCAAAGCCACTCTATCTGTTCTACATGCTACCTCATAATGTTGATAAATGCCATTAAGACTCGTGTTTATCACTTCACTTTCATCCGTCTTACACTGTCACGAACGTTCTCTAGCACGGCATCTAGAAGAATATATCATTGTGAAATATAAGCTGTTTATCAGAAAAAAACATGGTAGTTAATAATCACTACTGCTTCATATTTATTTGACCTCGATTGATGTTGGGTATGATGGATGAATACGGATATAGTTTAGGCAACAAGTTAATTGTATGGGTGATCAACGGTATTTCATGACTTTCTCGAGGTAGATATTAGATGATACAGACGTTAGTTGTTAAAAACATTTTAATGCCCCTAGAAAAATCAATGGTAGACATTCGAGAAAGTAGCCTTTATGAGTGATGCATAACTGAGAATGGAAGATAAGAACTATTCTTTTACAGACCTTGGTAATCCATATGATGCATTTCTATACCATAGCTTTTGATGAGATTATACTAAAAAGTAGAGGTTCAAAAATCCAAACATCTTTATAGTGCATGCAAAGCATAAGATTGACGATATGAAATCCAAAGAAAAACAGAAGCAATAGATTTATAGGTCAAGGTAAAAACTCAACAATATAATTCTTGAGAAGAAATATTTAAGTAGGTTTTCTAAGAAATATTTCAAAAATTGATCACGTTTTCATTACACATACGATCTAAATAAAAACAAAGATAAACTCTTCCATCACATTAAATTTAAACCGAGAGTTTAGTGAAATATGTTTCCATTGCTAAATCTGAAGGAGATTGATTAATTCCACTGTACTATAGTTTATTCCTAAAATTTAAAACGCAAGTTTTTCTATCTGGTAAAGGAAAATAAGGCAAAGAAAATATTTTTTTGCCCAACGCAACAGACGATAGACATTATCTTATCGTCTTAACAAGGCTGCGAACCTGTTTCTCATTTAGCACTACCCGATGTAGCTTAAGGTGGCAAAGAAAATATATGTATCAGGATTTTAATGAAGATTAAGGGGCTCTTTAGATCTCAAGAAAACAAGCAAAAAGAACAAAAAAATAACAAGATAATAAGCAAGATAACAAGAAACATGATAACAAGATAACAAGAAAAAAATATTTTGAGCTATGTTTCTCTGTGTGAGAACACTATAAGTTTCTTTTATTTAAAAAGGCAGTCAAAGTTTGATTATATCTCTGTATGTGTTTGAATAAGGTAATTTCAAAATACATTGAACAGTATTGGATGACATTTCAGTGAGGTACTTATATCAAAAAATCGTACACATGTAAATAATTTTGAACCAAATCTGTCAACTGGAGTTCACTGTATGCAGAAACGTATATTCGGTGTTTTATGCGTATGTTGTATCTAATGAGGTTATTATCAAGTCTTAGCAACTTTTAATACTTACAGATTATTAAATATACCACTTGAGAATATTTCGCTGTCTGACAAACATACACAATCTATTTTAGCCACAGAATATAAATTATATCTGTTTGGAATATATATCCATACATCTGTACAGGTTTGGTTTGGTTTGGAGCACTACGATCTGCTGTTTTGCACACGAGGGCTAATCAGACCGGGACCTACTGCTTAAAGCCGATTCTGAACGACTACGAATATATATGCCATAGTGGGATTCGAACCCACGAACTCCAGTACCTACGATCAGAGCCCTAACCAATCGGCAAGCGTTCGGCTACATCTGTATAGAGTCGATGGAAGAATGTAATCGAATGTTTATTTTTACTTTTATTACATTTGAATAAATAATTTAATAGAACATCAAGCATCTATTATTTTTGGTCAGTTCTTTTTACCCGATTACTGTACTTATAACAAAAATCTCATTTTAAAAATAAAACAAGTAAATATGTTGTAAAGAAGTTTCTTACTTGTTTTTTAAAAGTTTCTTACTTGTTTTATAAGTTACTTGTTCCTTAACAGATAAGTTGTAAACAAATTTTACGATTCTGTACTATGAAATTGGATAAATATAACTATAAAAATAAACTTTTCAGTTATCTTAAACAATCTATTGTTGGCATAAGACTAAATCAGGGAAGCCTTATTAGGAATCATCGTCATTTCCTAACAGCATGGGGTTTTAATGATAATTTTATAATTCAATAACATTTCATTTTGGATACTTTTCATGTATCACAAAAAATGTCACTTAAATTCTGGATCCAATTCTGCCAATAGAAAGATTCTATCAAACATCCGGTGGACGTCCAGTATGTCTGAACTACTTCCAATTCTATTAATGGTATTCTGGATAGATAATGGATGTCCAATGTAGCCTGCATACTGTTAAGCATTAGTCATTCACAAATATTTAGAGTATGGGGTGATAACACTTTTTTAATAAAAGATTGACATTGTTTTGGAAACATATTCATGATGGTCAGATGACGATAACCAACAAACAATATTTAAAGATATACAGATGCTTTTTCTTCTCTGCCTTTACACAAAAAAATTTCTTTTGACCGGAACACGGCACAACTATCTGGTAAATGTGACACATCGAGGAATGCTACACAATGTTATTTAAGCTGTGTGGCCAGGTTGTCCGTTAAGAGCTATTTCCGTTAAAAGATTTTAATCAAAGGGAAGTCATTTCTATACGACAGCTTGAAAAGTCATCCTGCGATGTCATCCGTTGAATCTTAAACTGATCATAATCTTTTCAGCGGAATAATTCACAATAGCTAGCCGGCACACGATTTCGTGACATTTCTTTCAGGAAAAATATTGTTGCTGAGATGGACGCATCATCATATCTTTTGATACATATTGATCAGTATTCGTCAATGCTGAGTTTTTTTAAAAACAAACTCCAAATCCCAAACTACAGGCAAAACTTGATGTAATACAAACCTTGCAATTCTCAAAAGCATTAATCTAGCATACGAATGCTTTATCACGTGTGGATAATAATGGTAATACCGGGGTAATATTAAATCTTATCTTATTCCATGGCTTTGATTTGTTATTATTAATCTACTAGCACATAGCCCGTCATATGACGCGATCAGTAAAATTTTAATTTTAAAGAATTGTAAAGTACCCTATGAGACACGTAAAAAAATGGTTTGTTTTTTGGCTGAGAATTTACAAGCTTTAGAACTCCGAATCAAGGAATACTCTATACATTTTTTACACTATGACTGACCATTTTTATTAAAATAAAAGAAAATTAAAGGTATACATAAAAATATATTATTAGGGATCAGGTAAAATCGTTAAATCTAGTAAGACTAGCATATAGCCCGTCATATGACGCGATGAATAAAATTTTTAATTTTAAAGAATTATAAAACACCATATGAGGCAGGTAAAAAAATGGTTTGTTTTTTGTCTGAGAACTATCTGGTACACGCTCAATAATTTATCTTCATACTCCTCTAAAGTCTCTCGATACAGTAATTGCAATTTAGAACTCCGAATCAAGGAATACTCTATAATTTTTTTTTACACTATGACTGACCATTTGCATCAAAATAAAAGAAAATTGAAGACATACATAAAAAATATATTATTTTTAGGGATCAGGTAAAATCGTTAAATCTAGTAAGACTAGCATATAGCCCGTCATATGACGCGATGAATAAAATTTTTAATTTTCAAGAATTATAAAACACCCTGTGAGGCAGGTTAAAAAAATGATTTGTTTTTTGGCTGAAAATTTACAAGCTTTAGAACTCCGAATCAAGGAATACTCTATACATTATTTTTACACTATCACTGACCATTTGTATCAAAATAAAAGAAAATTAAAGGTATACATAAAAAATATATTATTTTTAGGGATCAGGTAAAATCGTTAAATCTAGTAAGACTAGCATATAGCCCGTCATATGACGCGATGAATAAAATTTTTAATTTTCAAGAATTATAAAACACCCTGTGAGGCAGGTTAAAAAAATGGTTTGTTTTTTGTCTGAGAATTATCTGGTATAAGTTCAATAATTTATCTTCATACTCCTCTAAAGTCTACCGATACTGTGACTGAAATTTAGAACTCCGAATCAAGGAATACTCTATAAATTTTTTTTACACTATGACTGACCATTTGCATCAAAATAAAAGAAAATTGAAGACATACATAAAAAATATATTATTTTTAGGGATCAGGTAAAATCGTTAAATCTAGTAAGACTAGCATATAGCCCGTCATATGACGCGATGAATAAAATTTTTAATTTTCAAGAATTATAAAACACCCTGTGAGGCAGGTTTAAAAAATGATTTGTTTTTCGGCTGAAAATTTACAAGCTTCAGAACTCCGAATCAAGGAATACTCTATAAATTTTTTTTACACTATGACTGACCATTTGCATCAAAATAAAAGAAAATTAAAGGTATACATAAAAAATATATTATTTTTAGGGATCAGGTAAAATCGTTAAATCTAGTAAGACTAGCATATAGCCCGTCATATGACGCGATGAATAAAATTTTTAATTTTAAAGAATTATAAAACACCATATGAGGCAGGTAAAAAAATGGTTTGTTTTTTGTCTGGCTGAGAATTTTAGCTAAGAACTCCGAATCAAGGAATACTCTATAAATTTTTTTTACACTATGACTGACCATTTGCATCAAAATAAAAGAAAATTCAAGGTATACATAAAAAATATATTATTTTTAGGGATCAGGTAAAATCGTTAAATCTAGTAAGACTAGCATATACCCCGTCATATGACGCTATGAATAAAATTTTTAATTTTCAAGAATTATAAAACACCCTGTGAGGCAGGTTAAAAAAATGGTTTGTTTTTGTCTGAGAACTATCTGGTACACGCTCAATAATTTATCTTCATACTCCTCTAAAGTCTCCCGATACAGTGAATGCAATTTAGAACTCCGAATCAAGGAATACTCTATACATTTTTTTACACTATGACTGACCATTTGCATCAAAATAAAAGAAAATTAAAGGTATACATAAAAAATGTATTATTTTTAGGGATCAGGTAAAATCGTTAAATCTAGTAAGACTAGCATATAGCCCGTCATATGACACGATGAATAAATTTTTTAATTTTACCGAAATATAAAACACCCTATGAGGCAGGTTAAAAAAGGTTTGCTTTTTGGCTGAGAATTATCTGGTACACGCTCAATAATTTGCTTATCTTTATTGACAGCACGTTAGCTGTCAACTTTAATTTATCATGTCATATTACGTGATAGGATGGACAGCAGGGGTTTTAATATGACAGTGATTATTTGGCGAGATGAATGATGTCCAAAATTAAACGAATAGATTGCAAATCGTGTGGTTATGTATAAAAAACAAACACACAAACGATCAAACTTCTTAATTTTCAAAGATATATAACTTAAACGCTAGATATTTATTAGTCCTTGAAATAGACTCATAGACTTTTATGCAAAGAATTTGTTGTTAATACCGGTGAGAAAATTTTCATTGCAGCAAAAAGTAATCGACGATTAAATATGAAATTATCACATATGTACCTAATCTATTATTTAAGCCAAATATAAAATAAAATTATTTACTTAATATCTAAGTTCAAACGCATGAAAATAAAGCAGACGATATTTAAATAATTTAAAATAAGAAATGATTAAATGAGATGGTTAAAGGAATGACGTCATAATGCTAAAAAATGTTATTTTCATTGACTTATAATGTTATAAATTTATGAATTTAATCGCCTTCTCTTAACCTGGAAAAGTAGGGCGTGAAATAATAATATTAATCGATCGAAAAAGGGGGGGGAGAGGTAGATTTTGAACGTTTTGGAATTCGCTTTGAATTTTGCTAACCCGAATTCATCAAGAATCCATCATGGATGCCTCTATCCATTCCAGGTCCAACCGTTTCATAAATTGAACGACAGATGAACAGATAACTTAGGCTATTGTTATATAGGAGATGTAAAAAATTGTGTTTCTAGAATTCTGCTAGGGTTAAAGAAAGTTGCAAATACTTTATTACAGAAGTATACAACATTATTTGAAGTATACAACATTATTTACTTCTTTTATTGAAAATATGGAATTATTAAATAGTAATTTAAATATTTTTAAGTTCTCTATGTCGATGCCATGAGTAACCAAATCTACGGTTTTTTTCAGTCAGAGAATTCAAATATGTATTTCATCTGATAGGAATATCAATACAATGAAGTTAACCCTAATAAGAAAAATTGCTGCTCTACGAGAAAAGAATGAATTTACTTCTTTGTCTTTCAGTTTTTCCCTCACAGCATTCTTTTAGAAATAATATTTACTGCAGCCAATAGTTTCGCACTTCTTTGTGATGTAGAATTTGATTTATTGTAGATTTTATATTTTTGGACAGTTATATATTTTTATTAGTAAATAACAATATTTTATTTGCAAACTACACATAAGAAAATAACAATGTTATTTATTGTTCTTTCTTGGACTCTTTTTCAGTCTGCAATCTGTTTTGCTTAAACATCTTTTTCTATTTTTAATTACACTAGTGTCTGTATATCTAAAGGCCCTTCCACACTATGGTCCACTACCAGCCATTACCACCGTCTGGAGAAAGTATGGTTTATCGTTGTCGACGATGGCCTTGGCAGACGATGACTTCGGTAAGCGGTTTTTCTCCCCGAAATCAGACAGGCAGATACGCAGCTAAAGTGCGCAGTAGTTCCTATGGACAAATCCATGCGCTCGGCTCATTTAGTGGTCCAGTGTGTGGATGCAACCCATAAACCACCGTCCAAGGTCACCATTAGGAAGTGGTGAACAATTGACCGTAGTGTGGAGGCTACATAAGAGATTAAATAAATTTATTATCAGTCTTATTTTATTCAGTTGTGGCCGAACGATGGCCGAATGGTTAGGGTGCTGGCCTTTGGACCTGGAGTTCGTGGGTTCGAATCCCACTATGGCATGGATGTTCGTAGCCGTTCGGAATTGGCTTTAAGCAGTAGGTCCCGGTCTCATTAGCCCTCGTGTTGCAAAAAGTAGACCGTAGCACTCCCAAACCAATTACTCAGTTGTGTTATATATACGAGTAGATGTTAAAAGTTAGAATATATATATATATATATATATATATATATATATATATATATATATGTAATTAATATCTTAAAAATATAGACTTATAAATATAAACTTATAAATTATTTTATAATTTAATATTTTATAAGTTAGTACACCGTTGGAAAATTGAAAAACTTTTAGAGATATTATATTATTATTATTTATTCATTATTATTATTATTATTTATTATTATTATTATTATTATTATTATTATTATTATTATTATTATTATAATTATTATTATTATTATTATTATTATTAAGCATTCATTCAAGTACTCAGCAGATATTTATGCATGTTTGAAGTGACTAGAGATCCCATTTTTAACGAAATATATCATGAAAAATCATAATAAATGATGTCTCTTCGATCGCATGTGTGATCACGGAGAAGCTAGTGCTCTCTGCTACAGTAACCAGTACATATAACAGTACTAGTAATACAGTGCTTCAGCTACGTATTTAATTGGGGCATAGGAGCTAAAAATTGACAAAAATCTGAAATTTCATTTATATTACCTTATTTAGTTATAGTATATTTATTATAGATATATAGATATTGTAGATATATTTATTTCTCCATTTTTCTTCGGGTGTTCACGTATCCATGCGCACAAATACAGGAACCGTTTCTGATAAAATGTAAATTTGAGAATACTTTAAACTAAACTGTAGGTTGGCACCTGTATTCTAACTTTACTTGCCATGCGGACCATAAAATAATATACTGATATTTCTAATTTTTCATTATATCCAATTAAGAGAAGTTATGTCATGATTTTATAATATCTAGCACTATGAGTGAAATTCGCATTGAGGACTTTACTGCATGATGAGAATAACTTCCCCAGATGAGACAGATAAGACGATTAACATAACCAGAAACATGGAAAGTTGCTTCATCGGAGAAGAAGACGTTTTCTAAATCAAATGTTAAAATTTATGTCTAAAATGTTGATGCAAAAAACTGTTTTAAATTTTCAAGGAAAGAACAAACATATAATACATCACCCCCCTCCTCCAAACATAGGCTTAATAATGCAAACCGGGAAAATAATTACGATTAGTAAAAGTATTTCGCTATGATTTAATATTTCCATTTTAGGCAGACTTATTTTAATGAAATTTTTTATTGCAATATGTAAACGGTAATATATACTCAAGTAGTTTTATATTCAAGAAAGATAAACATTCTTAACGAAAAAGCTAATATTTCATCCCATCCCCACTTTCCTTTTGAAGATAAACTTTTATCACGAAGCAATAATTTGTTGAAGGAAATAAGCAATAGTCACAAACAGCAAGTTTATATGCACAAAAACTCACCAAGCTTGTGCTTTCACAACACAGACTTGATGAGTTTGTTGTTATTTTCATGTATAGCTCATATTTTTGCGTGTAATGCAGGGGATCCAAAATTATTAAGCACATGTCATATTAGAAAAGATAAAGAACAAGTTTAAGTGTCTACATGTTTACTGTTCATTATATACAGATGCGATATTTACGTTCCGTCTTTTGTTGTCAAATTTGGCGAAATTTGAATCATTAATTTCTTGTATGTCCTTATTTCTTTTTTTATTTTTAATGTTTATTAAAATGTGTGTATATTTTATGTATTTATAGTTGTTGTAATAAGTTGTTGTAACAATATGGGGGGGGGTTAATGGGGGAACCCCCCTTAAAAATTTTAAATTTGTTTTAAAGAATTTTGTAATATCTTTGGTTTCTTAAAAGTCATGTGGTGCCGTTCATGTTTTTTTTATTGGTGATCTTTCAGAAAACGCTATTTTCTCGATCTGTTTTTATTTGGCGACTTTCAAAAATGGATTTTTTTGCCAAGATCGCCAAGAAAAAATCATGGGGGCCGGAAGAACGTAGATATCGCATGTGTTCCGAGTGCTGATTGTAACAAAAAGAAATGGAGATTATAGAAAAAAATTAAAGAAATTAGATAATATTATAGTCCCAAAAGACAAATTTCAAAATTCTACGGCTAATAATTTTTGGGTTATGTCCAAAAGCCTTAACACATCTAATATTACTTTTTTTGTTATATAGAGTGCTAATTTCAATCAATAATGGAAGTGCTATAACAGTTCTAAATAAAACTTTTAACATTCTTTATGGCTAATCATTTTTGAATCACTTCCCAACAGTGTCGATACATGAAATATTGAAATTTTTCTTTATACAGAGTTGAGGTTGCTATCGAAAGCAGAATAGTAAATACAAATAGGTCTAAGTACAAAATTTCAACATTTTACGATAATTGTTTCAGAGTTACGCCGCATAGGATTACACTTTATATTGAAATTTTACACTCTATATTGAAAATTTTTTTTACATAGAGTTCCAATAGCAATGAAAAAAGGGAGTAACACATTCTGATGTTAAAAGATGTTAAAATAATTCTAAATAAAAATTTCAATTTAACGCTTTACGACTAACTGTTTTTGAGTAATGTTTAAAAAAGTCATACAAATTGTATTGAAATATTTCGTAGCATAGGCTGCAAAATGCAGTCAAAACTGAAGGTGAACAACTAGGTCTTATAACAGTTCAAGATGCAAAATTTCAAGATTCTACGGCAAATTGATTTTTTACGCCTTCTCTCCTTCGTTAATAAATGCTATATTGAATCTTTTTTTGTTGTGTTTTATAGCGAGCGGATTGCAATTAAAATAAGAGGTGCATAAGTGATTATTGTAATAGAATTATTGTCAGGATTATTGTAATAGTCCTAAATATTTAATTTCTCCGTTTTATAGGTGATCATTTTTGAATTATGTGCAGTGGTTAATATACGCTAAATTGAAAGTCTTCGCTATATAGAGTGCAGATTGTAGTCTAAAAGGAAGGTGAATAGCTGGAAGGTATAGCAATACTCAATAAAAATTATGACCTTGTAGGGTTAATTGTTTTTGATTTATGTGAAATACGTAAGTACGTACAATCGTCAAGATGAAACTAGTCAAAACCAATTTAGGTTTGGTCAAAATGGATCTTTAAACATTCAAATCTCAAATTTGCCTGGATATTAATGGTAACGTGAAAACTTGTCAAAGTTTATTCAGACATGGCCAAAATGAATAATTCCGATGAAATCTAAACAATAAAATGTTTCGTGATTAAAATATTTCTTTTGCTTTCTTTGTCCAAGGTAATTTTAAAGGCTATTCAGTTTTAGAAAAAGTAAACTATTAGAAAACTTTTGGAAATTTGAGATAGAATGAGAAAAAAAAATTTCACCTGGAACATTCTAAAGTCACCCAGTTATAAAAAATCCATGAGTAAAAATGATTTTTAAGTTTTAATGAAATATGTATCACCAACATCAAATTTCAATGAATAATATAATCAACAATTGCAAACTTTGATTTAGTTATGCAGTTTATGATTAATTTTACTTTTGTTCGAAACTTAGTGATTTTGACAGAATCCTGTCATTTTAAAAGCAACTTGTTTCTTAAGGGTACATATACTTTTTGAGCTCAAAAGTGTTCATTATAACAGTCTATACTTGACTCAATACAAAATTAAAAGTTCAGCTCTGTTTAGAATAAAATTCTTCCTGAATGAGTAATAGTAGTCTAACTTTACAAAGGGAACTTAGTTTTGTTCTATGAAATAATACATATTTCAAAAACATAAAATATATACACCAATCTAAATATATAAAATTCCATTTACTCTCCAAATAACTTTTTAAATTTTTAAATTATAAACTAGTTTTCTATTTTGTTAAACTTATAAACTAATTTTTATTTTACTAAATTTAAAAACTAATTTTTATATCAAATAGGAGCTAATAACCTATTTTATTTTTAATACATCAAATATATTAATATTAGTGGTATATTTTATATTATAGCATAATAAATGATATTTAAAGTATTTTCAATTTAATAACGACTTTTATCTTTTTTTCAACTTTAAAATGTTCGATATCTTTACGTCTACGCAATGAAAAATAAATCTATCTATTTGATGTAAAAAATTTAGTTTCTAATATAGATATTTCAAAAATTATCTTGCGGGTGAGAAAATATTTTCATTTAGTGTCTATTTTATATATTATTTTAAAAATATACTATTTAAAATGACAGAACTAAATAATTATCTTTTTTTATTCTGTGCACATCAAATATATTAATGATAGCGATACATTTTATTTTATAGCATGATAAATCATATTTATTATGCTATACTGCAAAAAATATATTTATTTATAAAACTTTCAATTTTCAATTTTTTTCAATTTTAAAATACCAGATACCGTTAAAGTTTAGGTTTACATAATGAAAAATATACCTTCTGTTTGATGCAAAAAAATTTAGTATCGAATATAGACATTTCAAAGGTTATCTTGATAATAAGAGAAATTTCATTTCATGTATATTTTTTATGTTATTGGCAATACTAAAAATTGCAATAAATACTAAATTGTGGTTTTAAAGTTAGATCAATATTAACACTTGTCATGCGGGTATACTTCACAGCACACTTATGCGTGCAGCGGGCTTTTTTTCATGAATCGCGCGAAAGTTTAGTTATTCAGAAAAATCGCAGTAAATCGTAAACAACTTTGTTTTTATGAAAGAAACTTTTTTTTATTTTACACTTTAATATATACTGTATGATTATTTAACAAAAAAAAGACAATATTTTTTGAAATCACAAAAATAAACGATTTTTAAAATTAAAGTCCGATAATCTGTCAGCGCACATTTGTTCATCACTATCTTTGTCACAACGGTTCATTTTATTAATTTTGTATTCAACAATAAAAAACCAAGCTTCAAATTGACAAAACACGACTTGTACGTTCTGGAGCTAGGAATTAGATTAAAGACGAAATAAAGCAACAAAAGACCGAGTAACTCGACAATCATAACTTGTGGAAAGAAAAAAATGCAAAGCGTTGTATAGCAATGCAAACAACACGCATATAATGTCACACATACATATACTTATACGTATTTAGTAGATTTGTGGTGGTTAGCGGGTATCCACCACAAATCTACTAAATACGTATTTTTACGTGACCCGCGCTCCAGTGACAGACTGCAAAAAACGTAAAAATACGTTGCCCGCACGCGAAGTGTTAATGAATTTGCGAAAAAAATAATTGCAATAGCGCATAACTTTTTTTATGAGGAGTCAAGAAAAAAGCTGTTATCTTGTAGGTTTAAAATCCTCAAGGGTACTATCTCCTCCGAAATTACTTTTTTATAGAATACAAGATAAAACTATTTCCATCCCTCTTTTAGTTTTTCATCTGGTTGCATTAGAAGGAACTCAATTTTCATGCATTAAAGCGTGAAAACAATTTACTGGAAGAATATTTATGCATTTCACTAAGACTTCTTGACTGCTATTCAAATAGTGGCTTCTATTAAAAGAAAAAAAATGAATTAAAAACAGTCCAGGTAGCCGAAAGTTCACAGGTCGAGATATTCACGAATTAAGGCTAGAGAGAAAGTGCAAGACTCATCTGCAGCATTAATCTTCTAGATGATTCGAGATAAGAAGGCTTCAAAAATTCTATTAATTATCTAAAGAGATCCATGAACTCTGATCCGAACCACGTGGACGAATCTGCGGAAGTTGTTTAATTCTTCCTCGAACCGTTTCCTAAACGTGACTAAACATTTATTTTTTTCAAACCTAAGAGTTTCCGCGAATTAAAATGTAAAGTAATCCAAGTAAATGCTGCAGGACATGAAATTAATGAATATTCAAATTGATGGACTTTGTCCCCGAGTAATTTATGGACTTGAAAGCTAACCGTTCTGACAGCTAGGTATTCTGAAGTCGATATATAATTAGTTAAGTTCATAGAACACGGCACTAAAAGAGTTGTGAGGAATGGTTTTTTTCCACTGTATGAAAATTTATGCATGCCAGGTCTTTTGTTTGGGTATGATGTATAATGAAAGATGAAACTTTCGACTGACAAATTTCTTTTCCTTTCCGTTTACCTATATATTCTTATTTAAATTGAGTTATATTCGTATAAACGGAGAAGGAAGCTGTAGAAAGTGTTTTCTGGTGTTTGTACCTTTTCTGTTTTAGAGTTTTTAATTATTTAGAACTTTAATAGTTGCTGAAATGAACCTAATTTCTGTTTTGTGCAGTTTGACAAAATATAATTGATAAATTGTGAATTATTTACAGCTTTGAAGAGTTGAAACAAGCATGTTGCTATAATGTATGCTTTTTATTAGAAGAACAACATGCTGTCTTTATGGATAAATATATTTAATACAATTAATAATTATTTGTGTTCTTATGTTTTACTGTATTCGGCTCAGGAATAATGCACACACACAAAAAAAAAATCGTTTCACTGTGCATTAAATAAAGGTAATAGAAATTTTTATATATATTTTTTTCAGCGAGGAACATATCCTTCAAATACATTGCAGCTTTGTTGGCTATTGTGAATTAAGCTGTAATGTTAACACATTGTGTGCGGGTACATTTCGCAGCGGAATTGTGCCGGGAGAGGGCATTTTTCGCATAAATTTAGTTATTCAATTGAATCTCAATAGATCAAAAATCATTTAATTTTTTTAACCACATTTTCGTATTTTATATTGAAATATATAAACAAATATATAAATAGAAATATATAAATAACAACCATAAGATTTTTGTAAACAAAAAATATATTTTTTAGTGGATAAATTTATAATAGTATCGTAAGTATGAAAAATCAAATAGAAATAGTAGTATATAGTTTTAATTTTTTCCCGTTCTGTGGTTCCGCATCGACTGATGTAAAAACTAGTTTTTATTTGTCTAAATGTTTCCAGAATCTATGTAGTAGACAAGAACATTCGGTTTCGTTTTCCTGTATATACCGTTATTTTTGTACCCACAAACAAACCATGTTGTTACACTAACCCGTACTAGTACGTGACCCGCGCTCAAGTATCAATTGCCAGAAAGCGTACTAGTACGTGTATCGCATTCAATGTGTTAATAAAGAAAATTAATTAAGAAAGACATTGTTCCAACGTAGGAGAGGTTCTAGAACTACTTAGTAAAAAGTACAAAATTTATGCTTTTAATATGTAATAATTGTGTGATACTTTCTCAGTTTGAGGAGACTGTTAAAATGTATGGGAGAGCCCGTGAACTAATGGCTTAGGCGCTATTTGTTCGGCATTTCTAAAAGAAGTAAAAACGTTTGATATGTTAGTCTAATACTTATAAAAGACATGGTGATCCGTTATATAAATCAAGACGCTTGGTTCACAGTATTACTTTATTATGCATTACAATATTACTGATATCTAAATATTTCTTGATATCTAAATATACCCCAAGAAATATTTACGTATCCCAGCAAGAATTTGACATTACTGGCAAGGTATTTTTGACATGGTATGCTCTTGCCGCTGAATTTGCCTTGACATTAATATCAAAGGTATTCTTAGTTCTGAGCAATTTTATAATTAAAGAACGATTGCTAACTTAAGATGATATATAATTAGAATTTGCTGTACTTCCTTTTCTATATTTCTTAAAATGTTCCATGATGTGGTAATAGGTTTTATTATTCAATACAAAATACTAAAATATACAGAAGAATTAAAATTAAAACAGTTAGAGGTTTTTAACTTTTATCTACATAAAGAGAAAAATTACGAAGGATCATATTTCCTCTAGAATGTATCGCTTTCAAGTATTGAATTCCCATTTTTATACCAATACTATTAATCATAACACGTATTCCGGAAAACTGCGCTTTAAATCTTTCAGGAAGTAATTGTTTTCTTTTTGTTTAATATTTAATTAATTTTTTAGGGCAATTAATTTACATAAGACAGAAAACTTGGTTTTACTATAAATTAATAGCCTTTGGGAACTGAGATAATTTATTTTGCAAGTATTTTATACTTGTGTATATATATTTTAAATATTTTTTTACAGTAAAATAATTCAATTTTTTTAAAAAAAAAGATAACATTTAAGCTATTATGGTCTTATTGAAAACAACAAAATGAAAATTAATTTTCTAAAAGCTTTTAGAAAATTAATTTTCATAACTCCTCTCAATATTGAAATTTTTTTAATCGGATTGTTTTAAAATTTTCAGGTCTGAATTCCTTTTTACATATAATTTTCCTGAAAAATTTAATTTTTTGTCGATTTAACAGTCGTATGACTCCGTAAAAGACTATATAACTTAAACAATTATGAATATTACATCTTGCCTTTATGTCATATTATGTAATATCTGTATGTAATGTCATTTTTCCCATTATAACATTACATTTATTAACAAAAAAGTAAAACTTTGTGATGTATGATTACAGATTTTCTTTTCCAACAATATCTCTATATGATAAGCTCAATATACTGTATGAAAAACACAAATTGGGTAATTATAAAATAAATTGATAATATTGTTAAAATTTTAAACATTAATATAAATTATTCATATTCGTTTACAAATCTACTAAAACAGTCATATTGTTAATAACCTCCAATAAATGCCCTCAAAATGAAAATTAATTTTCTAAAAGCTTTTAGAAAATTAATTTTCATAACTCGTCCTAAATCCTCTCAATATTGAAATTTTTTGAAGCCGATTGTTTTAAAATGTTCAGAACTAAATTCCTTTTCACGTATATTTTTCTTGAAAAATCCAATTTTTTATTCATCTAACAGTCATATGACTCCTTAAGGGAATATATAACTTAAACAATTTTGAATATTACATCTTGTCTTTATGTAATATTATGTTATGTCTGTATGTAACGTCATTTTTGATATTATAACATTACATTTAATAAAAAAAGTAAAACTTTGTGATGTATATTTACAGATTTTATTTTCCAACAATATCTTTTGAACTATATGAAAAGCACAGAAAATTGGTAACCTTAAAATAAATTGATAATACTGTTAAAATTTTAAATATTAATATAAATAATATCTAACTTAAACAATTTTGAATATTACATCTTGTCTTTATGTAATATTATGTTATGTCTGTATGTAATGTCATTTTTGATATTATAACATTACATTTAATAAAAAAAGTAAAACTTTGTGATGTATATTTACAGATTTTATTTTCCAACAATGTCTCCCGAACTATATGAAAAATAAAGAAAATTGGTTAATCATAAAATAAATTGATAATACTATTAAAATTTTAAATATTAATATAAATTATTCATATTCGTTTACAAATCTACTAAAACAGTCATATTGTTAATAACCTCCAACAAATGCCCTCAAAATGAAAATTAATTTTCTGAAAGCTTTTAAGGGCATTACAGGTGTTTTAATAAAATAAAAATCAATTATTTTCTGACAAAAAAAAATGTATTGTGGTTTAGTAACAACAAAATTAATGTCCCTGATCTAAAACCTTTACAAATTGAATATTAATTGGAATATTAAAACAAAATGACATCTATTCGCCACCTTTACTATGCAATTTTTTTAAGCATTAATTTTAACTTTTTTCATGAAATCTGTATGTTAAATATCATGATAAACGAAATATGGATCCTACATATAATTAGAGACACCAGGTTAAGAATCATAGGTCAACAGGTGGCATAAAACCACGATTTAGTTTTCGTGCGACGGAATATTATGCATTTATGCTTTTCTTCACCCAGAAACAAGTGTTTACAGCATATTAAGAAATATTTTTTTCCTTTAACAGTTTTTTATGTACTCCTAATGGTCTGTCTAAAAAAATCTTTTTTACACCTTTTAAAATGTTATTGCTAGCAGAACAGGATATCTTAAGCTACAGAACAACATTTAACTTCCCGTAAAATATAAGATCTACAGAAGAGAAGTAAGAAATAGCTTCAAAGAAAGATTATAAATTGTTAAAAGTGACTGACAGTATGCGTAATTTACAAGATGAATGGCTTTGAGCCTTTAATGCTTCTACTTTGTACGGGCATTTATACACGTAAGATAGAAGTGGTTGTTGAAATCCATAACCCTATAATTATTCTTGTGATGAATAAGGCAAGCCTTTTTTATTAAAGAGGATGTTGAAATACGGAAAAGAAAAGAGAAAATAAATTTCACGTTTAAAAAGTCGCAAGGTATGTAACAAGAGTTTTCAACTTGTAAATGTTTGCGGACTACAATGGAAACCCTATGTTTAATTGTTGCAAGCCGCAATTTCATAATTGTTCAATTTTCGGAAAATTACTTCCAGTATGACAGATAGATGTGCCAGCATTTTTGGTTTGGTTTGGTTTTAAGAGGTACAGTCTACAGGTTTGCTCACGATTGTTAATGAGACCGAAACTT
>CM063506.1:72338187-72340687 GCA_032207245.1 Pardosa pseudoannulata | reverse complement strand
TCCTTCGTTTTGCTGATTGAACTATGTAACTTTCCTAAGGTTACCAAAATAGGCAATTTCCTATGAGATGTTATTATGCAGTTTAATTATGTAATAAATCACGCTTAGTCTGCTATATATTAAATTTCTCTTATAATGGAACTTTGTTACATGTCTCATTTCAAAATTAGACACTCATATAAATCGAAAAATAATGCAAATGTTTTGTTATTGTTTATGTTAGACCTTAGGAGTATAATCCTTTTTGATTTATGTAAATTACAGTGAATTAAAAAACATTTTACCTGCGCTATATTTTTTTACACATTTTGTTAAGTTTTACATGCAGTTGTGGGATTCGAATTAGTCAAGAACCAGTACAATTAAATATTTTTAAAGATCATCAATAAAAAATAAAAATATAAAAATATTATTTCATTTCAGTATTAAATTAATTATTAATATACTAAAAATATTTTTCAAATACCTCTTCAATTTTCACACTTTTTTCACACTTTGTATCTTTTTTGAGGCATCTGCAGTTATTTTTTTATCTTTAGAACCCACGGCATTCGATTACCAATACTGAAAAAGCGAACCAAGGATACTGATAATAATTAAATTAAAAAAATTCTCTACTTTCAATCTGTTAATTTATTAAACATATGGAGAATGAACGAGCCTAAGGTTTGTTTAATTTCAGTGGAAAGTAGAAACCATTTTCAACTTTTTTTAAAATTTTTTGAATTCCTTCAAAGATTATACAGATTTTAGAACTTACCAATACAAAGAAAAGTTATATTAATTAATAATATTTGATAAGTAGTCCCAGTAATGCAAAAATATATAAAATTTCAAAATTATACACTATTTATAAAAAAATTAATAACAAGCATGTTTTCGAAACAAAAATTATTAATTTACCTCAGTATTAAATTAATAATTAATATTTAAATTTAAAAAAAAAATATTTATGATGAAACATATGGAGAATTCACGAAGCAAAAATTTGTTTAATTTCAGCAGAACATAGGAACTGTTTTCAATTTTTTTTCAATTTTCTGAATTCCTACAAAGATTATATAGATTTTAGAACTTGACAATACATACAAAAGCTGTATTAATTAATAATAATTGATAAATAGTCACAGTAATGAAAAAAATATAAAATTTCAAAATTATACACAAATTATAAAAAAAAATAATAACAAGCTTGTTTTCGAAACAAAAATTATTAATTTACCTCAGTATTAAAATAATCATTAATATTTAAATTTAAAAAATATTAATGATTAAACATATGGAGAATGAACGAGTCTAAAAATTGTTTAATTTCACCAGAACTAATCGTTTTCATTTTATTTTAAATTTTCTGAATTGCTTCAGAGATTATATAGACTTTAGAACTTGCCAATACTAAGAAAAGTTATATTAATTAATAATAATTGATTAATAGTCACAGTAATGAAAGAAAATATAAAATTTTAAAATTATGTACAAATTATAAAAAAAAAACTAATAATAAGCGTGTTTTCGAAACAAAAAAATTTAATTTACCTCAGTATTAAATTAATTATTAATATTTAAAAATATTTTCAAAAAAGCTGATTTTTTAAAAAGTTGAGGATAAGACTTTTATCAGCTTAACAGTGATATATTTAGTTACTATTAGAAATAAATATGATTAAAAAGACTTTAAGCGCTTGCCGGAGCTACACGAGAATGTGCGCCGGGCCTCAGAGGCCTAGTGCAACTTTTTTTTTTTTAACAAAATATCAATAAAATTGCTTTTGATGATTAATAGAAAATTTGTATTGCCCAATATACTTTATTAAAAGTTTAAAATATGTTTCGGATTGCTTGAAATATTATTTTTAAAAGTATTTTGGACTGTAGTTCTTATTTTATTAGCATTCCGAAAGCACAAACATGAGAAACACACAAGTTAAAAACTTAACTCACATCTTTATATTTCATCACTTTAATCAAATAACAATATATATCTTTGACAGCATCTTCCGACCACAAACACTAAATAAAAACGCAGAAGTGTTTGAGCTTGCACTGGGTCTGGAATACGAATAAATTAAAAGTATATCTTTCTGAGAAAAGTATTCATAGGAAATTGCGGAAAGCCATGTTATTGGGGTCTAGAAGACCTATAAAACAGCTACTGAAAATTGGGGAAGTTTATTTTTTATATTGGGGGATTTTGTGTGGAATGTTTTTATAACGTTCTGGCCTCAAAGGACTTGCAAGCGTCCTCGCGTGTTAATGAGTGTATCGTCCATTAAATGTTTGTCTACACCTTTCTTTCCTCTATTCGGAATCATTCCCCACCCACTACAATGGTATATTAAGATTTAAAAGGAACAAGGCAGCAATAATAAAATTAATACTGAAGAATTACTAGAAAAATTTAATAATTATACTTGCTTGAAAATTGTTCAACGGATTATATAAATGATTTTTATGAAAGTTTTTTCTGTTTAAAAGCTTTATTTTTTTTTAATGAGTAAGT
>CM063506.1:72318187-72330687 GCA_032207245.1 Pardosa pseudoannulata | reverse complement strand
AACTTTGAACTACTTTTAAGATAACCAGATTTTTATCTTCGAATCTAAAAACTAAAGCTAGCTGTGTAATTACCCTACAATTTGGAAATTTATTTCTCAAAAGTTTTTGCTTTTTTGCTTGTTTTTTTATTTGGATTAAATTGTTAATACAATGAACCTTTTTATGTTCTTTGAAGTTGCATTTATCTACTCAGTAATAATCTTAAAATTTCTTTGACTTACGAAGACTCTGAAATTAATTATGACACACTTTATTAAGTTAGGCAAAATGTCGAAACGAACAACACACTGTGATGCAAATTCGTCAATTTGTTTAATCCATTTGAATGGCCATCGCACTTATATAATTTATACAACAGCACTTCACAACATCCTTGCTAACAATGAAACATTTCCCACTTGCTTATTTCACAGGGCAACCCCCCATATAAAAACCTAACAATAATAAACGCTAAATAATAACTACAAATCGAAACAATACCCTATTGCCAAACATTACTTCAAAACAAAGGAAGACCCTCTGTTAGCTAAGAGAGCATCAAGTTCTAGGTAACTTTTACTTACAATAAGCGGGGAAAATGCGTTCTAGTAATGATACACTTTATGATAATGAAGATGACCCAGTTGGTCTCTTTGCGTAACATTTTAACTCGGTGGTATTTTTTTTTAAACTGCCGTTTTCCCACTAAAAGGTTCTCATCGCAATTTTTTTTCTGTTATTCTTTTCACTGGATGCTTTTCATTGATGGTAGCTGCGATTTAAGCTAATAGGTTATTTTTTATTATTTTCCACTCCTTAGCTGGCCTGGTTCCCTGACGATAGACTTGTTGAGTAATCAAGAATTTAACGGGAATCAATCAATGAATCGTCAGCAGTGACGAAGGGGGTCAAATACAACAGGTGATACAACCTTGGCGTTAATTAAAATAGGAGGGAAGCAGAGAAAGGAAGGCGTCAATTAATAATTTCTTTTTGTGGTGTTTTGGTTGTTTTGGCACCGTGTGATGGGCTGCATTATCGAAAATGGCGGGTTGGATTCGTGATCGACCGTCACGAGCAGAGGTGGTCTCAGGGGCGGGCGAAACTTACAGCCATAGGAGGGGGGAAGGGGGTAGGATTACTTTATAAGCTGTTATTAGGCTACTCAGAAATTCACTGAAATGAGAAGGAGATAAAGGGGTGAGTTCAGATTACTGATCGCTTAATTTTTTTTCTCATAGTGTGTACAGCACGTTAAAGGAAAGCATTGTGAAAGAATCCAATGATCGATTGGATATTTCGTCGAATATATGACCCTGGGTATGAATTTGGAGAGATCTATGAAGCAAAATAAGGTTACAGACCTACTCTTCATAATATTTTTCGTTTAATGCACACCTGTGCGATATATAGATAAAATAAACAGTATGAAAATAAGCCTAAATCGCTTTAGGCTTGATTAGTGAATGTTTTTAACATTTTTAAAGAGGAAAAAAAATTAAAGAAATTTCATATGTATATATATGTATATATATATGTGTGTATATATATATACACACACACACATATATATATACATATATATATACATATATATACACATATATATATACATATATATATATGCATATACATATATATATATATACACATATACATATATATATATATATACACATATACATATATATATATATACACACATATACATATATATATATAGACACATACACATATATATATGTGTATATATATGTATGTATATATATATATATCTATATATATATATATATATATATACATATATATACATATATTATATATATATATATATACACATATATACATATATATATACACATACATATATACATATATTTATATATATATATATATATACATATATATACATATATATACATATATACATATATATACATATATATATATACACATACATATATACATATATTTATATATATATATACACATATATACATAAATACACATATATATACATATATCCATATATATATATATATATATATATATATATATATATATATATATATATATATATATATATATATATATATGCTTATATGACATCTTAATACACAAAAATAATGTTTATTAGAAAAAATGCAAGTTCATGTAAAATTAGTAAGAAATATTAAAAAAAAAACAATAATGGTGACTGATTAATAATTTATGTCTTTAAATGTTTGTTTTTCGACCATTCGTTGCTATTTGAAGATAAATATCCCACACACATGTATAGTAAGGACTTGACAGCACAAACTTAACAGTACACGTACACACGCTTATTACTTGTACGAAGCACATCTTACACACAAGAACAATAAAATACAAATAACAGCAGCGTCTTTTACATGTTTAGCACAGCATCATATCTCGCCGTCACATAAACTACTCGCATCTTCGGTTTGAGGAACAGATGAGGACCACTTTCCCCAACAAAAGGCGAAATGTTGCAGTTTCGGATCCCATATATATGTGTGTGTATGTAAATATACATACAATTAATCAGAGTTAAGCATGATCAGATATATAAGTTGTTAGATAAATCTGCCTGACATGGTAGTAACTAGCGTTCAAGTTTTCTTCACACCAGAATATGCAGTTTCATCTTTTAGGCAAGGCATGGATGCCACCTGGGAAATAAGTCGGTCTTTTACTTGAAATGGAAATATGTCTCGAAAGGATAACTCCTTTTCCTTACCACCATCGTAGTCGATAGGATAAACAAAAATTGCTCTTTTCAGTTTCCGTTTAATTTAATTTTGTAATGCTTATGACAGTGGTTTACAACCTTTATGTTACTAATCCTCCAGAAAATAAATTTAGTTATCACGCAAACCCACCTTTTATGTTTTTAAATACTAATAGATATTTTTGAAGTTTTAAGCACTTTTATACATAAAAAATGACTTTGAAATCTACAAATAGCAGAATAAAAACAAGACAGGTTATACGTACATACATATTTATTTCTATATTATATACATTTATTTTTCATAATGATTTGGTTTGGAGCGCTAAGGTTTACTTTTTTGCAACACGAACACTTATATATAATGATTTAAACTAACTATATCACATCATGATTTAATGCCAGCTCTGTCAGAGACTTCTTTGAGTATGCTAAAACTGCGATAGACCCAGAGGATGTGATTTAATGGATAACTGATTTATAAATATTATGAAAAAATGTTTAAAATAACCAATAAAAGGGCTTCTTTTTTATTCTGTGATGTGAAAATTAATTTCTTATTAAAATAAATTTCGATTTCTATGAAGAATGCCCTTACAGGCTGAAAATGAATGTTTTATGGTAATGTCTGTCTTCCTTCCAGTTTTGGACTGAAATTAGAAGAACACTATAACATAGAGTAGAGCTCATTAAAAAATGACGATTTCGAGATGGGAAATTATTCGTAGTTTGCAGAGTTACTCTCAGGTTGGCTAATATAGATTTGCTCCACTAAGTTTAGGCACATAATTTAAAATATAGCTTTAATTTTAAAATATTTTAACTTTCTCCAAGATCCAAAACAATTTGGTATCATGTTCGTAAAAATTACCCAATTTTGGTCAAAGTTGTTTTAAAGTTATAGGCAATGTTCAGATCTACATTTCGGTGTGACAAGTCTATATGTTGGTATTTTGTTATCAGTATGAAAACTTCTCAGAAGCATAAATTCTTTAGGTGTATACGAATTTTACGCAATAGAGGTACCCAACTGATCTTTCCTATGTTATACCTCGTAGTCATAAGCTTACCGTTCGCTCGTTAACAGGTCTTGCTAAACGACGGACCAAGACGGACTACGAGAGTACCATGACAAGCATTTCATAGTCAGCTGGAACTAGATAGCCACTTAAGTTTTACGCAATAGAGGTACTCGAGTGATCTTTCCTGTGTTATACCTGGTAGTCATGAGCTTGTTGCTGTAGTGTTCACTCCTTACCAGGTCTTTCTAAACGACGGAACACGACGGACTACGAGAGTACCATGACAAATACCATGACAAACCTCTCATAGGTCAGCTGGAGCTAGATAGCCATATCAGGTTCCTGTCGTAGATTAGATCACTCAGTGACCATTGGGGGCATTCAAAACTCCGGTACGAATATCAAATTCTAGTATGAAATTTAAAATAAAAAGTGCAGAAACAGACTGACCGATGAATATTTGTACAGCTGTTTACAAATGAAAACCACCACCTACTCTTTCCCAAGAGTAAAAATTTTGTTGATGACCAAAGAGAGTGCCATATTTCTCTTTAAAGTTGGTAAGTCTGATGAAATATCTCGTACGATAAAATATTTTTAATTTACTACTAATGACACTTCATTTTTTAAGAACAATTCAATTTCAAATTCTTATTTTTTGTCTTATTAAAATTGATTTCATGTTTACGAGAAATGTATGCTTATAAGCAATAAAAAAATCTAAAATTTTTAATAAAAAGATCTTATTTTTGTTCTGGTTTTATTGGTAGTAACTTAACACTAAACATATCAACACTTAATACATACCTATTTCTACCATAGCCGGTCAAATGACCGGACTTTATTTTTTCTGATTATAAATGTATGAAATATGAAAATTGGAAGGAAATAGACAAATAAACTTTATTATAATTAAACAAAATTGTATATTGTCAATTTTTATGTATTGCAAGCACAAAGAATAAGAATTTTTAATTCATTTCCCATCGCATTTTTTACATAAACCTTATGGGTCATTTGACCCGTTATATGGTATATTTAGTGTTAAAAACGATATCGCTTAAGCTGCATGAGTTTGAAGACCTTTGGTTAAGACAATAAACAGCTGAAATACATAAAATATAAAATTTAGGGATAAAGAGTCTTTGGCAATTTATGCAAAAATATAGTACGCACTTGGTTACTTAGGTTTGTATATGAAACATCATATTGAAATCTGTAGAGTTATTATAACCTCATTTACGTGCACTAATTAAAATTAGGCACTTTATGATTATTTATGATTTGTTTTTAAATATTAACGTATTGCTCATTATATTTTAAAAACTAACATTTTTTTCCTATCGTTGCTTGTAACTTTAAAAATAAAGGTTATATTACAAGTTGCTTTGACAAAAATCTAAAAAATCATTATGAAACCACTTGAAAAGTTGCTCTGCACTAATTAGAATAAATCTTCTTGTTACTGGGTGAAAAAAAAATCTGAAGGCCGCATGATTGATTGGAGTTTTTGCATTCCTTATGTTAAAATGATTCCTTTGGAATATTTTGACGCGAATAGTTGAATGATGTTTAATTAAATGAAGCTAATAATTATCTAACGTGCTTACACGAATACTTTTGCATGTTGAATGAAAGAATGAAATTCAATCTTTTAACTAAAATGAGTTTTTCCTTTCAAAAGACATATGGCCACAGAGGGTGAAGATATACCCCTATATATTTGGTAGAGGCATTTATGAAGTGTATTTGAAACTGTCTAAAACAGTTAAATTCAATGGAATTAAGGAATGAATGGTTAGTAAGAGGTATTCACAGTACCATCATAATATAAAATAATTATACGATATATACAGTGGACTCCGTGTAATGTGATCAGTTTGGGACAACGTGATTTTGATAACAATAAACGATATTCAAAATTAGATAAATTTCCCCCTCCCCTTTAATTCACACGAACTAAATTTCAAAATAAAAGAAAAAACCCACTTTATATTTATGTACTGTATATTACCCTTTAAAACATAATAACTGTATACATAATAAAAAATCATCAATTGTTGGCTGTTTGCAGTTTTTTCTAAGAAGCTCCTTGATAAATTGTTCGTAATTATGTCTTTTAAAATCATCGGAGCGGTGTTGAACTATACATTTCAACACTTTCAATGCATTTATAAATTCAGCACTTGTTGGAGGTGGCTCAATATCAAGAAATTTTCCATCTGACTCATTAGTTCCATCAACTTGTCATAATGATTTAAAATTTCGATTTTTTTTATGTTAAATCATTTTGCTTTCTGGCTTCCATATCGACAATCTGCAAGTAAACGAGAAAGACATAAAATGTGAATGCGCTCCTTCTCTTCCAATAAGAATGTGTTGCCTTCTGCTTATCTGACATTAGCCCTCGTGTGCAAAACCGTAGACCGTAGAGCTCCAAATCTTACCAAATCATACTAATCTGCTTATCTGACAACCATTGACCACCAGCAGGGGAAGAAAAGAATGGGATGCTTCTGAATACATTATGAATATTCCTTTACCATTTAAAATGAGGTTCTAAAACTCATAACATTAACCGATGTATTGATTACGCGATAATTTTAACTTACAAATGAATAGAGAAAATCGGGACCAAGTGATTTCGATAACAATAAGCGATTGATAACATTAAACGCGGTCACATTAAGCGGAATCCACTGTATATAATTCTGATTAAGATTCACGTTTGTTGTTTTTAAAAACATTATTTCCTAAACAGCCATTATTTAGAATATGTTATAGGTCATACATAATAAAATATTGTTCCTCAAGTTAAAAAAAATATGCACACAAATTTAATTTTTTTAAATAAAACTAATTTTAACTTCTAGTAAAATTTTATTGTCCTAAAAACACAGACTTAGGTGAAAAGACTGTGTGTGTATGTCTGTAGTTTTAACTAAATTTATAGCAAAATAAGTACTCTGCCTTTTCATCTAAAATTCTACTTCAGCTGAAAACTTTGCTTAATTAAGAAGGAAAGTGCTCAGAGAATCAGTAATATTTAAAAGGATCCTTTACTAACATTCCAATACCTTTACAAACACTTTATCTATAAAATGTGAAAAAATTTGAAATCGTAACTATATGGGAATGTCAATCAGTAAATAACTATTCAATAAATGTGTTTGATTTTTAAACTTTTTTACCAAGCATGTTGATAGAATCAGAAAAATATGTTCTCTAAATTATTTAAAGGAATATTTAGTTGGAAAGTGCTAAACATTGAAGTAGTCTGTTATTAGTGAAATGGCATTTCCAAATGATGAATGGAAACTCCGGGTAATACATGTGATTTCAAACTATGCTTGTTTGACGAAGTTATACTTCTACTGTTCGTATGTGAAAATATAGCACTCTTATCATAACTATATAGGAATGTCAACCAGTAAATAATTGTGTTTGATTTTTTTTAAAACTTTTATACCAAGCATGCTGATAGAATCAGGAAAATATGGTCCCTAAATTATTTAAAGGAACATTTAGTTAGAAAGTGTTAAACATTTAAATAGTCTGTTATTAGTGAAATGGCATTTCCAAATGATGAATGGAAACACCAGGTAATACATGTGATTTACCATTAAGCATCCTTGACGAAGTTATACTACTATTGTTATGTGAAAACACAGCACTCTTATCATAACTATAGAGGAATGTCATTCAATAAATAACTAGTCAAAATATATGTTTGACTTTTTAACTTTTTTTTACTAAGCATGCTGATAGAATCAGGAAAATATGGTCTCTAAATTATTTAAAGAAATATTTAGTTGGAAAGTGCTAAACATTGAAATAGTCTGTTATTAGTGAAATGGCATTTCCAAATGATGAATGGAAACACCAGGTAATACATGTGATTTCCCACTATGCATCCTTGACGAAGTTATACTACTACTGTTCTTATATGAAAACACAACACTCTTATCATAACTATACAGGAACCTTAATCAATAAATAACTAGTCAAAAAATATGTTTGTCTTTTTAACTTTTTTTATCAAGCATGCTGATAGAATCAGAAAAATATGGTCTCTAAATTATTTAAAGGAATATTTAGTTGGAAAGGTCTAAACATTGAAATAGTCTGTTATTAGTGAAATGGCATTTCCAAATGATGAATGGAAACACCAGGTAATACATGTGATTTCCCATTATGTATCCTTGACGAAGTTATACTACTACTGTTCTTATGTGAAAACACAGCACTCTTATTCGTCAAGACTGAGAGTTGCATCAACGTTTCCTTGTCATACTGAAAGACGAAGGCCACCAATTCAACAAAGAGTTTTAATAGCCTGCTTTTAAGCAATCAATTTAAATATTTTCTATCATTTTATGGACAGTAAATGCTTTAAATAGGTCGTTCAAAACACATTTGAAAACAAAAATGTACTCAACAGGTGGAAGTTACTAACATTTCAGCTTGACCTGACGTGCCACACAGGGAGCTTTTGCTCTGCGGAAATAAAAAGCAGAGGATTATTTAATGGACGATAATATGTCTACAATATTAGGAATGTGATCGTAAAATGCAAATCCCCAAATCTTAAGCTGTATAACTCTATTATAACTTTTCATGACTTTTTACTTAGAGGATTTTATACATACTTCATGTAAGAGAAAGCAATTAAATGGGCTATCGCAGTTCATTATAAATAAAGATCTCATCTAAAAAATTCTTTTATTTTCAACGGAAGAATAAAGAGAATTTTTCATTTCGGAATTTAAGCATTAATTTCTCTTTATATTAAGGAGAGATATTACCTTTCAAGCTGAAACTATATTAAAACACAACCTATTTTTTATGAAACATAAAATAAGTAATTCTAATCTGTTTAGAATAAAAACTTTTCCTGAATTGTTAATAAGGGTCTACCTTTATAAAAAATTACCTAGTTTTGTTAGATGAAGAAATACATTTTTAAAATAAATAAAATATGCATACCAAGTGAAAGGAAGGGAAATTGACTTATCAACAAAATAACTTTTCAAAAGTGCAAATTAGAAAATAAATGCAATAAGAGAAAGATAATTATAACTTCTTTTTTGAGAAACTTTTTTGAGAATTTAATTAATACGAGCTATATATTTTATTTTATATAACAATAAGGAACACATTTTTAAGTGCTAAAACAAAATTTTGAATTTTATAAATTTGAAAATGTCATAGCTTTTACAGTTTTAGGTTTATAGAATAAAAAATAGAATTAAATTTAATTTAAAATAATACACTTGTTTCTAACATACACATTTCAAAGGTAAGTGAATTTTCTTATTTTCACTACCGGTACATTTTTATATGCCATTTTAATAAATATACAGCTCGAAATGATAAAACTAGATAATTTTTTAAAGTTAAAGCGATTTCAGTGTAAAATAGAAATTACTCCAAGCAGAATAAATTTTTTCTTAGTTCATTTAATGGTCTAACTTTAACAAAGTTATTTAACTTTGTTATATGAAGTGATATTTAAAAAATTACGAAATATAAAGGATATTACGAAATGGAAAAAAATAAAAATTTAATTACTCGCAAAAAATTTTTAAAATATGTATATTAGAAACATTTCATCTGAACAGAAATTAATTATCTTTTTTATTTGTGAATTTAAATTACATTCATAGGAGAGATATATCTTGTTTAATACCGTAGTAAAAGCAATTTTTCTTAACTTTCAATTCCTTAAATTTTTAGTTCTTAAAAACTTTTATGAATGGCCACAAAATACTCAGTAAATAGCCTCCAAAAAATTCCCCATATATTTTATGATATACTAGGCTTATCTGAAATAAATTCTTGAATCCTTTATGAAGAAGTTACAGAAAAAATAAAAGTAATTTAGGGAGGAAATATTGTGGGCGTTCTAGAGCTAACTATTCTCGGTTTTGAGAAAAATTCAGATGAATTGCCAAATATCAAGATGTTATTCCAGTATCAGCTTCTGTTAAAAGAAAATGGCATGGTGGAATTTTTCCTTAAGGGATAGAATGAGGCAAAATTGTGAGGCAAAATAGTAATATAGGTACAATCTTGGAAGAGAGTTCTCGGTAGACTTATCCTGTTCTGTAACTGAGAGCGTTTTGACTAAGAGAAACCAGATTTTGAGTGCTTATATTATAAATAAATTTTACTTTCTATCAACTTCTGGGTTACTGAATTGTTAATTCATGTTACTGACTTATTAAATCTGATTACAACTACTAATGTTTGTCTATCTTCCCCCGAACAATTGGATGCTGATTGGCGTAGAATACAACAAAAGGTAGGAAATGATCCGAAGATGCCATTTCGGCCATTTACAATCGAAAATTCCAATTAGTTACAAAGATATTAATCAAAAATCGATAAATAACCGTTTAAATTTATGACACATATATCTCCATTGTTGATTTGGCGTGAATAAATGAGAGTCCTTTGATTGCTGGCATCATTATCACCCGATATTCGGTTTCTGAAAATGAAAATGAACATATATATCTACACTATTAAAATCCGAGTGTAAACAAATAGATCTATACATGCAGGCATTTATGTATATATGTAGTTGAGGCTATCTTCTCATGAACCTTGGACGCTTAACTTATTTAAACCATTTGAATTCCAAAATTGCAAATACATGAAATTAATTTAAAACGCAAAAGTAACATCTGGTGCCATATATTTACTACAGTTACAACTATCTGTCATGAGCTATAATTTTTTGTTTTCAATTCATATCTTCTGTCTACGAATTGTCTCAATATCAAAACTTCTTTCTTTTATGGATATACAAAAAAGTCAAAAAGAGGCTACTTTCGATTTTTATCGATATGTTTCCAACATTTCAAGCGCTTTTTAACTTTTATTACAATTTACAAGACACTCTATTTATTTCTTCTGAATTTCCTAGCTGAAATATAGCTATAAAATTTGTACTAAATTTCCACGTATACAGAATTATACTCTTTGAAATATTTTTATACAAACTTTTTCCCAATAAAATGGTGTTTTGTAAATTCAAATCAATATGCCAACCCCAAAATTTGGAACTGGCCCCTGGAACTGGATCCGGTTTATCCAGGCCTAAGACTGCTCTTGGAATTAAGCCTTTGAGTCTATATAAATTATAAGAAAATGATATTGTTTTCCCTATTTTCCCAGTTACTCGGGAAGAGGAAATTTCAGTCATTGAAATTTCATCAGATGTCACTTCAGCTGTTATCTAAGACACGAATTTAAAACAATAAGATTATAAATAAATATGGATTCTACTAGGTTTCCAACTATACAGAATTATACACTTTGAAATATTTTTATATAAAGTTTTTCCCAATATAAAGGTGTTTTGTAAATTCGAGTCAAAATACCACCCCTCATCCAAATTTGCCAACCTGGGACTAGATCCAGTTTATCCAGGCCTAGAACTGATCTTGTAGCTAAGCATTTGACTATATATAAATTATAAGAAAATGATATTGTTTTCCCTATTTTCCCAGTTACTCGGGAAGAGGAAATTTCAGTCACTAATATTTCATCAGATGTCACTTGAGCTGTTATCCAAGACGCGAATTTAAAACAATAAGATTGTAAATAAATAGGGATTGTACTAGGTTTCCAACCATACAGAATTGTACTCTTTGAAATATTTTTATACAAACTTTTCCCAATAAAATGGTGTTTTGTAAATTCAAATCAATATGCCATCCCCAAAATTTGCTGCCCTGGAACTGGATCCGGTTTATCCACGCCTAAGACTGCTCTTGGAATTAAACCTTTGAGTCTATATAAATTATAAGAAAATGATATTGTTTTCACAATTTTCCCAGTTAATCGGGAAGAGGAAATTTCAGTCACTGATATTTTATCAGGTGTTACTTGAGCTGTTATCTAAGACACAAATTTAAAACAATAAGATTATAAATAGATAGGGATTGTACTAGGTTTCCAACTATACAGAATTATACTCTTTGAAATATTTTTATACAAAATTTTTCCCAATATAAAGGTGTTTTGCAAATTCAAGTCAAAATGCCACCCCCCCTCCCATCCAAATTTGCCGCTCTGGGACTGGATCCAGTTTATCCAGGCCTAGGGCTGATCTTGGAATAATCGAAGCTAAATCGTTTGAGTCTATATAAATTATAAGAAAATGATATTGTTCCTAATGCTATTTTCCCAGTTACTCGGGAAGAGGAAATTTCAGTCACTGAAATTTCATCAGATGTCACTTGAGCTGTTATCTAAGACACGAATTTAAAACAATAAGATTATAAATAAATAAGGATTGTACTAAGTTTCCAACTATACAGAATTATACTCTTTGAAATATTTTTATACAAACATTTTTCCCAATAAAATGGTGTTTTGTAAATTCAAATCAATATGCCACCCTCAAAATTTGCCGCTCTGGAACTGGATCCGGTTTATCCAGGCCTAAGACTGCTCTTGGAATTAAGCCTTTGAGTAATTATAAATTATAAGAAAATGATATTGTTTTCCCTATTTTCCCAGTTACTCGGGAAGAGGAAATTTCAGTCACTGAAATTTCATCAGATGTCACTTGAGCTGTTATCCAAGACACGAATTTAAAACAATAAGATTGTAAATAAATAGGGATTGTACTAGGTTTCCAACCATACAGAATTATACTCTTTGAAATATTTTTATACAAACTTTTTCCCAATAAAAAGGTGTTTTGTAAATTCTAGTTAAAATGCCACCCCCAAAATTTGCCGCCTTGGAA